>QCXZ01000138.1:19693902-20282950 GCA_025024175.1 Rhyzopertha dominica
TAAATCGACTTAGTCAGTGCAACTTCATACCCCCCTTATGGTACACAAAGAAATACACGCCTAGACACACACATCAGCACATGCGTTCGCCAAATAAAACGAACATTTGTCGAAACACCGTTAGTCTAACGGAACATTCCTTTACGAATAGTGGTTCGAACACAAATTTCTATTCAATGCAAAACACTCCATCCGCCTTAGCACTTACACGTTCGCCAGTTAAATCGACTTTGATCAACGGAAGTTCATATCCTTATGTTACACAAAACAATACAAGTGTAGCCAGTCTAACAAAAGAACAGAACATCTTGTGTTTTGTATTTGTGGTGGTTCTAACACAATATGTTTGTAGATGTATTCTGCTGAAGGCAAGACATATCTTCCTTAGCACTTACGTTCGCCATTTAAATCGAATTTGGTCAATGCAACGTCATATCTCCTTATGGCACACAGCAATATACGATTAGCCAGACACATCAGTACTTGCATTCGCCAAATAACATGAACGTTTATCAAAGCAGAGTTAGTCTAAGAGTATTGTCGCTTTAAACCGAACAAAATGTTCCCTTATTCTATTATAGAGAGCAATAGCAATATTAGAAGGGAGACGTATCTTCCTGACTCATATAATACCAGCATTGTACCCAGCAAGCATAACAGATTGTCGCTTTAAATCATACCATATAGTCCCTTATACTATTATACTGAGCAAAAGCGTTACTAGAAGGTAGACTTATCTTCCTGACTCATAATACCAGCATTGTAACCAGTAAGCAAAACAGATTGTGTCGCTTTAAATGAAACAATATAGTCCCTTATGGTATTATATCGAGCAAAAGCGTTATTAGAAGGTGGACGTGTCTTCCTGACTCATATAATACCAGCATTGTACCCAGCAAGCATAACAGATTGTGTCGCCTTATATACGATAAGCTGTAATAACGAAGCTGGGTCCAGCAAGCGTATATAGTATGCCCTATTAGGTGGAAAGAATAAACTCTTATGGTATTAGTTTAACCAAATACGTTATTAGACGGTCGCCTTATATACGACAAACTGTAATGGCGAAGCTTGGTCCAGCAAGCCTATATAGTAAGCCGTATTAAGTGGTAAGAATAAATAAACATTTACGGTATTAGTTTAACCAAATACATTATTAGACGGTCGCCTTATATACGATAACCTGAAGCTTGGTCCAGCAAGCGTATATAGTATGGCGTATTAAGTGGAAAGAATAAACTCTTGTGGTATTAGTTTAAGCAAATACGTTATTAGACGGTCTCCTTATATACAATAAGCTGTAATGGCGAAGCTGAGTCCAACAAGCGTATATAGTATGCCGTGTTAACTGGAACAAATAAACTCTTATGGTATTAGTTTAACCAAATACATTAGACGGTCGCCTTATATACGGTAAGCTGTAGTGACGAAGCTGGGTCCAGCAAGCATGTATAGTGTTCCATATTAAGTGGAAAATTAACTCTTTTGGTGTTAGTTTAAACAAATACGTTATTAAACAGTCGCCTTATATACGATAAGCTGTAATGGCGAAGCTGGGTCCAGCAAGCGTATATAGTATGGCGTATTAAGTGGAAAGAATAAACTTGTGGTATTAGTTTAACCAAATACGTTATTAGATGGACACCATATGTACGATAAGCTGTAATATATATTACGACCGCGGGCATAACCGGTAATTTTGAGGTGAAAATATACTGGAGAGAAACCAAATCGAAGAATTTTTTTTTAAAGTTCCGCAGGAAGAATATTTACAAGTGTAGGTAGGAAATACATTATTTCAATTTATACATCTATCTTTTTATTTTGAACAATACAGGTCTCAAGTATCATGGGAGTTGCAGGTGCTTATCGATGCAATGAATTGTCATGTCCAACACATAGGCAGTTACTTGCACTTACTCCTGGATATGAAAACAAACATTACAAGAAGTTTCATGATCTTGGAAGAAACTTTATTAGTCAGTGCTGTAGAAATGTGCCGAAAATACATCAATTTGATCTAAAATTGCTGGTGGGAGATTTTTCTTGCGATACATTTAGGCATCAATACAATTTCGAAACCTTATCAAAAATGGATTCATTTCTTGGACTCCTTGATCCAGAAAATTATACTGGACATGGAATGGGGCGTTCTTCGTTAACATTATTAGCCAATGCTGGGGCCAATATTACCACTGTCAAGCGTCACCGTGGTTGGAAATCGATTACAAAAGAGGAAAGTTATATTGAACAGTGTTCGGCAAGATGGCAGTTTCTGAAAAAAACAAAATAATGTCGAAGTTGTGGGCCCTTCCATTCCTTCAAAACTCTTTATCGAGTGAATTTGAATAATTCTAGAAATAAGTGTTATTTTTAATATTAATACTAATTATAAATAGAATGAAAATTGAATGAATAAAATAAATAAAATCAAAGCGTAGCATTATGAATTTTATTCCACTAGTGTATTAGAAGGTCTCTAATCTGCAAAAAAACAGACTTATTGAACCTTCCTAGTATGGTGGTCATGGATAAATAAATTAATTAATAGTGCGTACACTAATTGTATCAAGCGCTACGTTTTGCATGTGAGAAGAAATTACGTTACCGTAAAATGGAACTAACGATATGATTGGAGGTTATATAATCATGTTACCATGTAAATTAGCAAATAAGTGGCTTTATTGAAAACAACAACATAACAAAATTGTGCTAAAGTGACTATTTATAGCTACGGTTTATAATTTCATATGCTTTCTGAAACAGTCCCTTCATTACATCACATCGGATGCGGAGACGACAATTAAGAAACAATTGGTCAAACTAACAACATTAGAGACCATTCGTTATACTTAATACGAAAATCACTTATGCTTTCTGGAAACATTCCCTTCATTATAGCACAGAGGAAGCTAAGACCACCGAACAACTCAATTGGTCAAATTAACAATATTAGAGACCATTCGTTTAATTTTAATACGGAAATCTCTTATGCTTTCTGGAAACAGTCCCTTCATTACATCACATCGGAAGCGGAGACGACCACTAAGAAACACAATTCGTCAAACTAACAATATTATAGAGCATTCGTTCGACTTAATACGGCAATCTCTTATGCTTTCTGGAATAATTAATTCCCTTCATTATAGCACAACGGAAGCTGAAACGACCACCGAAAAACTCAATTGGTCAAATTAACAATATTAGAGACCATTCGTTTAATTTAATACGGAATTCTCTTATGCCTTCTAGAAACAGTCCCTTCATTACATCACATCGGAAGCCGAGGCGACCACTAAGAAACACAATTGGTCAATCTAACAATATTAGAGGCCATTCGTTCAACTTTATACGGGAATCTCTTATGCTTTCTGGAAACATTCCTCTCATTATAGCACAACGGAAGCTAAAACAACCACCGAAAAACACAGTTGGTCAATCTAACAATATTAGAAACCATTCGTTCAACTTTATAGCACAACGGAAGCTAAGTTATGTAGAACGAATGGTCTCTAATACTTTTAATTTGACCAATTGAGTTCTTCAGTGGCCGTTTTGGTTTCCGTTGTGCTATAATGAAGGGAATGTTTCCAGAAAGCATAAGAGATTTCTGTATTAAGTTGAACGAATGATCTCTAATATTGTTAATTTGATCAAATGTGTTTTTCGGTGGTCGTTTTAGCTTGCGTTGTGCTGTAATGAAGGGAATGTTTCCAGAAAGCATAAGAGATTGCCGTATTAAGTTGAACGAATCGTCTATAATATTGCTKGTTTGACTAGTTGTGTTTCTTAATGGTTGTCTCCGCTTCCGATGTGATGTAATGAAGGGGTTGTATCCAGAAAGCTTAAGAGATTTCCGGATTAAGTTGAACGAATGGTCTATAATATTGTTAATTTGATCAATTGTGTTGTTTGGTGGTCGTTTTAGCTTGCGTTCTGCTATAATGAAGGGAATGTTTTTAGAAAGCATAAGAGATATCCGTATTAAGTCGAACGAATGGCCTCTAATATTATTAATTTGACCATTTTTCGGTGATCGCTTTAGCTTCCGTTGTGCGATAATAAAGAGAATGTTTCCAGAAAGCATAAGAGTATTAAGTTGAACGAATCGTCTATAATATTGTTAGTCTGACCAAATTGTGTTTCTTAATCGTCGTCTCCGCTTCCGATGTGATGTAATGAAGGGGCTGTTTCCAGAAAGCTTAAGAGATTTCCGTATTAAGTTGAACGAATGGTCTGTAATATTGTTAATATGACCATTGGGTTTTTCGGTGATCGCTTTAGCTTCTGTTGTCCTATAATGAAGGGAATGTTTCCAGAAAGCATAAGAGATTGCCGTATTAAGTTGAACGAATCGTCTATAATATTGTTAGTTTTACCAATACTGTTTCTTAATGGTCGTCTCCGCCTCCGATGTGATGTAAAGAAGGGGCTGTTTCCAGAAAGCTTAAGAGATTTCCGTATTAAGTTGAACGGATGGTCTCTAATATTGTTAATATGACCATTGGGTTTTTCGGTGATCGCTTTAGCTGCTATTGTGCTATAATGAAGGGAATATTTCCAGAAAGCCTAAGAGATTGCCGTATTAGGTTGAACGAATCGTCTATAATATTGTTAGTTTGACCAATACTGTTTCTTAATGGTCGTCTCCGCTTCCGATGTGATGTAATGAAGGGGCTGTTTCCAGAAAGCTTAAGAGATTTTCGTATTAAGTTGAACGAATGGTCTCTAATATTGTTAATATGACCATTGGGTTTTTCGGTGATCGCTTTAACTGCTGTTGTACTATAATGAAGGGAATATTTCCAGAAAGCATAAGAGACTGCCGTATTAAGTTGAACGAATCATCTATAATATTGTTAGTTTGACGAATTGTGTTTCTTAATGGTCGTCTCCACTTCCGATGTGATATAATGAAGCTACTGTTTCCAGAAAGCACAAGATATTTCCGTATTAAGTTGAACGAATGGTCACTATTATTGTTAATTAGACCAATTGAGTTTTTCCGTGGTCGTTTTAGCTTCCGTTGTGCTATAATGAAGGGAATGTTTCCAGAAAGCATAAGAAATTCCCGTATTAAGTTGAACGAATCGTCTGTAATATTGTTAGTTTGACCAATCGTGTTTCTAAATGGTCGTCTCTTCTTTCGATGTGATGTAATGAAGGGACTGATACCAGAAAGCATAAGATATTTCCGTATTAAGTTGAACGAATGGTCTCTAATATTGTTAATTTGACCAATTGAGTTTTTCCGTGGTCGTTTTAGCTTCCGTTGTTATAGGGAATGTTTCCAGAAAGCATAAGAAATTGCCGTATTAAGTTGAACGAATCGTCTATAATATTGTTAGTTTGACCAATCGTGTTTCTAAATGGTCGTCTCTTCTTTCGATGTGATGTAATGAGGGGACTGATACCAGAAAGCATAAGATATTTCCGTATTAAGTTGAACGAATGGTCTCTAATATTGTTAATTTGACCAATTGAGTTTTTCCGTGGTCGTTTTAGCTTCCGTTGTTATAGGGAATGTTTCCAGAAAGCATAAGAAATTGCCGTATTAAATTGAACGAATCGTCTATAATATTGTTAGTTTGACCAATCGTGTTTCTAAATGATCGTCTCTTCTTTCGATGTGATGTAATGAAGGGACTGATACCAGAAAGCATAAGATATTTCCGTATTAAGTTGAACGAATGGTCTCTAATATTGTTAATTTGACCAATTGAGTTTTTCCGTGGTCGTTTTAGCTTCCGTTGTTATAGGGAATGTTTCCAGAAAGCATGCGAGATTGCCGTATTAAGTTGAATATATCGTCTATAATATTGTTAGTTTGACCATTTACGTTTCTCAACGGCGTTTCCGATATGATGTAATGAAGGGACTGTTTCCAGAAAGCATAAGAGATTTCCGTATTAAGTTGAGCGAATGGTCTCTCATATTGTTAATTTGACCAATTTGGCCAACTTCACGCTAGCACGCACTTATTAATCACCAACGTTAAAACTGCTGTGTTGTTTAGTGCTTTGTTGACACTTTGTGCTGCCCCTTTTGTCATATCAACAGCACCAGCCGTTTTCGAAATATAAGCATTTCCTCAACTTAGCCGCTGTTTCCACATTTATTAATACACTTAAAGCATCAACGTTGAAACTTCTACTTTATTTAGTGCTTCGTTAGTGCTTCTCAATTTTGTCGCAGCCAACTTCACACTGCAGCGGGAAAACATCAAACACATATTCATCGGTAATGTAGAGAACTACTAGTGATTGTGGTTTTATTTGTTATTAATGGTCTTTACCATGCTTTGGGCAAATAGCCAGCTTATTAGGTTATTGGAAATGGTAGAAAAACACTGATACATAACATCCATGCCCTGAGCAGGACTATCTACTATAAGGATCCAAACACATTTTATATCTTTTGTATTTAAACAAGCCCACAATTACACCAAAAATAATATTTAATACAATAAGTTACAAACAGGTAATGGGTTAAGTCTGTGAGACCGAAGCACCTTAGAATCCAATGTACAGGATGTCCCATTTTCGTTGTAATTGTAGGGTATCTCGGTAACTAATAATGCCAGAACGTTGTGGTTTCGACATCAATGTATTACTTTTTTGTTGGTAGTTGCGCTGTACCACAGCCATTTTTGTATCGTCTTTTCTTTTAAAGCTATAGCCAACTTTTGAAGAATGTAACTTTTCTTCATTTCTCGTTACCTCGATTGGGTATGTAGATACAAAAAAATGTAGGCATTTTTTTTTATATTTTTATTCGGATTCCAGTAGCGTTCCCAGAATTGTTTTTGGGAGTCACATTTTTGAGATTATACACAAACTTATCTTTTTTCAATGGAAACCTTAGTTGGCTTTGCTATGGCTGAAAAGACAAACAAATGTCTTTTACGTTGTTTTAAAATTAATGTACTCCAGTACTCCAACTGTTTGTAGATCGCCCACCATCTATGAAACAAAAAATGTGAATTGCTAGGGTTCCCACCAACCAGGTAGATGTTTTTTTATCCCGTTGCCGTTGGTTCTATCTATAACAATAACCGCAATAGTTGGTCTCGGTGATGGGGTAGTCTGGTGTGGGCCCTGAGTCTTGCCCGGGGCTTGGATGTTATGTACGAGTGTTTTTCTATCATTTGCAATAACCTAATATGCTGGCTAATTGTCCAAAACATGGTAAAGACCATTAATAAATAAAAAAATAAAACCACAATCATTAGTAGTTCTCTACATTACCGATAAATATTTGCTTGATGCGTTTCCGCTGCGACATAATTTAGAAAGTTGCTGATATTTCAGAAACGCGTATTGCTGATAAAATTGTAATGTTGCTGTTGTGAAGCACTCAATAAGCACTAAATGAAGTAGCAGTTTCAAGGTTGATGCTTAAGTGTATTAATAAATGTGAAGAAGTTAGCGGCTAAGTTGGAGAAATGCTTATTTTTCGAAAACGGCTGGTGCTGTTGATATGGCAAAAGGGGCAGCATAAAGCACCAACAGAGCACTAACCAATACAGCAGTTTTAMAAGGCCGATTGATCAGTCTTAATTTTGAGGTTAAGCTTGGTAAGGCATAGTTTTCATCGAGTCGGTACATATGGCAACGATGAAGACAAGTGATATCACACTAATACATGACGTAACTTTAAACTTATAAGGATTCCACTGTATGTTAGTCTGTTACCGTAAATGGTAGTTTGGTATTGTTTGTAAAATATCTCAAAAACAAATAACAGCAGGTTGTTGGTGTATTAATTATTACTTTTTTAATTCAATGCCTTTAAACGAATACGCTATAAAAATTGGGATTGTTATTTTAAATATAAAATAACAATCTCATAGTCGATTTCGGTCAGTTCAACTGTTTTTTTTGTTAACACCACAAAATTTTTCTCAGAAATTCATAAAAATTTCCCATTTAAACCACTAGTCTGTAACCTCAAATAAAAAAGTTTAGCTATTGTAGATTCTTACTATGAACACCAAACATTATTTTTGAAATATCTTAAAAACAAATAACTGTAGGGTGTTGGTGTTTTAATACTTTTGGTTTGCTTTGATGGCTTTAATCGAATGTGCTATAAAAATGGGACCGTTCTATTTAAAATAACAAACATGTGGTCAATATTTCAGTCAGTTGAAGGTCAATAATTGTTTTTTTTTGTAAACAACAAAATTCTTTTCAAAAGTTCATCAAACTTTCCCATTTAAACCACTAGTCTACGACATCAAATAGAAAAATTACCTATTGGCAGGGGCGCCGACTCCATGGGTGCTCGGGTGCTCTAGCACCCACGAGAAGTAAATTGTGGGTGCGGAGCACCCACGACCAAATAGGCTTCAACACATGTACCATAAATTCAAACTGACTTATCACAGATATAAAAAAGAACTCTTTGTCAAATTTATCAAATTAGAGCGTCTACAGTGCTCTCAGATGATTCAAGCCCACCCAGCCTTGTTTTAGAATTTCTTGTGAAAGCAAGTACGTGGAAATGTTGCTCAGTTTTTTAATATCTGATTTTTTATTTATTATATTGGAATTTTGATTTATGTGAAGCATTTGAAGTATTAATCTCTTGTTTGTATTACTTTCTTTATCCTGAATTTTCACATTATCCCACTTCATATGATGTCCATGTGTTCAGTAAGTGAGCATCGATCCCTTTGTTTAGTTATATCACTTTTGTAGACGGCCAATCTATTAACCATCCATTGTGATACCTGTCCTATGTGTACTTGCCTTCACAATCCTCACATTCCAAACATATATTATAGAATATTTGCATGATATTTTGCTGGTATTTTTGATTTTAGTGTTGCGAAAAGGGTTGAGCCATGCTTTTTGTTCTCAATTGTAATTTTTATGTTTTCATTTTTTAAACGTTCTGAATAATTTTGTTGTCAATCCAGTAATGTTTGGTAGGGATACATACATTCTATGATATACTGTTTGTAGGTTTTTGTCAACCGTAGGATCATGATTTACCKTCTGCCCCACGTCACTCTGCATACTACCGTTAGCTGCGTTTGCGTTACATGAAGTGTTGATAAGTCAGTAGCAGAATAGAAGATTTTATTTATCAACGCTCTCGGGTATGAATTGTGTATTAGTAAATTTTCTAATTTTTAAAATTTTTTTCAATGAATTGTGAATATTTTATTTTAATAATTCTATGTTTCATCTGTTTTACAAAGTTTATTTTAACTTGTGTCGAATGATTTGAGACGTAGTTTATATACCTCCCCGATGAGGTTGCTTTCCGTTACCAATACAGTATTATTTTATAATTTTTTCGTATATCTTTGGTTTCAAAAAAGAGTACTCCACGTTCTACCTCTCGTTCTGTAGTGAATTGAACACAGTTTCTTTCATAAAAAAGTTTGTCGATGACTAATGCTGGTACCAACAAAAGCACTAGGACAAATCTAGCATTTTTGTACTTATTTTTTTCCTCTTACGTATCTTTCTATTTATATCATACATATTTCTGTCATATTGCATGTGTACCTATTGAGCTCTATTGGACGGATTCATAGATACTATTTTCACGATTATGTTAGCATGAGCACCCACGAGGTTTTGTAAAAGCTGGCGCTCCTGCCTATTGGAGACGGTTGCCATGAACAGCAAACATTTTTCTTGAAATATATCACAAAAAATGACAGTAGGTTGTTGATGTATTAATACTTTTTTGTTTAATTCAACGCCCTTAATCAAATGCGCTATAAAAAATATGAAACTTCCCCATGTAAACACTAGTCTATGTTTTCGAATAAGAAAAGTTAGCTATTGTAAAGTTTTATCGTTAACACCCTGTACACTTCCCGGACATAAAGATTAAATAACGAAAAAAATAATGATAAAAAAAGCTAATCACTGATCTCTAAATGTTTTTAGAGATCTGTGCATAAAATGCCTACAAAATAAATAAACAACATAGATTGGTCATAAAAGACAATATTTTGTCGGATAGATCACTGTCTCTTGAAAACACTGACAAAAAGTTAATAGTCTGACATCAAACAAACAAAATTGAACTTGTGTCAGGCAAATTTTGAGGTTCTTCGTCTTTGACAAAGATTACAGGTGTAATCGAAACGTCAGACTATTAACTTTTTGTCAGTGTTTTCAAGAGACAGCGATCTATCCGACAAAATATTATCTTATATTTATGGACGCTGAAAGCATTCACCCTCGTATTAGATTGGTCATAGTTTCTGTAGATCCCACAGAACAAGCAGATCCTTTATTCATTACTAAGCAACAATGGAATTGTGTTAATATGTCAACAATGACAGCTGTTCAAATAAGATTAAAAACGCTACTAAAACTTCCTAAACAACATGTGCAAAATATCAGAAAAAAATCATTGACTCTTCTGGAGAAAGCTTTGCGACCCAAGCCTTATTCTCCAATACAGGACACCCATGGCAAGGTTGAGTGGGCTTTGGCACGTCTTGATGACATGGTTAACTGGGGAAGAAAGTGCTCCATCTGGCCTATGACTTTTGGTTTGGCCTGTTGTGCAGTGGAAATGATGCATATGGCGGGCCCCAGATACGACATGGACAGATTTGGTACAGTATTCAGGGCTTCACCACGTCAAACAGATTTGATCATAGTTGCTGGAACTGTAACAAATAAGATGGCTTTGGTTCTAAGGAAAGTCTACGACCAAATGATGGAACCCAAGTGGGTGATTTCAATGGGAAGTTGTGCTAACGGAGGAGGTTACTATCACTACACTTATTCTGTAGTCAGAGGATGTGATCGAATAATACCTGTTGACATCTACATACCTGGTTGTCCACCTACAGCAGAAGCTTTACTGTATGGAATTTTGCAGATACAGAAAAAAGCGAAAAGACCCAGTCCGTTTTTGTACTGGTACAGAAAATAGAACACAATATTTTTAATTTTGAAGAAATTAGTTTATTGTAGTAGTATTTAGTTAATATTCAAATCAGTATTGAATACATTTTTGTCATAACATATAAAGAGTTACTTGTTTCATTATGTTGTCCAGTGTTTTGAAAATTCACAGACAAGAATAATCAAATTATTTCAGGTATGGGTATACATACGTCAAATATTAGCCAAGTATATCTAATCAAAAAAATTCTTGAATACACATACTTGAATGGAATTAAAATAATGTTTTTTTGTTTTAGTTAATCATTTGCATTTGCATACCTGCCACTTGTTTTTACAATTTTATATAGTTAGAGTGAAGGTAATTCTAATCTTTGTACATATAAGTAAATCAAAATCTACCTAAATTTTTCTTCATTGGCTCAATAACAAATATTCATTTGCTATTTTAACAGAGGACACCAGTGATACAAATATTTACAGGACTCAAGTTTAGGACAACGCTGGATCACATACGTGTAGGCTGAAAAAGATAAAGCTTCTGCAATTACAATATTACAAAATATAAAATGTTTTGTTTGCAAAATTGGATGGTCAGCAGTCTAAAACACATAAATGTTTCTTAACATCTATGTGTTCTAGAATTACAGTCATTATTATTTACAAAACATTAAACGATCTATTAAGTTTGTTCCAAAGTAATCTTATGACCACTGCAATATTTTGCATTACCATTAAAAACAAAACAAATCTTGGAACAGTATTAATGATTAGTATCAGCTTTGAATATAGAGTCTAATGTATGAATAGTGATAGATTTTGAATCTGAAGCTGCCTTACAACACAATAAGCTAAATAGGTATCACTTCTAAAATAAAAGTGTGAGCAAAAATCATCAGACGAAACCTATAAAAATGACAAGAGGACAAATAATTTGAATGTGTCGGTACTCCACAACAATCTATCACAACGGAGTGCCTTTGGAGACGGTGCTAGTGATAATGACGTAACTCCATTTTTGCCATATGCCAACATAGTGATTCAAAACATGGATATGATAGGTATTGTTAAAGCAAAATATCTAATTTTTTGTTTGTTGTTAAATTTCGCGCGTAAGATTTTCGCTTACCAAATATCTAGTCGTTTTGGCCATTAATAAAAAACATTATAAATAACTAACAAAAAAGTGCATAATAAATAAACAAACCTAGTGAATGTAAATCCGATTTCGCTGTGCTACATCCAATTGAGCTACCGCTTCGTCACACCCGCTTTTGGTCCCGTTCCCACTTTTGGTCCCGCTCCCGCTTCTGGTGGCTTACCCGCATCCCGTGTTCGCAACACCGTACCTAAGGTAAGCGAACATACGTCTTTTTATTTTCCTTGACTCAGCAAACGAAACCAGCACCTTTAGATCATTTACTTTCTAAATTCATAACATTTTTGGTCCTCTTTTGATATTTTGCTTTAATCAATACAAGCTCTTCTTTTTTCTGGAATAATATGATAACTTACTTGTTTGATATTTTTTATTTCTTTATTGAATTGTTATTTCTTTAATTTGTCTGTTCTCGCTACCAATTATTTCTAATAAAGAAATCTTCATCTCTTGCAAAGTTGCAAAAAATCTGAGCATTTCTGTAACGATTTATGCATAATTTAAAAAACCCTACGAATAAACAGACTTACATTTCTCAGCTCATGATCTTCATAATGCTATGATAATGTTGATAAAGCGAATTCAACATTTATATTTTATCAATGAAATAGATAATTTGCAATCTGGAAAACCTCTTTCAAAAGCATTCCGAAAGTTAGGAGCGTTTATGGATAATTCTGGTGTTTTATGTGTAGGTGGACGCCTCGCTAACTCAGTATTAAATTATGAAAACAAATATCCTATAATTCTACCCCGCAATTGTCGCTTGACTCATCTTATAATTGAACACGTTCACAAAAAGTATTTACACCCTGGTTTACAAACAACACAATATTTATTATCACAAAATTATTGGATTCTTTCATCTCGCCGCGCAATAAAAAAGGTTTTGGCTAAATGTATTAAGAGGGGCATTTACTTGGAGCGATCGGGCAAAATGTAAACTATGCAACCCATGTTACCAGCGGGACATGGGACGTAAGAGGGTAGCCGATAGGTTGAAATTACGCAAAGATCAGACGGACTAAACTAATATTCGGAAAATTGCTGACTGTAGCGTGTGCATAAAAAAGTAAGCATGATATTAGTAACTTACTATGATATTATACCAGGTTATTCAAAATATGGAATAACCCATTTATTTCTGTAAATATGAACTATATAACATTTCATTCTAACTGCATGTCGACTATGATTTAATTTTCATTCCGCCTCCCCATTGCTTCGGCAGACAGTAAATTAATGTGAAAGAGCTTTTAACATTAAACTTGTGACGTGTATTTAGACATACAATCTTAGTAATTGAGTCATATCGGAATAGATCGTATATCGCTCGATCATTCCCGACAGGTTTGCATCTTAGCCTCACTGTTCTCTGGATACCATGCGACGGATCTGGTGGGGATGGGCATTCGCATTCCGCTCTCTTGACGGACTCGTGCGAAAGGGTTTGCGGTTTTAGATTTTTTGAATGTTTTTACTTATTTATCGTGCTCATGTTTTTGGTAGTGTACAAAGAAATATGTAGCTACAACGTGGAGTTCGAATTTTTCGTTTATGTGCCTTAGTTTTCGAGATATAACTCGCCAAAAATACGCATTTTTAAGCAAAATATAACAACAAATATTTACATTACAGTACCAAATTCAGAAAAAACTCGAACTCTACGTTGTAGCTACATCTTTTGTCATTGCCTTGTCGAAATTTCACTTCGAAAAGGTTTCGAATAACTCGGTAAAATGTAAAACGGTAGGTGCTTAAAATGACCCGATTCGCTCTAGGTAAACGCCCCTCTTAAATGTTTTCGTATAAATCCTTCTGCACTACCTGTAATGGGAAATTTGCCCACAAATCGCGTTTCCCAGGTTAAACCTTTTGCAATTGTAGGCATTGATTTTGGCGGTCCGTTATTCGTCACCGCATACAAACTAAGAAGTGCCAAAGTAACCACAAGCTTCACATTTTGGAGGTTTATATGAGGCCGGCATAAAATCTGTAAAATCACATTTACATCAAGTAATAGGAGCACAACGCATGACGTATGAAGAACTAAACACTTTATTAGTACAAACTGAAGCATTACTAAATTCGCGTCCTTTATGTTCAGTAAGTTCTGACCCCAATGATTACTCTGTATTGACTCCCGGACATTTTTTAACACTTGAACCCCTAACATGTTTACCAGATCCAAATTATGCCAATATTCCCCTAAATCGTCTAGATCGTTATCAACTTTTACTACGAATACACAAAGATTTTTGGAGAAGATGGCACTTAGAATATTTGCACACAAAAAGCAAAAAGCTAAATGGAATAAGACAGAAGATCTTCCCAAAGAAGGAAGTCTGGTAGTATTAAAGCAAGACAATGTGCCCCCTATGGCTTGGAAGTTAGCTAGAATTGTTCGTTTATTTAAAGGTAGCGGTGGCGTTTCCGGAGTGGCTGAAGTACGTACTCAACAAGGTACATTTGTTCGGCCTATGGTAAAATTATGTCCCTTACCAGACGCTTAGTTAGATTTTAATTCTTGTTGTTCACTTTGTAACTGTTTGTTTTTTATTTTGCTAAATTCATATTTAGTAAAAAAGCTGGGCAGTATGTTAAAGCAAAATATCTAATTTTTTCTTTGTTGTTAAATTTCGCGCATAAGATGTTCGCTTACCAAATATCTAGTCGTTTTGACTATTAATAAAAAACATTAGAAATAACTAACAAGAAAGTGCATAATAAATAAACAAACCTAGTGAATGTGTATCCGATTTCGCTGTGCTACATCCAATTGAGCTACCGCTTCGTCACACCCGCTTTTGCTCCCGTTCCCGCCTTTGATCCCGCTCCCGCTTCTGGTGGCTTACCCGCATCCCATGTTCGCAACACCGTACCTAAGGTACGCGAACATACGTCTTTTTATTTTCCTCGACTCCGCAAACGAAACCAGCACCTTTAGATCATTTACTTTCTAAATTCATAACAGGTATACTTAATTCAACTATATCATTTGAATTTTAACTTTAGAAAATGCTGTCATTGGCTAAAATTTAAATAAACGTACATGAATGTGGCGAAAGATGTTATAGGTCAAACGGTAAAATATAAAAATTAATCATTATTGTAAAGCAATCTGCAATTATTTCATTTTTAAAAAGTGGTGAACATGCATAACTGTAGACTTTTTAGAAAATGATTTGTCTCGTCCAAAAATTTGAAGGCGATGTTGGTATGTGACAAAGGTAAGAGTGGCATATTGAAAAAATTTGACCAGTCTAATAGATCATTAATAATAATATATAATGGTATGCCAGGTGACTGTTTGTATTTACTGAATTTGAGTACAAATTGTAGCATAGCACTGCATGACTAATTTGAAAATTAGTTTTGGCATGTATGTAATGGCTACAAAATCGATCTGTAGTGCCCTTTTACTTACGATGCAGATACTTATGACAACGGGTATTCTTTTATTAAATTAGCTTACATGCGCTGGGTGTTACACATTTTCAGTGTGGCATAAAATTTTACTATTTTTTTAATAGAACCATATACTTACTTTTTGTAGTATAACCTAATGTGTCACTTTAGAAACAGTAATTTACTATACATTTTGTTTCTACATTTTTTCACAATGTGGTAAAAAAATCCAGGCTTACATAACTGCAAATCTTTCCGTATTTGACTCTTCTCTGCTTAACAAAATCCCCATCCACAAAAACTCAGCCTGTATGTTGAAGAAAAGGGATTTCTTATAGGCAACAAAAAATAAAAATAAGCTGTACAATAATAATTTATACATTTATTTCCATACACATATGGTATCTCTTTTCAATAGATGCTTTGTCATATAACACAGTGAACAATAAAACTTTAAATATGTAGTTAAAAACATGCAACTAGATTTTTCCAATTTTAAAAGGCTTACAAAATATTGAAATAGTAAAAAAAGTATACTGTGAAGACAACCAGTCTCTAGAAAATAAATTAAAATTAGTTTTTACAATAGAACATTAAAAGGTACAATAAATTACTGTGTAGAACAGTTCAAACTAGAACAGAAATGACATTTTTTTACATCCTAGGCCAATACAGATCACAGCTTTAGCTCCCAGATAACAATATGAGCATCGTTACTGTTTGGTTCACGAATCGTAAATGAATTCTTACTTTTGTCTGCGGGACAGCAGGGTTGCCGCCAATTCACGTAACCCCTGCCACCCATCAAAGTAATAACAGTCCTGCGCATATTACCATCTGCCACGGTGGCACCTTTACCAAGGGTTTTTGTGTTCCCTGCCTTGATGTGTTGCGTCTCTTTCTCCACCACACTATTTTCACAAACATCATTCAACTGTCTACTAACATTCGAATTATTACGAGACACACTTCTACCTGTGCTATGCCTAACAGCCATGCTTTCTTCACTACCCGAAGACGTGTAAATGCTTGAAGAACGAGAATCTACAGACCAATTTGACAGGTCCAAGGATCGTGGACGACTGACCTTCATTTTGAGACGTCGGTCTAAAGTGCTCACTTTTCCAGGAATTGCAGCCAATTCCGGATCACTTCTGCGGAGAGATTCATACACAGGATCTGTTAAAATGTTGTCTTCACCGCTGTAATCCTTTGGATACATAAGTTCGCCATATAATCCATAGACATCGCATGTATCCCCAGAGCCTTGTGATGAAGTACTGCTAGTTGAAAATACTGAACCACCATTGCCTAGGCGAGGAAGTGTTTTGATAGCCTTGAGATGTCACAGTCCTTTGAACGTCTTCTACGAATTACCACTGGGCTACTCGTCAAATGGTGCTTAAGTTTCGCAGTCATGCTGGACATGGATGAATCTGACAACTGTTTCTCCATTTTTGGTCTCTCCTCATGGTTACTTTCTGAAAAGCTGTTACTAGGACTTTCAGATTCTGCCTTCAATACCGGATCCTCTTTAGCCATGATCCTGAAGTTGTTGCTGTAAGTCTTTGGTTGCAATGATAATAAAAATGAAATTGGTCCAAAATGAGCGTGGTAAGAAATGTTAACCCTGCCGCTGATTATTGGAACTCCTTCTAAACGTGGTAAAGGTATGGTCAAACTTATTCCAACATTGGTTCCAACCCACAGCAGCCCTTTGCATGCTAAGAGAGCTGTAACGTTCACCTGCGATCTGTTGTTATTCAAGCAGTCGCGAGATCCATTTGTTGTTGTTACTCTCATCACATTTGAAGCTATATTTATATCCTGCAGATGCTTGAAAGTCTCTGTATGGTACAAGCAGATGGTGCTGGAGTGTTTCAATGAGATCCATAATCCTATACCACTGTGAGCCATTAGATTAACATTTCCTACGTGTTCATGCTGAATGCTGAAGCTCTTCTGTATTTCACCAGTGATTCCACTCAAAACCCAAACTTTCTTTCCACAAGCAGCATACAGACACAAATTTATCGGAAGCAAGCTGGAAACTGGATCAGTACCCAAGTTAAGTACTTGTGGATCTTTCAGTAACCAAGCACCATCAACCGGATTTCTCCTGTAAACCAGGAGAGTCCCATTCCCTAATGCCACAAAAACACTATCACAATGGTATTTAATTTGTACGATGACATCTGGCACTAGTGCACTGCCAATTTCCTCCTGCTTTTCTGGTTCTTCGGCAGCATAGATAAGTAGTTTTCTGCTGTCGGTACCCATCCAGACGGCATCTATCGCTAGAATGGGGCAAGGTGCAGGTACACCCTTAACAAATTCCATCGCTGTAACCTGAGTTTCCACCAATGAAAATGAAGCGACATCCTTTAAGTTGCCCGCCTGTTGCTGGTGCTGAGCTAAAATGGCTATGTGACTACTGGCTCCGTCAGTAGTGCACACCCACAGGTAGCTTTGTGTCCTGTGCCGTCTTCGTGAAGACTTTTGCGTGCTAATTGTGTAGAAACACCCACAGCGTACCTGAAATTAAATATTATGTCAATACATAGAACTTGTGGGAATAATACAGATACAACTTGAGTGAAATGTTAGTAGTTGTGAATATATGTTTAACACCTTAATTATTAAAGCCAGCTCTTGTAATTGTGGCTCTATTCTACATCTTGTGCTGCAACTGTTTAAAAGTCAGATGATTAACAGAAAAAAAAACAGACAAAGCAAAGACCAGTATGCTAAATTTCCCCATTAAATGCTCAATATAAAGCACATAGATAACATTTTAAACATCTCGTGTTTGGTGTAAACCGAGAACTGTGTCACAGAAAGTATTTACAGAAAGTTTTCTTTTGATTTCAATATTATGACTAGATACTGCAAAGAGAATTCGTCATCATAATTTAGTCTATAACTGTTGCAGTGAGAGTGCCAAAATAAGATTTAGTTTTTATCTATTGAATAAGTTTTTGTTGGAGCTCCTTTTTGATGACATGTTATTTCACTAATACAAGCTTTTGTGCTCTTGACAATTTTTTTTTTGGAATGTACAAATGATACCTATGTATATTACTATAGTTAGTATTGATGCTTGAAAATAAACAGCAAGAAGAGGATACATCAAAACTATTAAAAAAATAATTTCCAATAGTGATTCTAAATACCTTACTTAACAAAAATTAATTATAGTTAATTCAATTTTGCTTTTGCATCAACAAGTAACTCCTGCTAATCTTATCTTTAATGCTCCCAAGGAATATGAAGCTTATTACACAAAACAGGATCATTTATAAGGATATACATATATAGTACACATGGGGTATAAGACAACTATTGAAACTGAACAAGACAATCACTTACAATGTTTCTATTTTGCCCTACTATCCTAATACAACCATCAGTTATTTAAAAAAATTACATACGAATAGTTTATAACAATTACAAATCTGAAGGGTCCGTTCGTCATGGTTTCAATGACTTGCCGAATTCGCGCTTCTTTCCAGCCAATCGTATTTAGTCTGTTGCACACTTGACATCATTGTATGTCCTTGCCAAGTTTATTTACATGATCATATGTTTATGTAAACATTACCTAAACTGATGGGTACRTTAGAGTTGTCGAAAACTAGGTGGATTAATACCATTTCTCAGTTTGTAGGCAAAATATCATCAGGAAGCATAAAGACTGATTCGAGCAGCTTATCGCGTATTGATCACAACATCAAATAACGAATAGCAAAATCTGCGAGTACTATACATAACCAAACACAAACACGTGCACTTTCGTCGTTCACTGTCATGCTGTCATTTGTCATTGGTTACGGGCATGTCCGTCAGCTGATTGCCTTTCTCTGTTGTCAAATGTTCGACCAGTACATACGTCATGATGACGTATGTACTGGCCGCGTTTAAAAAGGGGCGTTGTCTCCCGCCAATTTACAATAATTTTTTTAGGGCATTAAAACTCCACAGACGAAAGAAATATTTTGGAATTAGCATTAGCATACCTTTAGCTTCACAAAACATATTTTTCCAGAAAAGTGTCTTATACCCCATTGATGTTATTTCAAGACAGTGGGAGTTTCAGAATGCCCTAGCTATATATGTTTCTCTCATCTTCATGGTGCAAAAAATACCTACAACAATTCAGTGTTCAGTTATGTTCACGTCCTTTTCTAGGCCTAACTCGAACTATTTCTTCTAAAACATATAACTTTTGAAAATAGTATGTAAAATTTTGTTCCTTTCATGCCTTTTATAGTAAAAAACACGTCCACAAGTGATATGTTCACTAGTTATTTTATGATCAAACAACAAAATTCAAATTCACCATTGCTTCTTATTTAAAATTATTTAAAAAACAACACTAACAATCATTTTCAGTTGTTCTACAATGTTAAACTATTTCCTATATCTGTGTAACACGAACATATAATAGTTTATTTGTGTATGATGCCTAGTAGTTCCGAGGCAAAAATAACAATTCCAATGGCAAACACTTAGATGAACAGTTCCATAACTTGCATGCACTGAAACACTGTAGTTTGACATAAATTGAATAGTTCTATTGACTCCTCATTTGAATGAATTTTCATTGTAGGAGTTGAAATATTTCCAATCACCAACAACTCCTTTTCTCCAGAAAGAGCAGTTCAGAGTAAAAAAAAGCTAATTTGTATGTTTAAAGCTCTACTGTATTGCAAGCATGTGGATAGAAACAAAAACAAAACACAAATATAATGCTTCTGTGACAGTTCACAAACAGTATGCAAGCTCTTAGACCATTTCTAGCATTTTAATGGCAGGCCCAACACCCATGTATGACACCAAATCATATACTTCCAACTAGGTAACATTATTTTAGTATTTTGTTCCAGCAAATCTTGTTTTGTTTTGCTCTTTTGGTGGAAATCTGATAAAAGAAATAAATTAAATTGGTCAAATATTGGGCGCAATACTATAGACTTTCCAAATTAATACAAATCTCCATGGAACTACAGTATATGGTATATGGCAATGACAGGCGACATGATTAATAGAACTGAATCACCTGTGTCTCAAACACTGGCAAAACGCCCATGTTCCTAAAGTTTTTCTGACTCAAGACTCCATAAAATAACGATTTTTAATGTTCTCCTGGTTGCATTTGCATTTTAGGAAGATCCATATAAAAATATAATTTTGAAATGTTTAATTCTGATAAAAGCAGAAACCATACCTAACAAAAACGCCCCTATGTCATAATGAAAACCTTCAATTTCTATCACTGATTCCCAAATGCAACTAGACTCGACATCCTCAAACCCGAAACGGGGTCTTTGTCACATTTTTAGCAAGTTATTCAATTTTGAACATATTAAAAAACATCTTAGTTAAATAATGGACATATCAGTTTTGGATAGCTTTTTTTGCAAAAAAATATATATTATTGGTTGCCCAGATCTTGTGATTCGACAGCATCAGACTTTATTGAAATTTATTTTCAATAGGAAGTATATTGGTGCCAAACAACCCTCATAATAAAACTCATAGTATCATAAAGATAGCAAGCTTAGCTAAAAAACCACTATCTACATAATCCACCCCAATAGTTCCACTTTACCATCCATCTAGCACATCATGCTATATATCAGTTTTCGGTTAATATAACGTAATTACTTAAATTATACAAATTGTGGTGTTTCACTAATAAATAGCTGGCCTAGCATTAGAAATGAAACATTTTTTAAACTGTTTTGTTTCAACAAAGAACATGTCACTATGCCAATAATCCCCAGACAATTTAGACCTTACGAACAATGGTGAAGAGGCTGGCTTGTAAACGGAACTGTGGTAAACCGATTTTTCATACAGAAATGGCATACACTGTGTCAAACTTTAATTTTCACAAGCTGTATGATGTTTGCTCACAATCTGTATCTTGTATTAAATGAAAAAGAAGTAGATGTCGTCTCTTCTACCTGAATAAATACATTTCTGTTGTGTTATAACATACCCTAGACCTAGATATACAAACCTTCTGGAAAATCAATGCCAAGTAATATCAAACACATAGCAGTTTCAATCAATCACAGTAAAGTAACAAACAATTCTAAATTCTGAAGCAGAAGGGACAATTCTTTTTGTGAGGTAATTTTTTAAGTTTTAGACTTTATTTTTAATATAAGTATGTATCCCCATAACAGAATTTCATATAATCACTAAATCTTACCTCAGTTTGATGCTGTGACTTGTAAACACACTGTGCCTTCACAAAGAGCGGCATTTTCGTGGATGGGCGTTGCTCTTGTTCTGGTACTTCCCAAGCTGGAGAATTACTTGGATCCAGAGCCAACTGTGCCAATCTCAATTCTGTTATCCATTCTTTCTTGACGGATGGATTATCTGTCTGGAAGGTGTATACTTCTTCTTTGCCTTTGGCCCTACAGACAAGTTGCAAGCAGCAGGAGTCCACCCAAGCCATTTCCTCATCCTTCTGTTGTATCATACTTTGGATGTGTTGCAAAATACGGCGGGGCTGATCAAGTGACAGTTCTTTGTAATGACCTGAAACAATAATAGCATACTCTATAGATATATATAACCGATTGTCTTTTCATATGTAGAAAGTAGATTAATTTTGGGGTATTATTAGACATCTCTCAACCAAGGGTGTCAAGGTTTCACCACAGTTAGTAAAGGTATTTTTCTGAATAAATATAAGTGTAATAAGTCTTTCTAGTAACTCATTTGTAAGAAATTTAAATTGTTAAATGAACAAAATGCAAACCAATATTCCTCACTATAAGAATTAAAAGCTCCATACAGAACTGAATATTAGAAAAAGGATATATTTCTCCATAAAAAGGGTTATTTATAACAAAGTTAACTGTTAGAGAACTAAACACTTTTGTATGTTTTATAGATAAATCAATAGCCAAATATACTTCTATATGATGTCTAAAAATGTTTTACTCACCTCTTAAAGACCCTACAAGGTCCGCTATTCGACTCATAACTTCATAATCATGCATCAAATTGCTCATTTCCGAACATAAATTATCTGCTGACTGAGGTGGGGTTCCATCAAAAGATCCGTTTGATTTTAAGCTTCCCCCTCGATTAACTCCAGCAGTCAAAACCCTACTCAGGGTAGGCGAAGCACTAGTATCTTGAATTTCAACATCGGACACGGGATAGGTCCATTTTAAACTCAGTCTTTCACTGGCTCCAAAATCATCAGATGCCTTAGGAGCCACGGATACACAGACGACTAGGTCATTGAGAAGCAAGAGGCGACGACTCTTGGCTTTTGTTATTAGGCCGCATTGATTGAACTCCTGTAAGAAAAGATTATTTGTAAGCAAAGCTATTTCAATCAAACTCTGAATTGTGTCTGTGTTTGAATCTGCTTTCATGTGAGTCGAATATATATAAATTTTGTTTCTAAACAAAACACCTGCTAGTTTTTAACAATAATGTTTAGATAATATTTAAAATAGTTTGATACATGGGAAAACAAAAAACCCTTACAAGTTTTTTTTTAAACAGGCATGAAACTTTATCGTTTAGCGGGAAGTCCCTCTAAGATAACCTGTTCAGATGCTCCACAACCAAAATGTGACTTAACAGTGTTGAAGAAACTATATTCACTTTAACAAAGACAAACAGATGACATTTTAGTTTTTTCAATCATGAGAACCACAAAAAGTCACACAGGGCGAAGTCTTGGAAGTACCGAGATTCAACATAGCTACTGAGCTTTGAGAGGTCAAAGCTGGTAAATAATACTCACGCCGCATTGGAATCGTATAACAGCAAACTGTCACAATTCCACCCTTGTCTGTCAGCTAAAAATTCCTTAGGTCAAACCCCTGCCTTGAGAGTTAAAGCAAATAAATCAGCCAAAGTTTTGTTCCCAATCTAAAGGGTCTGCTCTTTTTGGATCCTAGTGATCAGGACATTTTCACAGGATCTTATAACAGTAACACCAATTTTAGCCAACTTGTGTGACCTTGGAGAATCTGTGAAAATATGAAGTGGCAGATGGAAGAATATGAATGGTTTACTAATTAATTGGTACAGAATTAAAGTATGTGACAGTGAGGATGGGAATACCCCAGGGTAGAATTTTGAGACCACCACTCTTAAGTTTTAACTGAATATATATGCTGACGACCCATAACTGATATATGTATATGTTCAACGACAGAAATTTCCGCACATTATAGCAGTACGGTTTAAGGGTCAATCCCTCCAAAGTTCTGTGTTAATCATTGGCACTAATCATAAGCTGGCTCAATACCAACAATGGAACAATGCAACCATCGACAAACATAGAAATAGCTGTACACCGAATCAGTACTGTGGACACTGTAAGAAATTTGGGAATGTACTAGGGCAAACAGTTCATCTTCAAAACACATGTGAACTGGCAAATGTCAACAAGATATATGAAACTGAGAAGTATAAATCAATTCCAAGACCTACTTCCACCAAATGTTAAATGGAATCTGGCTGAGATATACTAACCCAAATTAATTATTGCAATATTGTATACGGATCAAAACTGGATGGCTTAGGAATGTCTTTTCTTAAAAATCGCTTGACATTTTGAAAACACCTGACATGCAAAAATTACATTACCTAATGTTTGTGCACAAGCCGTTGCTAAGTAAGCAGGCTATATATCTGTAGTAGTCTATGTATGGTGAATAATGAAAGAAACACAACCCTGTGGAACACGGAGAATCTTGCAATACCTGCTTATTAATCAATGAAGTTTGAAGAGGGCTTTGTATATCAAGCTACAAAGCAATATAATGTGATTCCTTGTTATTAAAAAAATTGCAATTGTTCAAAACCAAAGTTAGAAACAACTAAGAAAAAATGAATTTAGTAATAGTATATGCTGTTTTTTGTTACCTCTGTTTTACTAGTTAGACATAGTGATTTAGAAGATCATGGAAAAAACTGAAAGAATTATATCTCATTAAGATACGACCAATAACATTCTCAGTCAATGAATCATTTATCATTTCAAGAGACAGTGATCCTAAATATTTTTATTATTTATTATAACATGCATATTTAAACAATTTATGCACCGTCTGTTCTGATTATTGGCTCTGAGTACCATTTCAACTGATTATAAGAAACAAGCATCATTAAACGCCAAATTTACTTACCAACTGGGTTACATTGTCTTCTCTCAACAAATATCTGTTTCCATCAGTCAAGGGCCTGGCAGAAAATTTGCCGCTGATATTACGTAGCATCTCTTTAAATGCCTGGAATTGCTCAGCTTCTCTCTTCCTTTCATTAAGCATCTCTGCTAGTGATTCTAGTTGAGTTAGTGCAAGCTGTAAAGACATCCTGTCATGATGACCTTGGGGTGTATGCTTTAAAAGGTCCTACAATACCAAATTTTATCAAAAACCATGATGATCAATAATTTAGAATTCTATTACCTGAAGGAATAATATGAACTGTGGAAATCTTTGCACAGGCTTCACCATTAAACCAAAGAATGATAACCGATCATGGGAACTGATCTGTTTCACCTAAAATGAAGATACATAAATACTAAATTATACTCAGCACATCTAGAAAACCATTACCTTTAAAAAATCTGCTAACGCTGACTTTCGCTTGGCTTCCATTTTGGCCAAATCCATAGCAGCAGAAAAGTTGTTTATAAAACCACTATAAATGTCTAAAACTATAGCTTTAGAGAAAGAGGCAACAAACACATCACCAATTTTCTCATCTCTGTCCCAATTTCTAACACATTCAGCTAGAGCTATCCTGAATAAAGTATGGCACTGCAGTATTTCTGGTAGTCTATGGAACAACACGGCAATTTTTGAACTACTTAAGATTGGTGGGTTACTTTCTTCTAACGGTTTCTTGTAATCCTGAAAATAACAATAAGACATAAATAAAATAATTATCAGAATACTTTACTCTTTTTATAATTTTGTTTATGTTCTAATGTTCACTACWAAATGTCGTTACTTACATTTACAAGCCTCTYAAGTGTAGCAACATAAGAATTCTCTGAATGTACAATGGCGCTTAAAATCATTCTTCTTTTCAGCTGTGCTGGAGTTAAGTTGGGGGGTGGGGGAGGTAATGTTGGTGGTAGCTGCCGCCTCTGCTGAGGTGTGCAATTTGGAAACGTGGTTTCCTCCTCCACCTGCAAATGGAACTGTTAGTGAATAAATGGGGGATTCATAAACCTAGCAATTGTTTTTTTTTTGCTCAATTAATGGGAAGTACAGCTAAGCAAAATATTGAGGCAAAATCTGCATTATTTGGAAATGTTCTAACTGCAAAATTGATGAGCCGTTAATCATAAAAATGATGGAAAGACATGTTTGAACAGCTATCCTCCCCATTATTCCGACATACGTATGGAAAAAGCTTAATGATAAGCTGAGTCAAAATAATATTAAAAGTCAATAAAAAGGATGGCTTCCTAAATGTATTGCATCTTCAATTTTTAAGTAGTTGTCCAAACTTGTGTCCTTTGTCGGTCAATGGGGTTTCTCAAATCTGAGTAAACTGAATTAGAGAATTAAATAATGGGTTACTTGCACTAATTTTATTTTTGGACAAATCTGGCAAAATTCAATGGTCATTATTAAGTTTATTTCACAGACGAAAAGTTGCAAATGCATAAAATCATTAATAAAAAATAGCATTTGCCCCTTTAAATTTCACGTGACATCAAAACGATGTCCACGTCACTATAGTCGAGTCAGTTATGCGCATACTCGACGACCGCAAAACGTAAACAAACGTATAAACAACGAATTACGAGTGGCAATGACCTCTAAAAGCAGAGGGTCGACGTCATAGTGATTCAGCGATCATTTTGGCGCGAATATGATGGGTTCAAATTTTAACACAAAATAAATAGCGTTTTACTTTGCACTCGTAATTATACGACCATAATGATTATATTAAGCACATACAATTTTTTTTGTGCAAGTAGCCCATTTAATAAGGCAATACATATATGTCAAACTAGAGAAAAGGTCATACAGCAGTTGCTCCAAATTAAGCTTTATCATGTATTAAGTGTATAAGACTAGTCACTCACTTTTATAAAATACACAAGTAAAAATTTGGAAATTAAATAATTTCACATCAAACAGTTATCTGTTACCAATATATTTACATATATTCAGAACATCAATATGTCAATCTGCCACATTAAGGTATATTACAAATTAATTACTCCTATTTATGATAATTAGTAAAGATTAAGACAAGTTGAGGCAAGACTATAAAAGGCAATATTGAGTGAAATAGGTATCATAATGGATTTAAAAAAATTATAGACTGATCAGAATTCATGTATTTGAGTCAAAGAGAATAAATGTGTGTTATTTTGCTATATTCTTCTTGTAGCTGTAGTAACTGATAAGCAGGATACCTTAGCACATTATATAGCTATTAGTAAATCATTTATGTGAATACATTCAATAAAATTCAGATATCTGTTTAAATAACGAGTCATTCTAACAACGATTTTCAAATCTTGAGAAATAATCTCACATGTTTCATTTTAAATTCTGGAGTCTGAATATAATAGTGAGTATTAAATTTGATTCCATAAAGATTTTTTGTACGAAGAAGAGTTATCAAGTAATATTCTCACCTCTTGCAACAACGGCATTTTATTAGAATTTGGCGGTGGTGTTTCTGCATTCTCAATGACATACTGATGGGGCGATCCCCTGCGCATTGAAAACCACCTAGAAAGGCGGCCTTGGTTAGCTTGGTTCTGGGGTGAAGAGTCGTTGGATAGGCTGCCGCCATCTAGGGACAGCCTGTTCGCAGACCCAATTCCTCCACTCCCCCTCCATTTGTCGCAAAGTGTACGAGCCTTGTTCAGTGTGTTACGGAATTGGCCATTGCTCCTGTAATAAAAAGGTAAGAATTAAAGACAAAGTTTCATTGAAATATAGGCATAATACCACAATGTTGGAAGATATTATTTTATTTATATAAAGGGTTAATATTATGAAAGATTATTGGGTTTGCAGAAATATTATGCAATGAAAAAGTTTTGCCTGGTCCCGAGTTCAAACGGTCAAGGCTGACAAAACTTTTTCATTGCAGAATATGCCTACAAACCCAATAAAACATTATGTATGCTCATTTATAAACATTTAAATATAGTTTGTATATAAATAAAAAATAAGCCAGCTATAGTATTTTTATTTGACTGGTTTGGTACTAGAAAGGCGTGTTGCGAACCAACATATGTTTGGAATTTTGTTTTGTTTTGGTATGAACTATGACCCTTAACGTGCATTTAAGATGTTTTGAAACATCTGCCACACCAGACACAGTGATCAACTCGAAGTGCAACCCCTAACAACCCACTTACAAAAATCCGCATTTCAACGTTCATTAAGGATCATATTTACACAAATTGCAGATTGCTTCTATCCGCTTTGCTACGAATGAGTTTTGTATATCTCTTAAGCAAGTGTTCGAGGTTCCAACTCATTTATTATCAGACCAGACAAAGTTTACTGAAAATACCGTGCTTTCTGCGTATCTATCCGCCAGATTCCCTCACCATTTTACTTTTGCATTTTGTTGTATAGGTAGCACTTTACTTTTATTTTTTGGCTTTAACGCTTCAAGATCTTACCGGATTACCCACACATGTTTGCGTTTGCTCTTAAAACGGCGTCTTTAATTTTTATTTTTGCCAGTAACTTATCAACATTAGTCATGGTTTTTTTGTATTCCAGAAAAGTTGGAATACATGTTGGATTCATATAACATACTTAGATAATTAAAAATTTAAAAAAACATTTCACTTGATATTTTTAGTAAAAAAAAATCTTGTACAAAAGACAGACATAATGTATTTTATTTTGAGATTTTATCACGTAATACAACATATAGTATAAAACGTGTAAAATTATGTGTTTTTGAGTTATGCATATCCACATAGCTTAGCTTATAGCAATCTTCGGTGCACGCTGATGTAGTGACATAGTAATTAATTTGCTTGTATTGTATTAATTTAGGATTAGGAAAACAGAAAACAATTATTTCGTCAGAACGTGTTTCCTGCTT
This sequence comes from Rhyzopertha dominica, assembly GCA_025024175.1. Classification (NCBI taxonomy): domain Eukaryota; kingdom Metazoa; phylum Arthropoda; class Insecta; order Coleoptera; family Bostrichidae; genus Rhyzopertha; species Rhyzopertha dominica. Next base: position 19,722,451 of record QCXZ01000138.1, read on the forward strand.
AGAAGAAATTTGTTGTTACAGTACTTTTCTTAAACACTTTTTCTTTAAACCCCGCATCTTTTGGTTATGTTATAACAAATAATGATTGCTTTCTTACCTACTTGTGTATATTGTTCATTTGAAGAATTAGTCAATAAATTTTACATCATCAATAAACAACTGATATAAAGAATATTTTCGCTTCCCAGTGAGTCATCACGATAAATTTATTAATATGTACTATACATAGCGTGTTACTAAACATATAAACTGGCTTCGATATACGAACTGCGCTGTACCGATTATTTAAAGCAACTCAGAAATCACAAGTAAATCAAAGCTTAGTTTAGTGATGAAGATCAACATTTTTTGTCATGCAATGAGACCAATCCACGCAATACATGGGCCAACGTCTCCACAGAAATTGGGAAATAGGTAATTTGATACTTGGTACGTGTAATCCAGATCATTATGATAATGGTCCGCTTTTTGAATCTATTGCCTCTCCAAGCAAGCCACAATTTAAGTAACCCAAGGAGATCTAATAATTTGTTACCAACAGCAAATAATACTTTAAAGCTTCTGATTGAAGGCTTGAAGTTTATTGCATTAAAGGACAAAAATAATGTGTGATCTCTCATAAACCTCAAAACGAATTTGCAAGGTATTTTTCTAAGGAAGGTGATATAATGGACAACAAATGCAGTATAACAAATTTCTGTTTATTCAATTATTCCCAAAAAGTTAGTTAATGACTGAAAGAATGTCTCTGTCCATTCTGCTAACACGGATTTGGAATATGATAATATGAAACTTTGAATAAGCTAAATTATGGCAAGTATGCGCGAAATCTTTTGCATGGGCGAATTACACAAAGTAATACTTTTTTATTTGCGGATGAGATATCAGAGACCAGAAAATTATTACATTCAGAAAGAATGGCTAAAGATAGATTCATTTATGTTACGGAAAACAAACGTTATAATACATCTTTCATGAAACAGACTTACCACCACTGCATCATCAGACAGAATTAGTAATAAGGATTTTGCCATTTAAACGAAAGGTTTCCAGCAATGTGCAATAATGCAATGAAAATTTCTTTTAATATCAAATGAAATGCAAGGGTGTAATAAAAAGCGACCCAGCGATGTCCTCCAGTGCTAAAAGAATAAGATATAATCCTGTAAGATCAGTCAATCTGTGTTAAAACACCGAACACAAAAAATAGACTTAAAAGATACAAAATTTTGTTTTACTCACAAATAAAGAGAAAGATGACTCGCCGATGGAGATCTACTCTTTGAGTAATTTTGATCTCACTTTCACAACCTCAATGTAGTTTGTAGTACTGTCATAAGTTATAATTAAGACTACATAAATTAATTAAATTTGTTTATGCAGTTGATTACAGTCAAGTTCTTCTAGAAATACGACTTCTTGCTTAAACGAACAAATCATTATTTAGCTTTAATTGTTCTCTCCGCACTTTTTGAATTATGTTGTAAACCCCTGCATTTTTGTTCAATTAAGTTAGAAATAAGTAGGATTAAGGAAGTTCTTCATTGTACAAGTATTTTGTCAAGATTGGTATTCTTACTGGGTACATCTGATAGTTAATCACGAAACATTGAAATTAAGATCGTGAAAACGCAGCAAACAATTATACAACAGTAATTTGTATAGAAATTTTGTGTTGAAGATAACGCTTTGAAGTATTTGTCGAGACCTACGCACAAATTAACCCCTGAACCCAGTTAATAATAGACTAGGATTCTGTACCGGAGCGCGCAATATTCCCTAAAGTGCGAGGAAGCTTTAAATTATTTCAATTGTCTACATTATTTACACGACTAACCGCATTATATGATTATACCCATGACGTCGAACCCGAACGACATGTACATAAATCACGGACTGTCGTACTTGATGCAGTGACGTCACGCACAAGTTGCATACATAATTGATGAAATTAACCTTGAGTGCGATCACGCGTTCGATGCATTAGTCTTCATTCACCAGAAAGCAATAAAAGACCAACAAAGAGCCACTTCTTTGAACAAAACACTATCTCGTCATTTCCTACATGCAGCTAATAAATAGACGACTGTGTTCCCCACTGCGCGAACAATTATCTTATTAGTACAAGAATAGCCACTATATCTGTATTTAAATGCTTGTTTTGCAAACCAAACAAGCGATACTTCAGAATGTCATGATAATTGTAAAATATCATGAAAATAATAGAAATGTGCAGAAACGTAGCAGTATCACGTTGTAGGCTTCATTATCATAAAGTTCTAAAAGTTGCGGTAAACTGCAACGTCTAATCAAACATTTAAATACTGATTAACGAACGTAGTGTTTTGGCCATTTTTGTTTCCACGTCAGTTCAGGAAATGTAGAAGTCATTGTTAACGTAATTGTGATTATGAGCACATGAAAAAAACCGCTGCAAATTGAATCAATACTTCCACATCCAATTGTTAAAATGACATTTACGTTTTTATTTCTTATACTATACGATTAGTAATCAGGTTTTGAGCATTTTTTTCTCTCTGTCCTCGTGATATTAGCAAAAATACATAAATTTTTAAAACCTGTTTTTTCCAAATAACTCGAAAAGTATTAACTTAACAAAAGAATTACAAGAGTGCTTTCTGATCAGAAATTTGATTATCTATATAATACCAAAATTAAAAAAATTTCGTACGAAAAGGGACCAAAATACGTTTTTTGGAAATACTTTGAAAATGTCCAAATTTTGGATAAATTTTCTGAGACACTTTTTGTGAAAAATTTTATTTCCTATCTGATGGTATTTTCATTTTTTGAATATATTAAATATATTCGGAGATATATAGGAAAAACAGTTTTCTTTAAGTGGCGCTTTTTGGCTAATATCTTCTAAACAATTTGCTGCGCCGAAAATTTATAAAGGCGAATAATATACTACTAATCACATACTAAAACGAAAAAAAAATATAAAAATTTGCAAAGAGGGTAGTTACCCCCCAATTTCACCCCCTTTCCGATACCCTACGTACCCCAAAAACAATAGGTCGCTTTGGGTAGTTGAGATCTATACGTTTACCAAAGTTCATATATTATGTCTTTCGAAAGTTATCGTGTCTACAAACAAAACCACAGACACACAGACAAGTAATTTATTTTTGCTCAAATTTTGTTATTTTACGTTTTCGACCATTTTAAAGCGAATGAGCAAATAAAAATTGTGGAAATTTTTTTTCGCGTTACAATACTTCCCATCCGTTGGATGTGGAAGTAATATATGCAATAATAACAAAGCACATCTTGTGGCACGATTAATATAGGCTTGAGTTGTGAACTGATTTCGCATTCACATTTTACTTTTTTCCGTGTGCTTTGATGAAAATAATAAAGGATATCTTTCAGGACGTCCACGTCGCAGTGAAAAGTCTAATTTCAAAACGATCTATCTAATCCTTCAGTTTGAAAATGGATACATTATATAAATTTCTTGCATTACCTTTATTTAAGAATCCAAAGTCAATTTATTTTCCGCCAACCAGTTAAGAGGGGCATTTACTTGGAGCGATCGGGCAAAATGTAAACTATGCAACCCATGTTACCAGCGGGACATGGGACGTAAGAGGGTAGCCGATAGGTCGAAATCATGCAAAGATCAGACGGGCTAAACTAATATTCGGAAAATTGCTGACTGTAGCGTGTGCATAAAAAAGTAAGCATGATATTAGTAACTTACTATGATATTATACCAGGTTATTCAAAATATGGAATAACCCATTTATTTCTGTAAATATGAACTATATAATATGTCATTCTAACTGCATGTCGACTATGATTTCTGGAGGAACTTTTATAATAATTTTCATTCCGCCTCACCATTGCTTCAGCAGACAGTAAATTAATGTGAGAGCTTTTAACATTAAACTTGTCACGTGTATTTAGACATAAAAGCTTAGAATATCGGAATAAATCGTATACCGCACGATCATTCCCGACAGGTTTGTATCTTAGCCTCACTGTATACTGGATACCACGCGACGGATCTGGTGGGGATGGGCATTTGCATTCCGCTCTCTTGACGGACTCGTGCGAAACTTTGCGGTTTTAGATTTTTTATTTATCGTGCTCATGTTTTTGGTAGTGTACAAAGAAATATGTAGCTACAACGTGGAGTTCGAATTTTTCGTTTATGTGCCTTAGTTTTCGAGAAATAGCTCGCCAAAAATACCAATTTTTAAGCAAAATATAACAACAAATATTTACATTACCGTACAAATTCAGAAAAAAACTCGAACTCTACGTTGTAGATACATCTTTTGTCATTGCCATGTTGAAATTTCACTTCGAAAAAGTTTCGAATAACTCGGTAAAATGTAAAACGGTAGGTGCTTAAAATGACCCGATTCGCTCTAGGTAAACGCCCCTCTTAAATAAGAGAGCACTACTCCATCTTGCTTAATCTTATTTTAAATAATTGGTTGGAGGGTTGAATTTACGACCTCTGTCACAAATAGGTAATGTATACCTATCTTGAGAAGCACCAGGTTATCTGGTAATTTAAAAAGGTTTCTGGTGGAATAGGGTAGAAAAACGATACCGCAAAAACTAATAACACCGGCTATCCGTAGAAAGTTAATTAACCTTACTTAATTTACTCTAGACAGGTCTAGGCTACGGTGTGAATACAGAAGGAGTTCGCCATCAACAGCAGTAAGAGACAGGTCGATGGGATTATCCGGAATGTTACTCAATCTCAACGAGCGCTGGGTTTAAAAGACCCTATTACCGCACGGATTAACCATGGGAGTTGCAATATACTTGATAAAACGAAATTATTCGTTAGTTTATCCACTGATTTTATTTTATTACTCCGATGGAATATTATTATCGACTGTTTGCCAATTAACTGCCTAAACATATACGAGTATTATGTGACTAAAATTTAGCAAGAGAAAACAGAAAATTCACGGAACTCACTAGTCAAGGCAAAAACAAAAATGGATTATTTTCTTACATCACGATATCACTTCACAACAACTGAATATCAAGCTGTTGTCAAGTACTTGAAAATATAATAATAGCTTGAAATAAAACTAAAATCTTTACATGACAACGGATAATATTATCATGGCTAAGGATAATCCTGTTCAGCAACAGCTTTTTTCATATCCTCAGGATCATTTGGGTAAAAGGAAGTTAGTGCTAAGTGGATTCCCAAACAATTCTAAAAAGTTCAACGCCGACGATGATAGGAGTTATGTCTGAACCAGTAGATGTGATGCTGAAGGCAAATCGAATACAGTAAAAAAGACAGTTTATAAAATGGAGTTGAAAAGACGAAGCAGAATAAAGCCCACAATTTGTTAGTCGACAAAATTCGGAATATTTGATTAGGCAGTAGGTCATATAAAAATGTACAAAGCCTTGCGTAAGCTATTGCAGTATCAAAATCAAAATGAAATGCACGATGTAATAGAAAAAAACCACCTTGGTGCATTGCTATTTCCGTAATTCGGTAGGAACTGTGTCAGTGTGAATAATATCACACAATTTAACATTTTTACCAAACATGAGAGAGAAGAGAAATTAAAAATAAAATCCCAGTTTCGGAGAAACTGGTGGAAAGCTGGATTTCGGTACGAACCCTGATATTTTGGTTCCAAACAAAATGTCAAAAGTAAGTAATTGATGCGAGTTTTACCCGGAGTTAAAGGTCACGAAAAACGGTTTTTTCCTGAATAACGTGTTACGATTGTTACTCAGTTATCTTTATGTTTCATTTAAGAAATTTTGGATAAAAATATTGTATATTCTAGAGTAACCCTTTTGAAAATAACACACCGAGTGACAAAAATAATGCACTTATAATCTCACTAGACTGAACATGACGAAAATTTTATTATATCTGTGTTTGAAAGCAAATAACAATAGACAGATGGGGCAAAAATCTAATCAGAAGAGTTTCCTTGCCTTGTTATAAAATGTTGTAAAATATCTGTTTGGAACTTTATTTTAAACATACATTTCAAATATAACTATTTTGAAACTTAGTAATTGATGACGTAGCACATAGGCCTGATTCTTTGATCCATTTCTATGGTAGCCTTTACAAAGTAAAGATAATTGCAAAACTTATAAAAAATGCAAGAACTTAGCCGAGTGTTAGCTGAAAAACAATGCCGTAAAATGAGCTACCTACGCTACTGAAGCATGTGGTTTCAAACCTACGAGCCTCCGCATTCCATATTTGCCAAAAGTTACCTAAAGTTCTTTCTTAACTTAAATTTGTATAGCAATTTAAATGTTACCCTTTCTTATTCGATGAATTAGTGGGTTAGGCTTGTAGATTTTTAACCAATTGGTGTCCAATTAAAATTTTGCTAAACTGTTTAATAACTTAAAGCTTAAAGCTCAAAAGAGTTACAGTTCGCTTAGTGAAAATATACACCAAATAAATTGACGCCCAAAACAGCTGTGACAGCTTATACATTCGAAAAAATGGATCGCAAGGTGTATTTTTAATATTAAAAATATAAATATTTAAAGGGACCGCCAAAACGCGAACATATTGGCCGTGACGTCAGGTGACTTGTAAATGGCCGCTTGTTTACATCTGGGGTCAGCGCGTCACGCGTCACGCGTCAGCCTCAGCCCGTCCATTTATCAGTTTGCGTTCATTTTGTGACAAGCGAATTAAAATACGCCAAGAAAAAGTGAAATACTTATGAGTTGTGACTTCTGAAGGCATGTTCATTGTTATGGAATTTGTGTACAGCGACGAGCGGTTCAACGCGGCGGAGATGAGGAACGTAAAAACAACAGCATAAGTGAACTTTTTATCAAATTAACGTAGCATTGATAATTTGATCACAATGGGTTGTTGTACACATACTATTTGTAAACATAAAAATGTAAGAATCAAAAATGTAGACTAAACTTGACATTTACTTTAGAGGTCAGAATAAATATAAATTGCCATATATTTTCAGGGCTCTTGCGGCTCGTTTCCGGTCTGGCTAATAGTCGAGTATATGGGGAGCAATGTCGTTCTTTATTAGAACATTTCTCTCTATCAACTTCAAACGCATATAATTTTTCATATCCTCTTCAAGCTATAACAAAATGGAAACTGAATGGTAAACACTTATAACCCCAAAAAGAATAATAAAACTTACAGTAAGAATTAAGATGACCTTCACAACAAAAAAAAACAAACTTTGCGATTTCGGCATATCACGCCTTAAACAACGTTTTCATACGTTGATAACCTCGAGGAACGGTTACAAAAATTTTGTTAGCAGTACTGACTGAAGTACTTTTATAACCATGTACAGAACAACACTTGTTTGGTTTTCCATACATAACAGATGCGTGTAAAACTACACAAATCACTTTTTGGTGCGACCTCTTACACCGTCCTTTCAATAAACACCACACAAAAGCTTTTCCAATACAAGAATGATACTACACCATTAAACAGCACGCTTCTCGGTAATGTTTACATGACACTTGACGTCACGAGTTGAATAACCTTGGATAGAAGCGTTTTGGAGGTGACTCCTAAGATTCGAATTTCAGACATGAAATTCTCTACCTACAAATATGTTTTTTGTTTTTTAACATGGCGTACGATATATATATGCACTTCAAGATTCATTTTACGTAATTTTCAAAAAAAGTTATAATACCCAATTGGGTATCTAAAGTCTTAGTATATTTGTAATGTCGYTCTAGTTGTAATCTGATAAAACTTTCTTGCCCAAGCTGTGCAAAGTCCCCACCTAAAGTAACAACTTCAAGTCAGTTAGAAAGAAGTCGAAAGCTCATAATCCTACCGTGGCTAACTTTTTACTGAGGACATCAGCAGTCGATAAGCCAAATTGCGATAGCAATTTCCTCTACGAACTCTAGCTTCCGACGCATAGAAAATGTGCAAGTCAAAGAACCTATCCAATTAGAACCCTCTGAGTAAGCTCCGCCGTGCCGCAAAATCATAGCAACATTTAGAAGTGTTTGTATTTACGCCTCTCAGAACCTAGTGTAAATATGTTGATTAAAGGATGGTCGAACGTCTATAATCAGATAGTTACGTGTGCTGCAAATAAAAGACGAGGCTTTCTTTTGGTTAATGAGGGAGGAAGTCAGTAGTCAAAATCTTATGTTGGATGAACTATTGATACTTCAGGTCCACCACTTACTCCAGAATATTTAACTGACATTTATACGAAATCGTTAGCTATTGACAACGCTGAAAATAAGGCCGATAAATATAAAATTATTAAAAAAAATGTTTTATAGGTAATTATTATTACCTATACGGTTCTTCAGTTCTCATTTGAAGTTTATTGTGCGAAGTTCTAAAAACTTAGAATAAGCACATGTAGACTGTTGATAGAAAAATTTGGCTTAGTGTATGGTAATACTGCTTCTCTGTCCGTCAAAACATCATGTTCTCCGTAAAAATTAGGAAAAATGCTAGTGGAATTCAGTAATGGGTATCACAAGCTTATTATGAGCCAAAATTTAAAAATACATAATGTATTAAAACACTTTCTTTACGCAACCGCTCCTTCAGCTTCACTGAAATGAATTTTCAATACCTTTGGGCAAGAACATTACTCATTAAGAAATAGAAAGAAGAAACACGAAAATTGATATTTGTTCCAAGCATTTCAATCAGTTAATAGTTTTTAGTAGCGATTTTTACAATTTTATTCCAGTTTATTATTATTTTTTATTTTTGAAAGTTTGTTTCAGCTTTTTTGCAATTACAAATAGTTAAGAAGTTATTTATTTCTCATTCAATAAACTGACTCATATGATTTTAAATAAGTCTAACTCTGATAAACTCACATACCTAATTAAGAAAATATTTTTCAACTAAACCGAACGTAGGTTTATGGATTAGCCCTAATGTAGCCAGTAAGTAAAAAATTTGATATTGTACGGTTCTCTGAATATAAAATTAACAAAAGCACGTACTTGTGAGCAATTTTCTAAATTATAATATGATAATATTAATTTGTAAAACGAAATATTGCCAAAAAACAATTTTACGTAACCTGTAATCACTCCTATTTTTTGCAGCACACATATCCACAGGGCATTTTGTTTACTAATGGTGTACCATCGTTCTGTGGCAACTGACATGAACCATGCCGATTGGGAGTAATACGAGTATATGATATCTTAAAAAAACCCATTCTTATGATAAAGAATTGTACAGTTATTGACCGTTGATTATAGATGTTTTTTAAATATATTAGGTTTCGGTCTTGTAAATAAAACTCCTTTTATCTTATGCCAAGCTTTCAGAGATCTTTTGTCTCCCTCTTCTGGGCCTATATTTTATTAAATGACAAACAGAGAACAACAAACCATATGAAAAATACTTACAATAGAAACGGAATTATTCTAAGTTAAACAACAACTCTAATAATTGTAGGTAATTCTAAATATTACAAACTATTAATAATTAGAAACAATCTTGACAAATATTAAAATATTTTTCAAAATTAAAAAACTGACAGCCAATAATATGAAATCTAGATATGACGAGAAATTTGGAGAGTGCAAGTAGGGAAGTTATGATCACGAAAATGGTTTAAAATGGAGGAGATAGGTATACATTTTGGAAAGATTATGAATAGGTATCACTTCTTTTATTAATACAATGAATTTGTCTCTTGATATGGGCCATTTCTAAAAAAGACGTTTCTTTAAATTTATTGCTTTATCCAAAACTGTTAAATCATTAAAATTAAATTTATGGTCAAGTTCATAACAATGATTAAATATTACAGAGGTTACAGAGGAATGTCAATTAAGTGTCTCGCAGTTTGACTAATATATACTGATTCACAGTTACTACAATTTAATAAATATACTACATTTGTTAAATATTCAATAGAAGTTTTACATTTTAATATTGAAAAATAATTTTGTATTTTTAAAAGTGGGTAATAACAAACATGAACATTTTCTATTTCTAATAATATTTTTTTTATTTTGTCGCTAAGACCTTCTATGTAGGGAATTACATTATATTTTGTCAAAGTTGTAGGAGAAACATTATTTAAAACCTCTTCACCTGATCCTACGTCAGTTCTATCAATTTTAAAAATAAGTTTTTTTGACTAAAGGAACTGGATAAGAAACAGAAATTAAAATTCTTTTTAATATATTAAAATTTTTATTTAATACTGTAGGATGTGAAATTTTTTAACTCTGTTTTTAATGCCAATATTAAATTTATTTTAGTGTTAAATTTATGATAAGAATGAAAATTTAGATATCTACGAGAAGAAATAGGTTTTGTGTACCAATCTACAATTATAGAATTTGATCATTTCTTATTAATAAACAGTCTAAAAAGGTAAAGTTTTGTTATTTTGTTTTTCAATTGTAAATTGAATATCTTTATTGTATGAATTGAAAACTGTTAATAATTCATCATGTTTATGTTTATAACACACGAAAAACTAGAAGTAAAAGTAAACAAACGGAGATCACCGCACAGGTCTATTAAAAGACACAAATACACTGCTAATAAGAAAAGGATGCCTTGGAAGATTCCACCTTGATAAAGTCGTTATGAAGGCGTAGAATAGTCAGGAAAAGTTGGTATAACTACGTTAAGAAATACCGTAAACGTATTTCCTCTGTGTAGGCAGTGGTGCAATTGTCATTTTCTTGTACTCCGTCGCAGTCGGGCTTCATCAGAATAAAATCGACGTATCAAAACGAAATGGAAAAATATGCGCAATCCGCACACAGATGTTATCAATTACGCTGTCAGTGCAGATACCAGCATAGGCGGCATTCTGGACGGGGTCCAAAATTATTTGTTCTATTTTCATTGATCAATTCGTCGATTTTCATTCGCATCATGCCAGCTGAGCCGAAAATAAGATGTTCGCTTTGAAAGGCAATGTGTCGCAAGTGGAGGACATAATTAAAAGGAATTCGCGATAAAAATAAAACATCGACCTGATGAAGCATTCGCGCTAGCTCGTACAAAACGTTGACGATGTAAGAAATTGCATTAGAACTTGACACTCCACCGAGCGGATTAAAAAGAATCGCCAGATTAAAAGTTGAAAGAATAGCGGATCACTTTATACATGTCTGGCTACGTGATGATTTTTAAAAGATGAATATGTCGTCAAACACACATAGCAAAACATGTGTTTCTATGACTTGAATTGAATTAATACAAAACAAATTGTTTAGCAGAATAAATATATTTTATACTATTGATTTTGCAATAATTGGACAAAAATGTTCAACTTTAGATAAGCCTTGTGTACTTACATGCACTATCATACTCAGCATCAAAATTCACGTTTAACGCCACCCATGATGCAATGTATCAAATTTTATATGAAAAGTGAGCATTTTGATCTACTTAAAAAAGCTATTTAGATACTCGCATAAACTATAACCTAGAATTCAGCAAATACAGGATTAAACTTATTGCACTAATAAAGTACATCTTATGGTGTTCTTACTAGGATTCTTATTAAATAAAATCTTGCACATACCACGAAATTAGATGATGGGTTATTTGTGCAAATGCCTTCATTTGGTATCGAAATCTAAATTCAATACACATTTTACCTTTAAATGCATTGTAAGTAATACGTGAGACGTACCTATGTCCCTATGTTGTTAATGGTGAGCGCCTCTATTCGCTAGCTTACGAATACGAGAGAAATCCAATTTATTTTTCTTTTAGCTTATACTGGACTTTCTGCAGCGAACACGAAACCAATTACCAAGTTTCATAGAAAGAATTATATGTTTAAGACTACAATTAATGTTTGCTTAACTCACCTTTCGTTTCTTGTAAGATTTAATATATAAAGCAAACAGGCATACACTTCTATTTTCGTATAAATTATTTATATAAAAAAATCAGTAAACAATGATATTAAACTAAATGAATGTGTAATAAAGCTATCGTAGCACAGTAGCACAATACTGTAGATAATGACAGCAGTACGTAATGTGAATTCTGCATTTCACACATCGTTAACGACCCCAGTTTTCAACAACCTACTTCCGGTACCTACTAAATAAACTTCCCTTATAAGCTGGTTCGTGTAGAGCCAGATTTATATGAAGCCACTGCTATTTAGCTAAGGGAAGAGGGTATTTCACAGCGAGCATTACAAGCGATGCTGTGCGTATACGGGATAAATGCAATTTTATTTATGATGCATGAAAAAAATGTTCATTCATATTTCACCACAAATTATGGTTGGGATTTAATTCGTTTATAAAGAACTGACACTGGCAGTACATTTTATGCTTTAATGTTAGCGCTGTAGATACATATAAGAAGAACTCGGTTCCTAAATTAGACTATAAATTTCATATGATGAGCAAGCGTTTTGTAGCTTTCAACAAATATGTATCTATGAATTAAGGTTATTTCTCTACTAACGTATCACATTGATTAACTTCTCTATGTTTTGTCTGATGACATGAGGGCATCGACTAACTAATAAAACTTTAAACTTGGCTCTCTCTCAAAAACATATAACACAAAAGGTTAACAATTAAACAATTGCAAGTGAATTCATATGTTTCTTCTGTAAATAACAAAACCTCATCATTCTTTTATGATACCGTTGATACTTAACAGTATCACAGTTGCTATCGTTTCTTGCATTTTCCGAGATTTTTATAACGAAAAAGCAGATTAACTGTTTATGCTAATATTAAGTCAAAAAATACCGTTTGTAAACGTCACTTGCGTAGGAAGTCATTCTAACATCAATTTTGCAAAGACGTTTCGCAACAGATAGCACAATAGGATAGAACGAATAATCAAAGCCTAAACAAACCCAAAAACAAAATATTGAATATACTGAACAACTCTTTGTTTGAACAATGCATACACATCTTAGCAAACTGAATTAAGTATTTTCTATTATCAGAAATATGTGCAAACTACCAACTGTAATAAAGAAGTCTGTTAAGGTAAGAAGAAAGTTATATTTTTTTTGGAAACAGACGGGGCAGTTTAAAAAGCCCCGTTACTAGTTAGCACTGATTGTGACGTCATCTATCTGTCATATAAACAGTCAACTTGCTAGTCATCAGTTGTGTGTGTGTGTATGTTTTCTGTAATAAGCGACGAGTAGGTACAATTATGGTTTTGAGTTTTCTTCAGTTCTGCAAGAACCAGTTCACGCAATTTACCATCTGTAGATTTTACGCTGACGGAAATTCATCAAAAATTCACAGCAAAAGAACTTTTAAAGCAAATAAATAATATACAAGACGCACATCAAATGAATGAACTGAAGTTTAGCTTATCTCAACTATGTTACTTTTCGGTGTTGTCGCAGCGGAAGTTCCTTGATAAAATATGTATTTAATACTGTTGTAGGTATTGCTGAAAGTAAAGATAATATATCTTTTGCAAAAAAGTGAAACAAACTTTTTTATATGCAACTACCCAAAGCAAGTAAACTAACAAAACAAGGCAGAGATCACTGTGTGTTTAAATAACTGTAGATACTTTTTCTAAGTGTTAAGTGAATAATAACACACCTTAAATTTTTAATGTACTTCATGCCAATTTTATGCTTATTGAAGGAACATCCAATGAAGCATTAGGTAAAGCTGCCTCTTCACTGCTGTTACACGTTGTGTAGCATGTGCAGCCTTTTCTTACCAGACTGACAATCAATGTAGTTTTTCGTATAATTACGATCGCGATTACCGAAATTATGTTTCTAAAAAACACTTTTATTGACAAAAACTATATTTATACGAAACCTAACACTATAAAGTCTAAGAATAGAATGAGCCCATTTTAGTTCATAGTCACATTACATTAAAACACTTATCTCTATGTTTCAACCTTTTCAAGATGGGCAGGTGTCGTAACTATTTATTTCTTTAAATAGGTAGTACAGAAACATCAGAATTTCAATATCTAACCATAATCTCAGCGTTATCATACTTAACATCTTCACAAAAAAAATAGGTTGATTAAGAATCGTTCGCTCCTAGTTCACTTCAACTTTGCCCCTGCTCCGATATGGGTTCACAGACAACTTATATGGGAACTGACGTCATATCAAGCATCAGACACTGCCATGTTGGATAAAAGGTGTTCTGATGCCAATTGACAGATTTTATTAATATACTGTACAATTTCTGCATAAATATGTAAGAACACTCTTAGATGGATGACCTCAAGTATTTTCGTACACAACCTGATCGACCCGAGCGGACTAGGACACTTCAGTTTCAGAGCTACTTCTGAGGAAGACACCGACATGAGTGTCGAAACGTCAAGGTCTAATAACTTACGTGGGAACCAGCCCGGAAAACAACATATCATTAACCTGATCGTTTTGTGTAGGTAGGTACTGCAAGAAGTAAAAATATATAATTTTTTTACTCGAGTCTGAATCGCAATTAATCGCACTCCAAGCAAAATAACCTAATTTCGTACTTTACTTATACATAATCTTATTTTCTGTTTTTTTTATACACAATTCACTATGGTTATGTTGTTTCTTTTAATCATTAGCTGAGGCGCAGCTTACTCCCTTGTGGGGCATAGACTACGAGGTTAGCACACATAAACATCAGATCGCTAGTAAACAATTGTCACTTATTTGCAGATTATTTCAATAATTTTCAATATGATGTGGTGGCAGTAACGGAGACATGGCTTTCTCCAGAAATACCTAATCACGTAATACAGCTGGATGGCAAATTGGTGATTCATGCGGATCGTGAGAGTAGGGGTGGGCGAGTATGCATATATCTGAACGATAATATTAAATTTTGCATCATTAAATTAAATGTTATATATGATTCGTTTGAGTATTTAATAGTAAGTTTTAAAATTAATGGTGAGACTATTCTTTTGACAACTATTTATAGGCCTTCTACATTAAAAAACTATTCTAAGTTTTTTGAAGACTTTGAGAGTTTTTATTCGGAATGTACTATGATCGGGGATATCTTCTTATGTATGGGTGATATTAATTTAGATTTATTAAAAACAGATACTTATACTGTGCATAAATATAATGAACTTTTGGAAGTCTTTGATCTTAAGCAATTAGTTAGTGAGCCCACCCGCGTCACTGTCTACCTCACCACTCATAGATCACATAATAGTATCTAGAACTGATCTTATTTACAATGTCACTATTGATGATGGCCATTGATTATCTGATCATGCTGTGGCAGCTTGTGAGTTGTCGGTAGCACCAGAGCACGGCTCCAAATCGAAGGAGATAACATATCGCAGCTTTAATTCTTTTGATAAAAACATTTTCAATCACGATCTCAAACAGGTTGCTTGGTCCTCCATTTACGATATGGATGATGTTGAATCTAAGGTAACATTTTTGAATGAAAATATTAATGTGCTTTTTGACAAACATGCCCCTCTCATTACATTCGTGTTTGTTGATGATGATGAGATTCAGAAAATCATTAATTCTATTAAGACTAAAGCATATGGTTACGATTGTATATCAATAGATCTTATTAAATATTGTACACCAACCATTACGCCGTTCATTACACATATAATCAATTTCTGTATAGGTAACAACACCTTCCCAAAGATATGGAAGACTTCTCTGATAAGCTCAATTCCCAAAGTTGCTAAACCTACTGAGTTCAATGATATTAGGTCAATTAGTATCCTACCAATATTCTCAAAAATACTTGAACGGGTAATGTATAATCAAATAAATTTCCATGTACATACAAATAAATTACTACCTTGTTACCAATCAGCATTTAGGAAAGGTTACAGCTGTGAATCTGCTCTAATACATGTGATGGTTGACATACTTTCACATTTAGATAAAAACCTGTTTGTTGTAATGGTGTTGCTCGACTTCTCGAAGGCTTTTGATACAATTGATCACGAAATCTTACCGGCAATACCTCACCATTTTGGTTTTAAACCATGTGCATGTAAATTGATATCAGGCTTTTTGAATGACAGAGTACAAATAGTGAAAGTAGCTGACAAGCTATCTCGCCCAGGCCATGTGTCGTGCTGCGGTGTGCCACAGGGATCCATTTTAGGACCCCTCCTGTTCGTGTTATACACCTCAACTATTGTATCAAGCATTAAGGATAGTAATTACCATCTATATGCGGATGACACTCAGCTTTATTTTGCATTTGATGGCAGTGATTATAAATCTGCTGAGTATAAACTGAATGCTGATCTGGCTAGCTTTTGTTCTGCGGCTGAGCGTCACTCGCTTATAATTAACCCACTGAAGTCTGTAGCTATGTTGCTTGGAACTCAGTCTCATGGAATTAATCGTATAGAGCTTATGGATAAGCTAAACCTTGTCATAGATGGTACTAAACCTCAGTTTACCAATAATGCAAGAATCCTTGGTGTGACAATAGACACTAAATTCAAATATAATATGTATATAAGTAAACTCATTTCAAGAGCCTTTGTGAACCTAAAAGTAATCTACAACCTCCGTAAATTGATTGACTGTAAGACCAAAATTCTCTTGTGTGAATTGTTAGTTCTGTCGCATTTCAATTACGGTGCTGCTCTGTACGGCCCTTGTCTCGATGGAGTCGCTGTAAGAAGGATACAAGCAGTTCAAAATTCATGCCTTCGCCTTATATATGGTATCAGACGACGGTAGCATATATCGCATAAGTTGAGGTGTGTACCCTGGCTAAGCATGGAAAACCGTAGGCATGTGCGCATGGCTTGCTTCTATCATAAGAATATTGTAAATCAACTACCACACTATTTATATTACAAAATAAAATTCAGGACTGATGTGCATAACATTAACATACGTAGCAAAATACTTGTTATCAATTCCTTCCCATAATCACTCTTTTTATCGTAAATCATTTTCTTATAATGTATCAAAAATATATAATGCAATACCGTCTCCTTTCAAAACTTTAAATATATATCTTTTCCGTTCTCGACTTATTAACTGGCTTTTATCTGGTGCATTATAATACATTTTGTATGCTACTACTTGTCTTTTTTTTGACGCCACTCCTCCTGCCCTCTTTCTACTGTACTAAGGACTGTTTTATTTTCTCCGTTGCTGCTCTCCAACATTTCATACATTCCATCTGTGTGCTTCAAAATACTCTGGATAAATCCCTAAAACAATACTTCAGTTCGCGTGTTACATCCAATAGGTTAAAAGAGAGCAAGGAACTTTTTCAGACCTTGAAAAGCTAAGCCGAGCCTGTCTGTTTATATCTGAATCTCGAAGGCTGATCCTGAGATTCAGTGACGCTGAATTTGATCGCCGCGAACGTATTTCATTTAGTTATATTGGATTTCGCAGACTTGAGGGGTGAGTGTGTGGCGAGCATAAACTAAATTGGACGAGATGCCTTTAAAATACATCGTCTCATGGAAGCCGACGTTCCGCGTCGCATTTCGTCGGGTATTAATTCCTAATGAATCGGAAACGTCACGTAATATGTTAGGGCTATTTGTGGAAATCACCGGGCTGTATTTAACACTAGGCAAAATTAGTTGTAAAGCTTAAACCAGATGTAACGGTTTGCTTTCGTGAATAAAACTGATTACAGTTTGGACAGAACATTTATTTGCAGAATGAGTTTTTTTGTGGTGGTCGATTTTTTGTTTATAAGATTTTTCACGTGATGCTCTGAATCTACTACTTTATGATACACTTTAGTGAACTGCTAAAGCTCCAAACAATTTATGTTCTCAAAATTATGTCGCTATAAATAGTGGGACATTTATTATTAATAAAATCATTATATGTGATTTCATTGTTAATAAGACTACAAACATAAATAATGCACATATTAAACTAATATTTACCAACTTTTTTAAATCTCATAAGTCACTTTAAATGAAAAAAGTAATGAATTATTAATGCTACTTTCCCATAAGACGTAATGCATACCGCCTCTTTTACAGAGAACCATTTTTACAGTACGAAAAAGCCAAACATCGCGTATTTAAATAAATGCTGGTAAAGGATTCATAAAAAACCTAAAATTCACGATTCCCTTGTTTCACTCTACAGAAGTAAGTATAGCAAATATTGTATGTTTGGGTGTACAAAGTTATTATCGTCTAATGAAAAACTTAAACATTTTTCCCTATTTGTACGAAAAGTCCCTAGAACTAAGGAAAAATTTCCTGATCTGGCATTACAGTATGCGTTAAGCTAAAAGATTCTGTAAAAAATGTTATCCTCTTATAACGGGCATGGTTTGCACTTAAAATTGAAGATAGCGCCACTATCCCTACCAACTAAAAATCTTAAATAGCTAGGGAGGCGAGAAGGGAGACCAGTTACGCTCGTATTTATACAACTACTAGAATTCCGATAATCCATTACGGTTTCAATTTGAAA
Organism: Rhyzopertha dominica; assembly: GCA_025024175.1. Taxonomy (NCBI): domain Eukaryota; kingdom Metazoa; phylum Arthropoda; class Insecta; order Coleoptera; family Bostrichidae; genus Rhyzopertha; species Rhyzopertha dominica. The sequence continues at coordinate 19,740,834 of QCXZ01000138.1, forward strand.
ACGCTTCCGTGTCACAGTCTAGTAATGACATGGCTAATAAGAAAACAGCAACCAAGCACAATATAATAGTTGGAATAATTGACACGGATATCTGATATCGCTGATGCGTTCAAAATAAGTTTGAACAGCGCATGTGCCGCTCGCTGCCTTATGTCACAAGTATTTTCTTAATTTGTTGTAAATGTGACACTTTAAAACTGAAACTCGAATAACTTTAAAATGGACCGTCCGATGTCAACTTTTTAAACGTTGGATTTAGTCTTGGCGAATTTATCTTTGAACTATATTAAATGAAAGTAACTCATATTAAAATTACATATCTGCACTAAAACCAAATAAAGTAAGAATAAATTATCTCAAAGATTAATGACAATATAGCATGAATAATAAGCAAAATTAAGTAAATGTCGGCACCTATTATACATTGATTATGTGAATATGCAATGTATCAACAAACGCGGAACATTCCCAAAGGAGATTCCTAACGGAAAAAATACCTATTTTAATGATTTCTTATACATTTGCATACAGCTAATAAAAAATGTCGCATAAACCTTTGAAATCATGTTACCGGAATGACATATATTCGCTTGGGTTATTACTCATTTCTATAACTTTAAAAATGTTTAAAACTAAAACGAAAAAGACTGTGTGTAATTTGCACAGTATTAATAAGAACAGATAAATGGATACCTGTGTAAAATATTAGCAAGCAGATAACAGACTCGACCTACTTTCAGTAATAAGTACGAAAGCAGACGATGTGAGAGACAAAAAAACAGAACAAAACATACTGGTTATAAGTTTGTAAGCCGCTGTGGGTGTTTGTAGGAGCAGAAAATTATCTTACGCTCGTAAGAGTCGAGGATGAAGTCCAACAAAGACTACCAACATTAATGGGCTGAAACTTAGCAGCTGCGATATGATGAAATTTCAGTGAGGCAAGAAAGCGCATTAATAATGCTTCGGTAATAACGTTTGTTCTAAGTTGGCGGGGTGTCGCATACTGTTAACCTAGCTACCCTAACTACTAATTAACACATAATTTTAATTAGGCAAACACATAAATTTAAAAAATAATTGTAACATATACAAGGCTTCTATAAATGATTCATTAAACGCGGGCGGCGTAGATTTCTGAATTCTTTGTGCCGCCTTTTTGTAACTGCTGCCAAGCTACAATATGCACGGCGATAGTACTGAAGGTTGGAGATCAATGTCACTCCACAGCTTCAAAATGTGAGCTTTCTGCAACCTTAAAGTTGATTATCCCACAAAACACTATGTGTAGAATATGTTGAAAATACACACTCCCACGCATTTTCTCACTTTAAAAATATATCAAATAATTCAAAAATCGACAGATGACAAGTATACGTCATTGTGTTCACTTTCATGAGAAGCGGACAATTGATTTAATCGATAAGTTCCACAAGCGCCGACGATGCATGAATCATTTATAGAAACCCTGTAGATAGTGCTGCAACTTTTCACTTATTTCATTACAGCATCGAAAAAGTAGATAACTATAATTTAGTAATCTGTGAAGAAGATATTATGTATACCTAATTAATGATGGGATCAAAGACAATACAGTAATTCACAAGAAGTACAGAAAAATTTCTTTTAATACTGATATATTTCCCCATGTAGCCCATGCTTTTTTATATCGTGTGTTCCACGGCATGTGAGACATCCTGAATAACATCGGAATATTATCGTTCAGCACCATTTGCAGATATTACTACTCAATATAAAAATTATCAAAATTTTAGCCTCCTACCATCACAAATATTGGAAAAATTATAGTGCGTTAGGCATCGAATGAATGAGGATCATGTATCAAACATGTCCGATGTGGTTGAAATCGGGAGATCTTCGAGGGCATTATGACAAAACATTTGACACAAGATCCATCTAAGAAGTTTATTGTTCTTTTGGTTATGTGTGAACGTGTATTGTCCATTAGAACAGAATAGTAAAATCAGAGTAAAATTGGTTTGAGAAAATCGTATGGCGGCTGCTCGTTAAGCCGTCATACTCCCGCAAATCATTAATAATGGTGATCTGTTACTTCCACGTGGCGCACTAAACGACGCGACATCTTCTTACCAATCGTGTGGTCCAAATAGCACTGCGATCATAGTGTGCCACAATTCGGTCTCTATCATAATCACTTGGTCTTATTGTATAACGATTTTTGCTTCATGGATTTTGTTTAACAAGCTCAATCTTTAAAATTATAGAAGACGTAAAAATATAAACTGGCTGCTTAAAAAAGTGTTGGTCAAAAGAACCTAAAAAGAGACGAGGGAAATAATATACCTAATAGAAACTCTAGGGGATAATAAGCTGAAATAATTTGAATGACTTTCAAGGTGCACTAATTGTGAAGAATTTTGAATCAACTAAACGGATTAGAAACACGCTAAATGTTTAATTGTGCTTTTCTTGATGTTTTTCTATGAGATACCTCTCACGATCGTTTCGGCTTAACGAAAATTTTGTTTTGATGAACTGAAATTAACCAAACTCGCTTTATTTTTCAAAGAAATATCACAGGATGGTTCATTTAAAAGAACCAAGTCCGGCTAATTACAAAAATTTTAGAAGCACTTAATTACTTCCACGTCCAACGGATGGAAAGTATTTTTATTTGCTCATTCGCTTTAAAATGGTCGCAAACGCAAAAAAACAAAATTTGAGCAAACACAAATTTCTTGTCTATGTGTCTGTGGACACGATAACTTTCGAAAGACTTAATATATGAACTTGAAATTTGGCAAACGTATAAATCTCAACTACCCAAAGCAACCTATTGTTTGCGGGGTAAGTAGGATATAGAGAGGGAGGCGAAATTGAAGGGTAACTACCCCTTTTGCAAATTTTTATTTTTTTTGTTTTAGTATGTGATTAGTAGTATAACTGCGAATATTATCCGTTCTGTGTGTCTGTGGTTTTGTTTGTGGACACGATAACTTTCGAAAGACTTAATATATGAACTTGAAATTTGGTAAACGTATAGATCTCAACTACCCAAAGCGACCTATTGTTTTTGGGGTAAGTAGGGTATCGGGAAGGGGGTAACTACCCTTTTTGCAAATTTTTATTTTTTTTTCGTTTTAGTATGTGATTAGTAGTATAACTGCGAGTACTATTCGCCCTTATAAATTTTCGGTGCAGCAAACTGTTTAGAAGATATTAGCAAAAAAGCGTCACTTAAAGAAAACGGTTTTTCCTAAATATCTCCGAATATAATTAATATATTCAAAAAATGAAAATGCTATCAGATAGGAAATTAAATTTCTCACAAAAAGTGTATTTCCAAAAAAAAACTATTTTGGATCCTGCTCGTACGATTTTTTAAAATTTTGGTATTATATAGAAAATCAAATTTCTGATCAGAAAGCGCTCTTGTAATTTTTTGTTAAGTTAATAATTTTCGAGTTATTTGGAAAAAACCGATTTTAAAAATTTATATATTTTTGCTAATATCACGAGGACCTGATTACTAATCGTATAATATAAGAAATAAAAACGTAAATGTTATTTTGACAATTGGATGTGGAAGTACTAATTCAATTTGCAGCGGTTTTTTTTTACACAACTTTGWACTGGAACATTTGCCGACATTTTTGTACGTACGTCTATTACTGGCCACTTTGTCGTAATATCATTTTCCTCGAGTCTATTACCCTGTTACTGTAAGCACAACTGGGGTTCATTAAAATAAAATTATGTAATAACAATAATTGACTCTGTTAACTTGTATTAGCTTTTATCTAAATCATAGACCACAGACTATGTAATCTTGTTCAAAGCGTAATTTCTGAACCCTTCTACAACGACCTAGCGATTTTCCGCCTGTAGCATAAAGTTATCGTTAGGTATACCTACTACAAACACAAATAAGAGAAGACAGAACCGCAACGCATTTGCCGTGTGATTCAAGATGCAAAGCAACATTGTTTGCATCAAGGAAATCCTCTATCTGCACACAATGTGATGTAGACGACATTGGGGAAATCAAACAAGGAAATTCATTGAGTATATTCCGACGTTTGCCGAGCTTGTTGCATGAATACCGAAATTGGCTTGGGTTGTCGTTGTTATAAAAGCCTGTTTTCCTGTTGCCAGTTATGTCAACAAAATGCGTTAGATAGATAACCTGTGTTACACTTCCTTGTATCGCATCATAGATTTCACAGTTTAGTTTAAGACAAACCGTGATGCTTTGATATGTTTGTGTTTTGAACATACGCTGGCCACCGTTGTAATAAATTAGGATAAAGGAATAAAGGAACAATTAAAACGCACGTGTGAAACAACAAAAATTACTTAATATTTAGTCTCTTTCCACTATTTAACATACTATTAACGTAGATAGAAAAAGTGCCGCAATTGGTTTGTCGTCGTAGCGTCAAAATGGCGAACATTGATATATATTTTTTGCGATAATTTCTAAGATATTCGTTTAAATTATATGGCGTAAAAGATTATAATAATGTGCATGAGTGCAGGTAAATAACATATATAAGTTAAAAATGCATGTCTATGCTGTGCTGTCTACACCTCAACCAACTGCAGACAGATCTATTTCGCTGTCATTACAGCTCATCAGTGCAGCTTAGGTCTAGTGGAGACAGCACGGCATAGAACTGGTTTTGCTTATATACCAAAGCAATGGTATATGTATATGAATGTCGGTTCTTGCTCGCTAGCAAAAAGTGCCGTGGGGGCCTGCGGTCAAATTGAAGTATGCAGTTGCATGCCAATTTGTCAGGCTACAGGTCACTTCCTAGGTGGCTTTGTCATCATGTCAGTGTAATGCTGACAGATAGCATTGCCATCCTAAATTCTAACATATATAAGTTGATAAGGATTAATATTGTAACCGTCTAAATAGAATGGGTATAGTAAACTATCCTTAAAAGATACACATATGCCATCCCGGATTTTTTGTATATCTATAAAAGAGGAATATCCCATCATGCATTGTTTTATTATATCTCAAAGGGATTAGACAGCGTTTTCCATGAAAGCTCCCAAGCCGCTTGACTTTCCGACACTTCCAACAATCATCGTTATGTTTCAACCAATTTACACAAAAGCTTGACAAATTGGTAGCCAGTTTATCGCGAATAGACCGACAGACACAAACGGAGGACGATTTTGTCTTATAATATTTAATATCTTATATAACCAGTTAGTTATTATTAATATTATTACTAAGATAATATGTAAAAAGAGTCCAAACAAAAGCTGTTTATGTCGTACCAGTAAATAAAGATTAGAGAATTATTTACAGTATTTTATTTTACTTCAGTTTTGAAATTCACGAAAACGGCAGTAAAATCTCCAATTAATGAATACTAGACTAATGAAGAATTATTATAATTATATTGGTTTTCTTGTACTATTGCAAGACGATTGTAAGATGCTGTCAAATTCATTTTCAAAAGCTACGCATAAGTTGGTGAAGGTTTTAAAAATCGTACGGAAGGAGTGAGTAATGTAAAGAAGCTATATCGTCAGCAAAGGGTGACAATAACAGTACATCTGTTATTACGTAATCATGTATGTACATAAATGTACTGATATTGTTTTGAATCGAACATAAAAGCTCAAGAAATGTAAAGCAACAAGATGTAATAATTCAGTTTAATGATGATAATACTAAATACTCCGGAACGAATAATTTAACCATTTTGCCTGAATCAAATATTCGTTGGACAAAACAAGGATGTGAGAAATAGAAATGCTGTTTTAATAAGACTTATTTACATATTCTTTATTATTTCCTTTTTTCTTTTTATTGATTATATTAATTGAACAATCTGTCAAAATATTCGATAAAAGACTTGTCTTACATTCAAAAACACGTTGTTGTTGGACTAAGGCTGTTGATGAGTTCATAAAGAATTACAAATACGTAGTTCCGTTCTAACCAAGCTTATATTACTTCAATTTACTGTTGATGAATTAAAAACAGTGAACTCGCTAATATCGCTGCAACTAATTTAGTGCACCTGCAAATTCGTTTGATAACAATCTCTTAAGCACTTGTTTCTAAAATGGACTCGTTTAATTAAGTAGAAGTTTGGCCTATTCGTTGAAGATCTTTTACTTCGATTATATTTCCAAACATGCTATATGGCAGTTACGCTATGAGCTGAAAAAATGCATTATGCTTAGCAGACGAAACACGAGATGCACAAAGTTACCCTCGCAGATGAAGTTTTACTCCCGAGCAATCTTGAAAGAGAATATAAAATGAAACATACCTAGTGCTCGAGGCAGCACTTCGGTCGCTCTCCTCGTCGGAAGACAGTTCTGGTTCTGATCCTGAACACCAACTGTCTTCAGAACTCCTTTGGGATATAGTGTGCTGCAGGGTACGAGAGTGTACCAATGGAGGCACTATCCGTCTCTCACATGCTGCTGTTTCCTCCCAGACACCGGATTTTACACGAGATTCGTCTGGAAATAAATAAAATCACGTTAATATTACAGCTACAATTAACTAGCGGAGAAAAAAGTGAATAGCAAACATATGGTATTGTAACATGATGGTGATGAACTTAAATTATTATTTCTGTTTCAGCCAAGTATCTCAAGCCTACGTTACAGATATTGTCGCGGGTCATAAAAGTAAAAAAAAAAACTTAAAGATATATATGGTCTAAATGTAGAGCTTCTTAAAGCCGTAATAGATGTATTGATCACCCAGCTTACCATTTTAATAAATGTCATAAATAGCAATACTTTTCCAAAAAGCTTGAAAAGAGCGTTGGTGCTAACGATTCATAGGAAATGTGAGGCCAGTGATGTAAGTAATAAAGACCTGGTTCACTGCTACAAGTTTTCTCTATAAATAATTATCTAAACAACTAACAATTTAGTTGGAAAGCAAAAAAGTCACTGTTAATAACCAGCATGGTTTCAGACAAGGCCACTAAAGTGCTGATGCTCATTTGTCAACATTTGTCAAAAATGTGACTCGAGTTTTTGATGAAGAAGAGGAAGTTATATCATCCTTCCTGGACTTGTCAAAGGCCTTTCACTGCGTTGACCCATTAATACTTATTCGTAAACTATATTATTACAACCTTCACCCAAGTGGCTGTTATTTTAAGGATAAGTTTTCTTATCTTAATGTTGGTGTGCTCGATGTTCGGGCCTTTGTTGTTTATTTTTTTATTAACGATCTGCCCCTCTGTATTGAACAGGCTGCAGTAACTTTATTTGCCATTAAATTAAAATGTTATTACACCGACGACCTGGCTAATAAAGAATTCAATTGTATTTAAATGCATTTTGTAGTATATTATGTTTGAAATGACTAGAAAGACACCGAGGTACCTGACGTAATAAGAAGATAAATTTAAAATGATACGCAGATAGTACGTTCCTACAGTTAAATGTGTTAGGTAAAACATTGAAATAGATGAGAAAGAGAAGTGGACCCAGATTTCCATTCTGGGGAAACTAGAAGCATAACAATATTAAATTTAGATTTAGAGAACAGGGCAATATGATCACTTTAACCGAATGCTTTTTGAAAAAAAAAGGTAACTACTACCTGAATAAAGGTTCCTGTGGATCTATACTGCTATCTGTCATAAGGAAAACAGGATATAGCTTTGTTGAAACATTTGTGAACGTTTCTGTACATGTTGTCTAAAAGACTGCGCTGAGGCTAAGTAAATATATGATTTCTGTAGACAAATGTAGGTATGCATTATTAAAAGGTTATATAATTGTATAGAATACCTAATGGAATACTGAAAAAGCTGGGAATACAAACTACTCTAATTATGAGGTAAGACAACTAGCAAAACGGTAAAAGGTAGAGAGCATAAATGCGATGTCAAATGAAAACGTGGACGTAATGGTTACTGTTTACCGAAATCCAATTGTTTACAATTAATTTAACTTTTTGCTGAAATCTCATTAAGTAAAGTAGGTACTTGCCATTAAAATTTTATGTCCTCGTAAAGGCAAGGGCGTTTGAAATTAAATTGTTATCTAAGTGATTTAATTATTAAATTAAATTCTCCTGAATTAAAATGCACTACAAAAAGACCTGAAGAATTTAAAAGACAATTAACAAATTAATATAAGAATGTAACTTATTGCGCTCTGTAGGGCAAACTAATAGAAAAACATAGTTACCAGATTAATTTCGCGTAAATGATGGGTAGACACGTCAGATCACAAACAGAATTTTATTTTAAACCAACGATTGCCTTGAAACTATGTTTAATTATTATAACCGATATATTCTGTACCAAATACTACACCGAACATTAGAACAAAAATAAATAACGTTGCAAAAATAGCAGACTTTGATTTATAAACCCAAACTAATAGAATAAAATAATACATTTATGCCAACACATTGTGTGTTTACACATGTCAGTTGACATTAGTCTGAATACAATTAGGTGAACAAATGTGAAAACAGAGTACTAAAACTACATACAATATCATGTATTTAGTAAGCTAATACAAATTTATTGATCAAGAGTAGGTAAACGGTTTGGAATATAATTAAATTCCCGTTTAATGTGTTAGGCGTTTTTGTATAAAAAGTATGTTGTAAAATTTAGGTCCTGAACTGATAAAACTATGTAATACATAAATAAAAGATGCGATGTAATTTATATTCGAATTGTTACTAGTTAGTCGTTACCAAAACAACAAATGAGTCGTAATTTAAAAGCGCAAAGTGGTTCTTTTAATTATATGCTAAATACATATATTCCCATTCTTCACAGCACTTACAAAGACGTCAAATTATTAATGCAATGCTAGTAACATCATCAGTTGCGTTTGTATCAGCCATTTGTACAAGTATATTCGCTGTTGATGATCAATTTAGTTCCACACCGAGACGCTCAATGATGTTATTAAGAAAGCCGGAACAAAATATTCTTTTTAGTATTCTTGTGCATGGCTTCCCAACTACACACTCTCGTTAAATTGACGCGCTTAAAAGTGCCTGCAACTTAAAATTATGCAAGTCAAGTGCGCTACTGCATTTCCTATGCAGATGCACGAAACCCTTAAGACGCAGTCATCTCCAAAGCGCTTATTCTATTCGGTATGCATAGCAAACGGCCAGCAGAGAAACACAATCGACCATTGTGCCTTCTTCTCGAAGCTAAGTGTATGGATATCGTTTAGATATCGCTCGAGAAAAGGACAACTGACTAGTTATGATTGTTTGATATCCAATGACAAAGACATCAATTGGCTGGTTCTCCCAAGCGGAAGCACTGAAAGGGGTGGGATTTTCACAATTCGTTGCTGAAAGAAATAACCAAATTTTCTCGCGTGCTATTGCATGAGTGGTATATTCCTCTGAAATTTCATAAAATATAAGTACGACAAGGTTTACTAATTCAAACATGAATGATTAATTTTCGTCGCAACATCGATTGCAGCATCAAATTTCCTTTCTGTGGATATATGGCTGTTGGTATCGACACCACCGTCTTTTTTTATTTTAAACAATCACGCGTTATTAAGTTTTGTTTGTGGCAGAAATGTCATTTCGTTGCTATATCAACTTGCGTTTCTTGTGAATTGCAAATTTGAAAGAGGCTTGTTAAAGCTGGCTGTGTAAACTACTAGAAGAATGAAAAGATGTGTCACAAAGAAAACGGCGTTCTAGCAGCCGCTCCTGTTATCCAAAATTCTCATTCAAGCAGCAGAGAATAAGTAACAAAATACAAATAAGCCTAATTTCTGTGCCAAGAATACTGCATAAAAATAAATTTCATCGGTATTACGTTGTTAGTTCAGGAACTAAATCGACTGCAGTTTTTCTGAAAGGGCCTAACATGAACTTTAACACAAAAACGAGTTTTTTGATAATTTTCCTTTTACGGATGAATTTTTATTGGATAATGACCGCTAACATAAATGTTTTTTTTTTCTCGATGCCGACATGAATCGCTACTTACAGTTTCTGCAACATGATTTGGCAGAAATGTTGGAAAATGCACCTCTTGCTGTGAGACTATAAGACAGCATATGTGGTTCCAACATAATGGGGCATACGCGCCTTACCGGTAGGATATGTGTAAAGGAGTACCTGAATGCAGAATTGATTGGAAGGAGAGGTCCTACACCCTACCCAGCCCGATCTCCAGATTTAACGAAACTTGATACCTTCCTGTGAGACCCCGCTAAGCCTTTGGTTTCAAAAACCTGCCAACTACTATTCGGGAGGATATAAAGGCAAGAATTCGTCATGCATTTCATAGTGCATACGAAAATATTTTGATAAATGCTAACAGCTCTACTGAAGCAGTTGAACGTTTGTTATCGTGAAACTGTTGGTTATGTGGAACACTTAATCTAATTTTATTCTTGGTTTTGTTATTCCCTATTCATTTCACGTGTTCAATGATTTTATTAAAATGCATGTCTATGCTGTGCTGTCTGCACCGCAACCAACTGCAGATAGATCTATTTCGATATCATTATAGCTCACCAGTGCAGTTTAGGTCTAGTGCAGACAGCACGGCATAGAACTGATTTTGCCTATATACCAAATCAATGGTATGTGGTAAGTAAGAATTTAGATGGCAATGCCATCTGTCAGCATTCCACTGACATGATGACAAAACCACATAGCTGCCTTAACGGGTACTACTTCCTAAAGGAAGTGACCTGTAGCCTGACAAAATGGCATGCACCTGCATACTTCAATTTGACAGCAGGCCCCCACGGCACTTTTTGCAAGCGGGCAAGAACCGACATACATTAAGATGCACGTCTATGCTCTGCTGTCTGCACCGCAACCAACTGCAGATAGATCTATTTCGTTATCATTGTAGCTCATCAGTGCAGTTTAGGTCTAGTGTAGACAGCACGGCAAAACCAGTATGTCGGTTCTTGCCCGCTTGCAAAAAGTGTCGTGGCGGCCTGCTGTCAAATTGAAGTATGCAGGTGCATGCCCATTTGTCAGGCTACAGGTCACTTCCGTCAGGAAGTAGTACCCGTTAAGGCAACTAGGTGGCTTTGTCATCATGTAAGTGTAATGCTGACAGATGGCATTGCCATCTAAATTCTTACTTAAATGATTTTATTGTTTGTCTATTGTTTAAACGGTCATTTGTTTTGAGTTTCGTACATATTAAACCACCGATGCTTGTTCACTGAGCTGCTACTACGACTACTAGCGTAAATGCTACCTATATAGTTACAAGTACCTTAAATCAAAATATGCTGCAATCGACGAGAAATGATATGGTATTCCATTTAAAAATGAGTTATTCATGTTTAAATTAGTAAATACTGTCATCCATAAATTTTATGAAATCTCAGAAGAACGTATCCATGTATAGTATCTGAGAAAATTAGGTTATTCCTTCCATAAGGGAACTGTTAAAATTCCATCATTCTCAGTGTTTTCATTTGGGAAAGTTTAAAAATGTCACCAGATTATGCAAATGTCAAATTTTGCACAAAATGTGAGATAATAGTGAGAGATTAAAACATGCAATACTAACTAACGAAGTAGTTTCTATAATCGGAAATCCTTCATTTTAATAAGTAATATTTCCACTTTATAAAACAATTTTGTACAACTTTCTTTGGAAACTAAAATTTTATAATAGATGGATTTTTGCTTAGTGACTCACCCTATCATTGTGTGTTCAACACTCAGGTTAGGAAGCTTACATTATACATGTGCCGACTGCACTATTGACACCAGTGGTGTCAAAGTTGAGCTGCAATAAACACATCGAACTGCAATTTCGAAACGCTCTCCTGACAAGCAACAACAAAGTGTGAACGAACGCGCTGAACAAAATCGGCCTGACACAATGATCTATAATTGAATTTCTCAAACGTCGAGCACACCGAAGAATATTACCTTTGACGAAACTTCTTCGATAACTGAGTTACAACTAATACGTTAAAGCTCAATATGGACCGTGATATCGCGCGTTAGGCTTCCATTAGCATTTTTAACACGATCGTAATAATTAGAGAACTTTCCGCTCTCGGAGCCAGCATTACCGCATACCTAAATAAAAAGCCGCCGCTCTAATCGTAAACAAAGAAAACTGCGTACTGAAATGGATGGCACAGCTCATATAAGACTGCTCAAGATTATTCATGACACTAAAGTTTAACAGCAAGCCCTATATGGCGCCAAATGGGTGAACTACTATAGCAATACTCCAATTTTGCTCATATGACTAACCAAGTCCTTAGAAAATCACGAGACGTCAAATTAATAACTGTAAAAATCTGAAAACAACTTTTTATAAGATGAAAATTAAATTTTATGCAATATCAACCGTTGTTGAATGACTGAAAAACACAATCTTAAGGATCCCTTAGATTTTTTCCTTTTTTAAGCTAAGGAATTATCCCTAGAAGCTTAAAACGTTTTTGTTTTTCGAATGCCATACAAATAAGGTTTGCGCAAAGCTAAGTATTTCACTGAAAGGACATCCTGCATATCAGCTGAAATAAAAAATGATAATACAAATGGATACAGGAGGAAAAATATAACGTTAAAAGTCGATAGACTTGAAAGTGACGTTTAATCAGTGTTTGTAATATGCAATTATATTGCATTGCTAGTTCTACAACATACCACTTACTTGAGATTGTCACTTTTGTATAAAAAAGGAACAGCAGCATCGATGCTTATATCTTTAACCACTGATGTCACGAGCAAGAAACGTGCAGGATACATTATAATACGATAAACACAATAAAAAATGAAAATTCTATCCCCCAAAAAATGCAAAGGATTACCTATGTTTCCATTACCACACTGTTTTAGCTGGAATATTATGAACACCACATTTAGAGAACGAACTTCCCGAAGAATGTAGGATTATACCTAACAAAGAATTTTACTACTAAATGATTTGAAAGGGCGCAAAAGTTTTCCTATTGCGGTACAGTTTCCAGGCAGTGCACCAAGGAGACAGAGGAACTTAAAAACTTATTCACTTTCATGGCTGAAAAAACTAAAAATTAGGTATAAAGTTCCTACGAGTGGTGGATGATTTGGGAGCAGCTATATTTAAAGACATGTATCTCGTTGTACGATGCTTCAAGTATAAACGAATCATAGCTCTGTCTTCTACTGGAAGTACATTATGTAGCACACTACAGTGTCTTAACAGCTGTAGCAATAATAAACTAGTTGGCAAAACACGAACTTTTGTCGTCTTAGTTGCCTCAATCAATAATATTTTACTTACTGCATAGGCAATTTAGAAAGAAATCTACCTAGCTATAAAAAAGACAACCCAACCTTATTTCTTAACATATACACTAACGCATTTTCCCCAACTCTTCTTCAAATGTCATTCCACCAAAAAAAACTTCTTGGAAGACCTGCATACAGCATCTTCGTCTAATTAATTTTTTTTATACTTTTTAAATAAAAGATCGCTACAGGCTCTGATGTCCTCAACTATATTTTTGATGTTATTTTTTTGTTAAGTTAATAATTTTCGAGTTATTTGGGAAAGCCGATTTTAAAAATTTATATATTTTTGCTAATATCACGAGGACTGTTTGTCTTAGAAAAAATGTGTAGAGAGAAAGAAATGCTCAAAACCTGATTACTAATCGTATAGTATAAGAAATAAAAAGGTAAATGTCATTTTGACAATTCGATGTGGAAGTATTAATTCAATTTGCAGCGGCTTTTTTTCCTGAAAACTGTCTTGGCCTTCATGAGCGCAGCCCTTATGAAGCCACTGCATGGATTCTATTTTGCTAGACGGGTACCGGTAATAATTTTAGAGAAAAAGTCAGTCACTTTGTAAAGCAGTCAAATTTTTTCTTGCACAATTTCTTTCCTTTTCTGTTACTGTTTCGGTATAAGCAATCTGTGTATCTACCGTTAAAACACCTTTCTGATGACTGTCATCGTGCAAAAGTTTCCAAACACATCACTTAAAGACAATTCCTTTGCATAACAGAGACCTTCAGCAGTTAATCTTTAAGCAACAATTTTTCAACTTGTTGAAGATTTTCTGTAGTTCGTGCTTCATTTGGTCGATCAGATCTTGGATCATCCTGTATTAAGTCTTCCTCAACGAAACATGCCACATTATGTCCATACATTGCCTACGCATATAATTTTAGGACAATTCCTTCTCTTGTTAAAACTACACGGTTTCACTCATTAAAAAAAATAAAAGCTACTTCACTGAGCTGTTATAAATGATAGGAATTACTCTATCAACTTAAAAATCTCACACAAATCTGGTAGCAAACTAGCATGGCTAGCTAAATTTTTGTTCTAAATTGCCTACGTAGGTATCAACGAAATAAGCGTGTTAAACAGCGAAAAAAGGCATAATAAAAAAGTGTGCCAATTTAGATATAGAAAGCCGCGTATAATTTAGGCTTGTTGATCTTATTAGACAAACGTTTGTTTGTAAACACTCTTAACATATTCCCCTGTCTCGGTTAACCAACCAGAAAAGCCATAAAATGCGCGCTGTACACGTGCAAGTAGCATGTAAGTAATCGTTATGACGTGGCTGACGTAGGTTGTCCCTGAAATTATACGCGAGAGATCGACTATTGATGTTTCCCTTATATAACTGGATAGGTAATTATTGAGAACCAGCTAATTTGAAGCACACGTGGCTTTTACCTTGGGGGGTAAACAGTCGAGACGAAATCTGTGAATTTAAGGTAAGGCATTTACTCAACGGCGGGGCCCGTTGTTTTGTTTTGCAAATGAGGCAGAGGCAACGTTTCGTAAATGAAATGTTTCTAGTTACGGGATTTTCGGTTGCTAAACCCGTCAAGGCAAAAGCGTCTAATTACATTACGCGTTAATTGGTGGCAGTTCGCAGTCGGAGAAAAAAAATTGAAAGGCTAACGCTGTAACGGAGAAATCAAATTTTAGGGCCCTTTAATTTTCGGAAATAGAAAACGGCTCCCTTCTATTTCTTGCCTTGATAACGTGAAACACTGGAAGATTATTCCGTTTATGCTTTTCTCCTGTATGTACACAATCTGCTGTAGGTCTAGCATATAAAATAAAAAATGATCGAGAAGTTATGCCTTAATACAACCAAATTTTTACAAAAATTCGTTCCCAATATAAAAATGTTTAACCAGTTGCTTTGCGGGCACCTAACGTATGTACCACTCAACAGGACATACCTTGATTTGTAAGAGCCTACATGGGTTTGATGTCATATTAATACATTACAAACAATCTTCTACCTTAGCCACATATACAATGAAGAAAGCCAGGATGGTTTTAGCATCGTTTCGAAGCATCAGTGATTAATGGATGGTTTTTCAGTAAAGTGCTAAAAAGTACGTTAGCATTGATGGTGTTCCTGCGTTCTCTAGTAAGAACTAATCATCGACTTTTGGAAAGACGATTACCTTTTTCCAGCACATAGGTAAAGAAGCACTGTGTATTTAGATAGAGACAGAAAATTTTTAGCCCAATCCACCTAAAGTGAGGGCTTCTTTGTACCCGATTTGGCGTCTGTCCCTCTGTCCGTTGATAGTGAGATTTCGGCACCTAAACGTCGGATTGATTTCGAGTTTTCGCTAGTTAGTAGTTGTGTACAAATAACTTTTTTTATTGAGGTAGGGTCGCTAAGATCTGCCCGTAGGGTGAAAATGTCCATTTTTTTCATTAAAAAAAATTGATATATTGCTACACGCTTGTCCATAAATGTTATTTTTGATGCTGAGTTTTATAATGAATATCAAATTTGGAGTGAGGTTATGAAGGACATGCATGATACCTAAAGTATGACATTAAAAACTGATCCATGACCAGTGGGTTGCCCTAGCAACACCCATGTATTTGGGTTTTGATTAATTTTTTGATAAACTTTTACACCAGTCCGTCTCTGCTGGCATATTTAGATGTACAATATTATTTAACACTATCGGCTTATAAAATTCATCCAGCATGTGCGTTTTACAAACAATATAAAATTATTTTTGTCGTACAGTATCCTTTAAATGATTTTCTGAGTCGTAAAAAGTAAATACTCTGCCTCTCAGGAAAAGTACAGCGATTGCGTTTTCTATAAAGTTACATGTAATTATGTACATCAACCTGATGATACCTCTCGAAAGGTTGGAGTTTCATGATCTGGATTTCTAAATTATGCTTGCACAACTACTAAAGTTTCATTTGGGTTCGTCATTAGGAAAACATTTGTTTCTCATCGCCTTTTGTTTCCTACTTCACTCTGGGTTTGAATATTATCATTATTTTCGTGATATCTCACTTACTGAAAACGTATTCGACATTGGTACGGCCTTATAGACCTTTAACCAGAGGAGGAATTCATCAAGTCAAATAGTTTCGATACTTGATATATGCTCGTAAAGTTAAGTTTATTTAAGTAGTCTCATGTGACATTCTCGAGTGTAGAAGACCCCCAAAATATATTTCCAAATTTAAGGTTCATGGCCACAGATTTTTTGTCAACAACTGCAACACCGAAGCCGAAGAAAAGGAAATTTTAAGGACTATACTGCCAATAAAAAAACCTCACAATCTACTGAAATAATTATGAAGGATAGATGAAACCTGACTACAAAATCATGTTTTATTTCTACTAGTATCGTTTCTGAGATTGTTTAAAGTATTTAATTAGGTACAAAATATATTAATTATATTACGAACCTAGTATAAGTAACGTTTTATTTCATTTTATTATGTAAAAAAGGTAAACTGTTGATAGCGTAACAATAACAATTACGACACAAATGACAATTTCGCAGATGCTAGTTAAAAGAACCTTAACTTTGACACACTAAGCATGATTTAACGAGGTGTAAGTGTGAATGAATCCTCGTATTTCGATGACACAATGAAAACTGCAGTTCCTCTTTCCAAGAACGCCAACTAGAAAGGAAGTTGCGCCAGGTCGCTTACAATCATTGAGAATACAGAACTCGAGGAGTGTTTGCAAATTGTGTCGTGATGCAACCTTTTACCTTTAATTATAAATGGCAATCAGGACAGAAATGAACAGTGGCTGTCACAAGCATCGCGGATGCTTTTGAATATTGTAATTGAAGTTCGTGATTTGTAATCTAATATCGAACACATAATCGATTATCTGCTTACGTTGGTTTCAATATTATTATCACGAATATGCGTATTAGCTTTGAACGGTGTAAAACTAGATATTATCAAACACGTTAAAGTAAAATTCCCTTCACACTAAAACCGTTATACTCATGCATTAAATTTTAAATTGATAATGTTAACTACACTTTGGCAATAGGTTTTAAAAACATTTTATTTTACTTATATAAATTTGAGTATCTTAGTTCAAAGATTTCTAGTATACTTATACCACTGATACAACAAGCAAATATAGAGAATTTAACGCTTTACTACTGTATCTGTATTTTGTGAAGGGTGGTATTAATTGTTTGGTAGTTAGTTAAGTTAAATTGAAATTATAGACCAGCTACACTTCCATCTAATTGTGCAAAACTGAATATATTTTGTCAAATGTTATTTATTATCATGTTGTAAATTACATTTTACTTGCTCAACATGGATTCATAAAAGGTCGATCTATACAGTCACAAATTTGTGTGAATATTCAGTTCGCTTCAAAAACATTAGACCAACATTTACAAGTAGATATTATATATACCGATCTTATTAAAGCATTTGTTCGAGTTCATCATTGTATGTTATTAAAAAAAATAAGATCTTTTGGTTTCTGTGATGGACTTGCTCATTTGATAAGCTCTATTGTAGCAAACAGAAAGCAATTTGTTGAGTATGGAGGATACAGTTCATCTGAATTTAATGTGAATTGTGGTGGAATTCAAGGATTTAAATAAGGTCCAATGCCGTTCTCTATATTTTTCAATGATGTGGTTGAGTGCTTTAATAATTGTAACTGTTATGTATGTCAATGGTTTAAAAATTGTTAACATATATGAATCGCTCGATGATTGCTTTATCTTACAGAAGGCTATAAACAGGTAAATTTTATGGTGTCATAACAATAGGTTAAATTTAAATGTAGGTAAATGTAAAAAAATATCAGTTGACTTTTATTACGATATAGATGGAGTGCACTGAGTTTTCAGATCCTGTTGTAATTATTAATCCATGTCTTTCGTTTGTTCCCCACATTGAAAATGTCATTATAAGTGCATAAAAAACATTAAGTTTCATTGTAAGAAATACATCGGATTTTGGTAACATTACTTATACCTACGTGTATTCGACTTTTATTTAACTCTGTTGTAAAGTATAAATTGGAATACTGCTGTGGCATTTGGAACTCACAGTATCAGGTTTAAATCAATTTGTGTGTTGCGGAGATCCTGCAAATGCATATATTTTAAGATGTTTCAGCATTATCCTACATTATCCTGTTAATGAAGCATCCCTTCAATTTAGACGCAACTTACCTCATTTTTTATAAAATATTGTACGCGGTGCAATATATATGGAAAAAATAAATATATAGTATAATAATAATAATAATAATAATAATAATAATAATAATAATAATAAATAATTTACGTTTCTGTTTCTATATCATTTTAAGTGCTTTATATATTATACGTATGTTTCCATTATGAACAGTGACGTCTGTTGGAAAATAAACGTTGTTGTTGTTGTTCTTATTATTATTAATTGTCAAATATATCAACACATCGATGGTTTTCAAAATTTTCCCATTTATCTATATTTGATCTCATTTTTTGAAATTGTTTGTGAAAAACTATTTCTGGTGATATATCTACTGTTCTCGAATTAATTGTGAATACTGAAAGGACAAGTCCCGTTGAAAATCACATTATTTATTGGTGGTGCAGAGAGGAGTAAGTAGAAAATTCCTCAACCTGCGACCACAAATTACAAAGCACTACTCGAAATTATTTTTAGTTCTTACAATATAGTAGTAAGGTAACATCAAATTATCATCCACCAAAATACTAATACAGATGTGGATCAAGGATGTGTGCACATAAGGTATTTGTGTAAAGGCCTTCCCAATCAGGGTAATGTGATCCAGGAGCAAACTTTATCGACAAACCTTCAAACAATCCGACAGCAATCGGATAAGCGTGAAACGGAAAACGTGTTCTACACGTTCAAAAAACAAAATACTGTTTAGTTACATATGCTGTCGGAACCCCAGCTCGCAGGTTCGAAATTAGTTTCAATTAACATCAGTTGAACCCACAGTTTCAACGCCGGTACACGAATTGGACTTTTTAAGACAATTAGTACAGTTTAGAGCGTGCTCAATTAAACACTTCAGGAACACGAAACTGTGCTATGGGAACCGAGCCAAACAGAAAAAAAAGCAAATGAAAAACTTCCTGCTTACGCGAAACGTATACTCTGTTTGTTTAGAGTTCGATAAAACATGCCCATGTTGTTGCTGTTCGAAAGTAAACTAGCGATAAAATCTGCTTCCGATAAGACACAAAGCCAGAGGAAGGCAACAGCTGCAGTTCTGCGCAAAAAAGATATTATAACAGTTTTTGTATGTGAAATATGCAATAGCGAACACGTTTTATAATTTTTAGAGAAATGTAAAATTATGGGGTGTGTGAATATTACGCCGTAAGCGCTCAGTGCTCAAGAAAGCTAAAGTTTACTAGTTGGCGAATAATTTACATAATAAATCAAAACAGTATCATTCGCACGCAACTATCTGGAGGTAATATTCGAGAACAAGCTGCTTTAATGCTATTGCAAATATTGATAAATACTTGGTTAAGAAAATTAAAAATAAACATACCCGTATTTATTTGCTGGGTAAATATAACAAACTTAAATTCTAACATTACTGTCAATTACTCTAAAAAACGGTGAAAAGAGTTGAATTAAAGACCTTTCAGCTAACTGTACAAGCACTTGCGAAGGACGTTTAGAGCGACCCTGCATACTGATACTTTAATTTTATACAAAAGTGACTTATTGACTAACTTTGACATGTGTTGATTGTTATTGATTCTATGGTTAAAAAAAGATTAAAAATACAAACTCTCATTAAGCACATTCAATTTTGATCTACTAATACAATTATCGTTCAACTGAGCTTAATCTCAAGCTTTCTCCAAAAATCAAACAAACGTCAAATTAAAATAAATCTGATCGATATCTAGTAGATTGCCATGCGGCAGTTGTTAGACTTACGAGTATATCACCCCCAATTGACAATCCTGGTCACTAATAACTCGTTTATCTCTGGTTGGTAGGATTTGGTTACTTGCATCTCGTGGAATTTTTACCGGGAGTTCATAAAAAAACGGGTCACACAATACCTGATGGGTTTTTGTCGTTGTAAACGTACGTCGTAGTGCTGGTGCAACAAACTGTATATTGTCACGACTTTCCTTGTGTCGATTGTTAAACGACCGTTTCTTACAATTTACACTGACGTTAAGGTTATCCATAAGGTATTTTGCGATTAGTAAACGTTTTCGCAAATTCAACAGTGACTGCATTTGTCACAGGTAAGAGTAACAGCGTGTTACTTTATCAGTACAATAAACTTCAAATTGTAGATCAAATTATACGAAGTATAGAAGAGAAAACCATGGTTTACTAGACCCGTTTTTTATGAACGCCCGTTACAATTTAAGTACATAGTTAAGTAAGACAATAAAAAATACCTCATTTAGTGCAGCAAATAAAATATGCATAAAAGTTCCAAATGCACTTCAAACTTCGACAAGCACACAATTTTATACCGTATTTTATACGCCTATTCCTTTAACTTTTAAGTTACGACATCAATGACGTATTTCCATTACCATCATATGATACCCGTGATCACGGCGCAGAGAGAAAGACACAACTGATTTAAGTTAACATCAGTGTACAATGTTGTCAAATATTTTTCGTACAGAGTATATAGCATATTGACAGGTTTAATGTTGTCAATTACAGTTGCCAATGAAAATAGACACGTCGTTTTTCGCTATCAGTGCGTGTATTCAAAGTTTCTGGTGTTTTGTTTCTTTCAAAAGTGTACTTCATACCTGTAATATATCACCTAAAATTAAATAATCAGAAACGTTAAAAATCAGTTTCAGTGGCTTTTGAAGTATTACCAATTAGTCAATAGTTAATGAACAACATTATTCTGCATTTGTTGAAGTAAATATATTGAGATTTTATTTTTCAAATAAGTAAAACATTTTTCCTTAACATCTAATCGACGTGTAAGTTGTTAACGAGAGACCTAACACAAAATAAAATCACTTCATACTTTGAGTTACACAATCGGACATATTCGCCTTAAATGCATATCAGACACTTTGAACCTTTTATTTGCTATAATTACCCAAAAATTAACATAAAATCAAAACAGAAATCAGCCTCTTGCGGTTGCACAGTAATGTCACGTGATTTAGCATATGTATGAATTTCGACAATGGTGTTTTCACTGTTAATATAGATTATCACAGAACTAGCAGTTTCCAAAATGGAATGAACACCCAACATATAAGTCTAAAAGGCGCAGTCTGGTTCTAAAAATAGATGTTAAGTTAGTTTCTATAACTATCAAAATTAAAGGATACACGACTTTATATGTTACATCCGTTTTAGGCAATGATTTAAATAGTTTTCTTTTAGTCTCGACACTTTTCAAGGGAAGATAATTTATTAAAGTGGTACTGTCCTTATTTTTGCATATGACAAATTCCCAATTGAAAATTATGACTATTTGCTATGAAGGTTCAAGCACCAAATCTTGTTTTAAACAATTTTAATATTCATTAATTAAAATATGTAATTTTTTGGTAGTTCATCAAGCGTATAATTGAAATACCTAATCCTGTAAATTTACAAGCTTTTGTTAATAGGTTTCCTAGAATTGAGTCATAGTAGCAGAGGCATGTACAGAAGACCTACGCAAGGTTTAATAAGCATTTTCCGTTACTATGAATTCTATATAAAAGATCGACTTACGTATACCACACACAATTGATGTCAGACAAAGCCTTATTTGCTATAAATAGAACTAAACTACCCCCACGATATATAAATTCCACAAAGTGATTTCTATTCCAGGTTGACATTCATGTCAATAACACAACATAAATTGAGTAACGCATTACGAAATCCGTCTTTCATGGATGAATAATACAAGACAAAAAAATGTGCCGTAAAAAACACACAGTAATAATTATTTCTGTCGGAGGCGGAAAGACCTATTAGAATTGGCTTGTCGTAACAGCTCAGTGTTTGGTGACACAATGCAAATAACTTTTGTCCCAATGATAATTAAACCGATCGGTATTCAGCATCATCGCTGCGAATAGATATTGTGCACGCCCGTAGTACAAAGTGCATGATTTGCAATGGAAAAATTTTTATAAACCAGTTGAGCCAGTAAACAACACAACGTCCGATATACTTTCCCTTGATATAGACAAATATGTCGTTAAGATAGCCCATTACAGTACCCAGCCGTATAAACGAAGCTGGCTCTTAGTGCTTCCCACGGTAGTGAATTATGTATTAAAGCACATGCGATAGATAAATGCCAATTAAGCCAGACACTTTTGACTTCTACTTTAATGACAGGGGCTGCTGTACCGTGGAAATACGGGTGAAAGTTGGACACCAAAAGGCACAAAAGGCCTTTGTTTCATGCGCTTTGATTTACCGCAGAAACCGGTGTTGATGTGGGCATTGCGGATTTTGCGAAACTAAATATTTGGAATTTGGCCAGCAATGAATTGAAGAATGATAAAACTGAATTTTTAATCCGGCAATTCCAGCGTGCAGTTTTCAGTTAGTGAATCGATGCATGTACCCCTATTACCAGGTTTCTGCCTTTATACAGGACAATCATAAGGGGATATATTTTTAACCTATAAAATATTTTTAATACATCAAATTAATAACAAAAAGTAAATGAAATCTAGTTACTTACCTAGTGGCATTTCTGGCGTCAAATAGTGGTTATAGCGCAACTGCTCGATTTTTTGTTGTAAAATTACCAACCGTTTCTCCAAATTGTATACATGCACGAATTTGCTCTGTAATAATGTTGGCCATGTTCTAAACACCAAATGTGTTAAATAGCCCCACAGCCAGTAATCGGCTGGGTTAAGATCAGACGATCTTGGTGCTCATAAATTTTCAAAATATTTGCTTATAAGACGATCTTGACACCTATAATGAAAACACTTCAAACGATGACTTTGTCATGAACGATTTCAAGTTTGTTGACCACATTCGACAGTTTTGAGTGTTAACTTTACCATTAAGAGACAAATGTGCCTCATTTGTCCATAAAATACGCGATAACCATTCAGGTTTAATTTCCGTCAGAGCCAATATTTGTAATGAAAAATCGTAGGTACCTCCGAGCAAAATCTGCACCATCAAATTCAAACACCAATTACAGTTTACAGAGATGCATTTTTAGGATCCATAAAAATATATCCATAAAATTTTCTAAACCAGGGTAAATGGCATTTGCAATCGTTTTGCTATAGCACTCACACTATGATTGCTAGCGGGTTAGTATTGGCATTGTCTAAGTCTTGATTTTCCTGAAAAACTTCTGCAATTTGGACATTACTAATGCCTGGTCACCTTCATCTCAGAAGATCAGTTGCAGACCCTGTTCTTTCAAATTTTCTAATCAAATTCATCGCATTGAACAAAATCAATTCTTGTTTGCAGATTCGTATTAAAAATGTTACAATATACATTTCCACAAGTTTTAATTTGAAAAAATTATCTAAATTACGAAAAAAAGCTTATTATATAAGTTACTAGATTCCATTTACTTTTAGTTATTAGTTTGATTTGTAAAAATATACATAGTACGTATGTTGAAATATATCATATCCCCTACTTTATGATAACGTCATGTCTATATTATTACGCTACTTTTGTATGTTATGAACTCTTTATACTATATAGATGGTATATACATTCATTTTATGCAGTACCTAACCAGCTGATTTCCCAATGCATAAAACATTTACATATTATTAAAAATAGCTAATGTCATTATATGCAAACAACTGTACAGAGCAATTGGATTTTTGTTTGGCTCGGTTGTTTGCCGATACAACATTGAATGGATACATGCGCCGATTACTAGCTGTGAAAACACACTATTTGCCTTTAATTTGGCCTAAACCTTTAATTTGCAAGTTCAAACGAAGCGCTCGAACAGCAAAACGGAGCAGAGTAATTAGTGGCTGACAGAAACTGCCGCTGAAAGCATTACACCGACAATCGAAGAAACGCAAATCCACTAAACCAGGCAGCATGCGACAAAGTGATTTAATGAATGGGTTCAGTCAAACGTGGAGCTCAAGAATCGTGTCCCTGACATATTTTCAACAACAGCAGTATTAAAACTTCGTTGTGTCTTGTCTTAATGAAATCGCAACAGCAGAAAATGACAAAGTAAATGGAGAAAATTGAAACGAACTATCCAACTACCACAACAGGAAGTAACGTTCATTAATTCCTTAGAATGCAATTATTTATGTTCCACAAATAATGCAAACATTGAAATATAAATGGCGAAGTAAAATATATACCTTGTTCTTCTCATATCAAGAATGTAGTGAAATAGGTAGTAATTTTGTTTGGAATGGAATTAATAATAAATGTAATTCTGGAATTCACTATCTCAAGCTCCAATCTACCTAGTGCCATGAAACTTTACACCTATGTACATATGCTTCTCTTCGTATCTGACATTTAAAGTATCCCGGCAGCAACTGAAATAGTTCATATTATACACTCGTATTTATAGACAACTTATAGGTTTTTTTTCAAAAAACTAGAGGTAGTGGCCACTAGCTACGCATTTTGCAACAATGAAGAGCGGTACAATTACAATGTGTAACGTAATATTTATACAGTGCACGTCTGAGGTCTTCCCATGTTGACTTTAAACGCGCTTAGAATTTAATTATACTATATATGAAAAACCATTAGGTACTACAATAATTTTTAGTATGAATACGTATTTCGGCAGCAAAACTGTCATCTTCAGTAGAAGTTAAAGTAAGGGGCTCCTTGAAATCTCTGGCTGGATTTAACCTCACCAAATTTTCAGTGAAAAGAACGAAAGTCACATTCACATTAAACAACAACCAATTCGGTTTCTTGAACTCGAACATGGAAATGGACATGACTTTATTGGACATTACTACGGGGTGTCTTTTTTCTTATCTGATCTGACGAAACATAATGCATACATTTGGMGTATACTGAAGAATTCAGTMTTTCGCCCTAAAGACACATCAATAAAAATTGAGGAACTATAACAAAATATAATAAGCTATTGTTGAGAAGCTTATTTATATCGGAATGCTAAATATTCAAAATATGTATATTGAAATTAAAAAATCAAGTCAGTTATGCTTTCTTATTAGTAATCGGACTGATTTATACAGCACTGGAACGAACTTTAATTTAGAAATGTAGTCGTCAGTGCTTAATTGATTATGAATGTTCAATTAATGCAACATGACCTATATATCATGTGTTTTGCATTTGTGGCTTTCCATGTGGGAAATGGACCGTACCATCCCACGCATTAGAATTTAACCAAATATGTCTGTTATATCATATGGACATTAACTTTAATAGCACTATGAATATACCTACTCAATTGAGAATGATGTTCGTTGGCATTATTAATTCTTGACAATGTATATATAACGAAAACAGACATGAAAATGCTGTGATGCCTGCACCGCACCCAACTGCAGACATCCGTTTCATTTTATCAAAGCTCCTCAGTGCAGACAGTATGAAATATAAGTGTTTTTTATATACCAAAGCAATGGCATGATGTAAAAGAGAAACCTCTAATAACATAGGTACTCATAAAACACGTAACAACAAGAAACGGCCATTAAAATCTAAAATTTACACTCACAGCAATGAATGTCAACTATATCTCCATATGATGAGCTCACAAAGCAGTTCCTTCACAATGGCTAATAATTACTCAACCAGAAAGTGAAATCAAAGCCAACTTTTGGATTCTGTTATGGCTGCAAGCTGCAGTGAAACATTATACGCCTTTGTTTGCACTTCATTAAGTCTGCTGCACTAGCCGCAGCTGCTCTCTCAAGGTACAGAAAGCCGCTTTGGCTTACGCGATAAATACAAAACAGCCCAAGGCAAAGAAACAAAATAGCTTCGGTTCGGACCAACCCTATGATCAAATCCTCCGCTGAGGATTGTTTTCGTAAATTTTTAACGTCGCCCCACTGATTCAATACCCTTCCCGAGAATATTTCCGACTCCACATCTGCGGCGAGTGTTTCTTCGAGCACTCGAAATGAAAAAAACCAGATACAACACGTGCGTTCGTAATATCCAGAACAAAAAGCACCGTGAACCTAATTTGAATAAAGTCCCACACCAGGAGAGGCATGACACCACAACAGCGACCATGAAAACTGATTTCTATGGTCAGTGCCGCATTTAGTCAKGCCGCAAAACCAGTGGCGCAACACAAACTTAAGGTGAAATGTGAATAAAGGAAAAACTGAACGATATTTTTTAAGTACGACCAGCTTTGCATCCTGACGTGATTGTCGAAATTATCTAAATGTACAAGAAATTTTTTATAGTTTTTATGGCAGAATAAGGCCAAAGAGTGTCGCAGACACTAATCGAACATTCAAACAACCATATTACGCGTGAAAATTATCAGGCTCTAGTTTGAAAACGGTTAATGATGATGAGAAAGTCGACAAAGATGTAATTTTTGCATATGTTTAAAAATTGGTGAGTATTGTTTTATGGGCCATACTGGTGCCAATAATCTTTAACTGTTACTCTAATATGAAGTGCAAGTCTAATTCTGTATGGACTGAAATAGTTATATTGAAAACCAGCAAGAACTCTTGCAAGAGATGATATTACGACATCTTTAACAGACGCTCCGGATAAAAAGAATGTGAAAAGTGATGGCATTAGACGTGCTTTTGAATGAAGATAGCAAGTATTTGTAGTTGTTGCAGGCGTGAAGAGTAATGCTCCTTAACTGTAGACTCTATTGTTGATGCAGGTTCGTCTTTAATTGCTAACGCTCCAAAACAAAAACCGTTTCCGTTCACTATTGTTGATGAAGATGGAATCAATTATGCATGTGGATATAATTAGAAAATACAAAAATATTAGATAAAATAACGTTAATCATAACAACTTTTTTCATAAGCTGCAGAAACCGTAAATATACAGTTTAAAGAATCGTATTAACATATTTTATTATACATTTCAACAGTTATCAGCTCTCCTAACTGATTCTCGAGCGAATATAAGCATGTTGAAAAGTCATGGAAACTGGAAGAGCACAAGTATGACCTTAAACCTTGAAGGAGTAKAAGTATACAGTCACGTGCTAACGACAGTCTTTCGGCGTACTCAAATTTAAAAATTGCAATAATACCAATATCAAACACATGTTTGGTATTGCTTGTTCATACATACGTTCAAATAAATGATATTGAAAGTCGTTATGTTAATTTCCATAACAGTACTAGTGTAGTTATGAACACCTTTAAACAGTTTTTATGTAATATTTCAGATATCTTCAATAATAAGATAAATGTACCTGTTACTAACAAGTCCCAGTATTTGACCGTTTCTGAAATAGTTGCTTTACTAATTACTGTCAAAAAAAGTTGTAAATGTGGGAAAACACAAGAAAGCGGAATCAAATATTGAAAAACAAAACAAACGAAAACGAAAGCCGTCAGAGGCCAATAACAATACCAACGAGAACTGGTATTGTAATCTATATGAACGAGTACGGTTGTCCAGTATTACACGAAAAGTGTGCAATTGTGGAATCAAGTAAGACGAAATATGTCTCTAGTGCGTGCCACGTCTACTGAAGTATGGCATCTATGCACTACTGTAGGTATTCCTTTTATCCAATAAAACACTTTGCAGTTCGTCATATTCATTTTGGACTTTGTCGATGATACTAAAGGCATTTTCAGTGGTCAAATATTGGAGACTTAATATAAAATAGTTTTTGTAGGTTAAGCTCAATATTTCCTGAAATTTTTATAATAAAAGTAAGGGGGTAAATTCATTAGAGTTTGGTACTAGAAGTAATTATACCAGTTTTTTTCAGGAAATAACATTGAAGCTCAATTATAATTGCGACATAGACGAAACCTGTTCGGCAGCCATTTAACCTTCACGGCAGACGATTGTGTGTATGAGATAATTAGTCAATACGACTTATCACGTCGTTAAAAAGAAATACAGATATAGAGGAAGGCGGCCTTTCAACAACTGAATTTATTGATTCATTCACAAAAATATGTGTTACTTACAAAACTTATAAAAGATTATACTAAACAATTAATACTCAAAAATTAAAGCAAAAATACCTACTGACATTTCACAAAAAAAGAAAGCGATGTAAACTGTCTCAGATGACGYAATAGTACTATTACTACTCTTTAGTCGAGTTAAGTGTTATATTATTTTGTTCATAATTTCATTTTTTGTCTTAAAAACTTTAAATGTAAACGTCCTGCTCAACAAGTTTTTGAAGTAAAGAATAAACCTGTAACCGAGGCCCTGCTCATGGCACGCCACTGCTCTAGCAAGTGTTTGTACTACATTCAATTAGACATTCTAATTAGCAGTACGTAACTATGACTAATCTGAACAAACGAAACAAAGGATCATAAGTGATCGAGCAAAACAAAAAAAAAACTTACACGCTGGATCTTCAGTTTTCGATACACACACTGATTGCATAAATAACCCACTGTGGCACTTACGATCGTTTTATCTAAATTTTTCCTTTTTTTATTTCGAAACGTGGAGGCCCGCACGAGACGCGTTACAGCTTCTTCAGACACCGCGATTCGACTGTCTCGCCGCCCGTAGACCTGCTGTCGGAGCGGATGCTTCTGAACTACAGCACGGGCCCGATGTGACGGCTTCACCCGCGCACACGGCGCCGATCGCGAACACCAACTTGGGTCCTGTGCTTATGTAAGAACGTTTCCCATCCTGGATGAAAAGATTCTCTTGTGGTCTTGAGCGTGGGATGAGGGATACCGGTTATTTTCACGGTTAAATTATGAACATTGCCGAGTAGAAGCCCCAATTAATAATAATATCGTTAACATTTTAATAATTGGTCGTTGGAACAGGTGAGATACCACGTGGAGTCAAAATCATTTTGCAAAACATATTTGTTGGGTACTACAAGTTACACTATTTAAAACTGACATATACCGAACATTTTTTTTACAATTAATCAAGAAGCTACTGTAAAAGTTGCATGCTCCAGTAACACGGAGAGGGTAAGAGGTTATTGAATAAAATTATTATTACGTGCAGCAGAAACATTTCGGGAACGGTAACGAAGAACAATTTTTTTGCTGAAATAAATGAACCCATCGAAATATTCACACCATTACATTTTCTCATACGTTGAGACCAATTGTTACAACAATTATTCCTTCTGAATTGTCCATACTAAAAAAGGTGGGGTTTGAATGCAAGAGCTTCTTCTTGAGGTCTGAAATAGCGGTACCGTTGATTATAGGAAACGTAAAAAAGTCATTTTCGTTTGGACCCACGCTGAGACAATGTATTTCACGTGGATGGTTGTTTTTTCGCCATTCATCATCGCATGTAATAATATCGTAGACACGTTTAGAAGATTGTTAAATGTTCTTGGCACCATTAGATTCGCTCATGTTTCTGGGCCGTGGACAGATAAAAGGTACCCAACGAGAGCAAAGTAAAAATACGCATTGATGTATGAGAAATTTGCATTGATTCTTGAATCACGTGATAATCTTCAATCATTCGATGTAGATCATCAATGTTTTCCACTTCAACAGATGTTTCGGGACGACCATTCCTTGATTGATCCTGCATCGAACGGCAAAAACATTTAGTTATTGACACTGGCGAAATACAGTTGTTTTTGACGAAACTTCATGCCCATATGCAAAAACTAAATGTCGTTGTTGGTTTCATTTAAACCACAACGAAAATTGTAGTAAATAATAGCGCATTTTCTCACGTAACTCACATTATGCCGCGACTGGAATACTTTAAATCATCATTTTCTGTTACTGCGTAACTGCGTTTGGTTCACAGTCGTTTTGGAGATCAAACAAGTTAAAAAATCCCTTTTTTGTAGATATCTTCCTCACTATTGGCCAGAGGCGCTTTGGCATCTCATTGTTCTGTTTAAATCTTTTCATTACAACCATCCGTTTACACAAGATAAACCAAAAACAATTTTCCTTTTCGAAATCGATACATTTTTGTTTAGTTACAAACCGATCGATAACACTAATGATATCGGAGTCTATTTTAATTAAGTTTCAAGAGTTGTAGATGACTTGTACTCTGCTTTTATTTCTTGCCCCTTACCTTTGTTGTCAATTGTAGTGTGGAGGCAAGGCTGACCGTGACAACTTCCACGAACTGTGGTAGTACTTAATATGATGACGGGCTCTAACATCTTTGCTTAGCCAGACTTGAACTTGATAATGGACTCGATAGTCGGTACAACTGCTGTTCATTTGCTGAATATGTAAGTGGAACAGAGTGTTTATTATTTTACTGCCTTATGCGCTCTTGTTGATTTCGCAAAACTTAAATATTGGAAGGCATTTTCCTCTTCTAAAACTTCAGCCGACTGATGTAAGTAGAAAGTTTTTTAAACATTTTCATTGCATTCAGCTTTCCTTTATTAAAGCAAGCCGAAATGATATAGCATCCAGTAATGGTTTGTAATAATAAAATATGCTCCTTGCAATGTTGGTATGGAGTGACTGAAAAACTTTGACTTATCACCCTTAGTCAGGTTTCATAAAATATATGTCTTGTTGTAACTTGGTGTGTTATATTAGAAAAATGAGTAAAGCAACATCTTAACCAGCTGTAGTGCTATAGCAGTTTCTTGGAATCGAACGCATATGAGGTAGATCGTCACTTGCATAAAGAGCTTTGAGATGTACTTGTGTTTTCTTGTAAGCGGCGTTTCTTGTTAATTGAACGCTACTACTTCATATATACTCTTTAAGAATCTCCACAGTCTTTGCTTGTCGTAAAAAGTAGATATGTCATTTACCTCTCTCTAACTTCGCCATCTTCAGCTACTGTGGTACTCGTTCCACATTTACATCAACCACACCAGCGCACAATGCTTCCTTACAAATTCATCTGTAGCGATCGCAACTAAAGCTGCACCAATCAAAGGAGAAAACTTTAGTAATTAGCGGAGAAACTGAATTGTCACATTGACAGGAACGCAAATGTCAGTGCATCAAAAACACAAGACTTGGTTTAACAAAGTAATATATATGTACATATTCTCATGAAGCTTCAGAGGAACGGTTGTAGTACGAAAAAAGGCATAGAAAATTTTTGGAGTAAAAATTGCCATTTACAAATTCCATAATAATAAATAACGTACAATCGCCCATACCAATAGGACGCAAGATACCTACAAAATAGTTATCTTTAATGGGTTTGAAATCCAAATAGACTATAAAGAAAACGCAATATTATCTCGGACTTTCTGAGTGTTATTCAAAATACTAAAATGATGATTTATATGAAAAAAAGGGAAACTAAAATTTATTCCGAAGATTCATCCCAATATGGTAGGGCTAAAAAGCTGTGTCCAAACAAGGTAATAAGATGTTCACAATCGGACAAAAACATAAAACAGAAATCTCGACATCAGTATGTTGATATGAGATTAAAAACACAGACCTTTAAACAAAACTGCTATTCCGCATCAAGAAACAATGATAAATGTGCTATAATAAATCGCTCGTTATTTTAAACTTGATGTGACCGTGTTACTGAGAATTGTAAAGAATAAAAAAGTAATGAAAAAGGGGAGCCGAAAATCCTAACGAAATTAAGTGGAGAAAACGTTTCTAGGACGCGTTGCTAAGGATCCAATGCCGAATACAAGAAATTGGTTACAGTAATCGAAAGTTTCACGGATCAGCGTGATTGTTAAAAAAAGAGATACGAATTCGTTTTTATTGAATTGAACCAAGAAAGTCTAAATAAAGCTTTGTTACATTAATTTGCCTCGACTTTTCCTTCTGTGACATCTGTAGCTCAAGCATGGAATGACAAATTGACGATGAATAATTCAGATCAAGGAAACAAAACAAATTATAACTGACACCGTTTTATTTATACAGCTTATATTTCACAAATAACGGTAGATTCCATTTTCTGAATTAGCACGTTATCAAGTTCAAAATAACACTACCAGTAATTTTTTTTCTATCCGCTGACAAAAAAAATTCACTGCGTTTTATACGATCCACAAAAATACATCAGTTATGCGAATTAAATGTGGAGCTCTGACATCCGTACTCGTTATAACCAGGAACTTGCCATCAAAGGGGTGTTTGTCCGCTTTATTTAGTCCTCTTCGTTCGCCTCCTATTTTTCAGCAACGTAATGTTAAATGTTCTGAATTAACAATGAAAGTAAAACGGGCAACGAAGGAGATAATGAATAAAACCTTTGTTGTGGACATCAAAGGTTAGGTTGCAATTTAGAAGCTAATAGCTATTTAACACTCACAGTACCTATAGCCACACTTTGTTTTACAAATCTAAATGCACTATATATGATGTGATATTTGTGCTGCTAGTCTATTATTTGAATCAAGTAAAACAACCAGATAGGTGTATTGGCCCAAATCCCGTCTATTATTATACTAAATTTATTTAAGTGGACGCCGACCGTTCACATCACACAATACACTCATTACATCCCGAAATGTACGACAAAAAAACTATATAAGAAGTAAAACTTTTTTCTAACTTTATCTAGTGGTAAAACCAATACGAAAAGCGCTGACATTAGCCTTTTTTATAAGCCATATCTTGCTGAATATTTGGCTTCATCCATTACAATATTCCAGCGGCAACTTTTGTGTTGCAGTGAAACGTACTAACTTTTAAATAGAACATTTCGTGGCGAATATCAGAATATAGCCCATTATAGAATGAAATATTACCTACATTGTAAAACTAATTTTTCATGAAAAAAACATTATGATCGAAAATATAAGTTACATAAGGATAAAAAAATTTATATTTGGCTTGCTACTTTGGCTATGTACAGCCGTGGACGTTAAAAATGAAACAATCTACGAGGATTGTGTACGTCAGCAAATTATTTCTGATAGTATAACCAAACAAATATTGATGCCTCTTAATAGTGCCATGCTTTGATGAGGAACATTACCTGGTATATATGAGTTTTGCTAGGAATCAAAAAAATCGTCCCTCCTAGGTCGTTTCATTTTCGAAGTCCATGATTATACATATCTTTTGTCATAGCTTATTCAATACGCAAAGCAGAAGTTCACTTTATATTTAACTGCAACTAACCAGAAGGTATAAGCTATTTATTTATAATTTATTCTAATTGAATGCAATTTTCAATAAACGCATTATGCATATTTCTATCCAAGTATTACTTGTACCTAGGTACAGAAAACTTTAGCGGCGTAAATGTTACATGTTACGGTAGTTTTCTTATTTCGAACGGAACTGGTTGTTTGGATTGAAGCACTAATTTTAAGGATTTTTGTTCAAAGAAGTTAAAAAATTACAAACGAAAAAATTCATTTCCGCAAACATCTATACTAGTTTACCGGTTATCTCAAAATTGGTACCAATTTAATATTAAAAACAGGTAAATCTCAACTGATAGTGAGCAATTAATCAAAGGAAGCTGTTTCAATATAATTACAACCGTAAAAGGTACAGCTAGATAAAAATACTTTATTATCAGTCACTGTTGCAGAGAATGCAAATAACTAAGCGTTTACCGCTAAAAATGCAAGAATAGAAATAGCCCAACTGCTATACATTTTGCTATTCAGAAAATTGCAGTTAAATCCTATACAATAGCGTTCTTTTATGGCGCTGCAGGCTCCTTTCTACGCGTTCGCAGACAATCACAAAAAATGCACGTAACATTCAAGCAATGGTACGACCTCTTCAAGTAAAACGAACACCTCAGAAAGTCTAATTTTCTAGGGTTATTTAGTTCAAGGCCTAGTATGGCAGAGAAGCGCTTTAGGTATCAAGTTTCTGTGTAGTTTGTTGAAACACATCGGTCAAAATGTCATGCGAAGTATTTCGTGCAAAAACCGATAAAACTTCATAAAAGTAAGCTAGGAATTCGCGATGTCAGGCAAAGCTGTCGCCAAAAACTTTTTCGCGCGTTAACTCAAACTAAACCAAAAATATCGTAACATAAATTCAAGGCTTATTCGAATAAGAATCCCTTTGTTAAGAGTTGATAAACATATATTGATAAATTACTGTAGCAGGTTGTTTTAACGCGTTAAAATGCAATAGTATAACAATACCTTGTACAAATGGTGCAGCAGTCTATAATAAATTATGATAACGTTTATACTTCATGCACCCTCACAACGAAATGGCATTTCTGGCCTTTGAGTTCAGACCATAATTATGTTAATATACTTTTTTTTGAAAATATTAGAAAAAAGCCTGCAAAGCATTTTTGCCAAAACTCTTCACCTTTGGTTCGTTTCCAAGATTGTCTTGCTCAAGATCAAACAACAAGGTCAGGATTAACGCACGTTAAAATTATCCCGATCGTTCCGGACCCTATTTTAGCACAAGAGCTACGAATTAAGAAGAGAGCATCTCGCATCCATTACTGCAAGACGTAATTCACTGATCTGACCTACAGCCAACCTTCAGAGGCTCACACAGCATCTGAACCATAACTCGCTGTTGGCATCAAAACGTAATCCACGAAACGCTTCCTAAATGAAGTACAGACGTCGTAACAAAACATCGCGGGAATTTTCATTAAACTAGGAAAACCTGACGCGTTATAAAAAAGCAATTGTAAGCAGCACATGTATAAAAAGTATACAAGAAAGAGCAGCAATACGAACTACGAAGTATCGCAGAACTAGTTAATAAAGTAGATAAAAATTAAGCTTTGGTGGAAGAAAACTTACAACCCTTTTTTTACTTACTCACTTCGGCAGGCAAATTTCTAACATACAGCAAGTACAACAAAACAGTTCCGCTTAAAAATTTATTGCGTCGTTTATAGTAAATGTTTTATGTAAGTATACAAAAAATGAAAATGTTAATGATTGTTCGTTAATTAAGTGTTCGATGTAAATGTTTGAGCGGCTAGGGAAACAGCTCCAAAACAAATATGTACCTAAGTGTTTTACACACACAAATAGTCAACCCTATTTGAAGTTTTTGTTTGCCGATTATTTCGAAATGTTCAATAACTGTACGCGCTGTAAACAGCAGAAAATTGCGATAAGTTGATATCTGATTATACGAGATCAATATTCTTTTGATTTTGGTGATAATATACTCCCACAATCTGTGGAATATCTCAATACATATAGCATAGAGGCAAATTTTCTGAAAAATAATACATTCATACTTTTGCCCTCTTTAACTACTATCAATACATAAACAAAACATAATAAAATAGGTATCGCCCCCGCCACCGCATCTATACTTTTTCACTAGCGGTAACATTTTATCTGCCCGTAAACAAGCATTCGTCTGTTTTTATCATGAAATAATAATTCTTAAATAAATTACCAAACCAAATAGCTGGTGAAGAGGTCCAAACAGTTGCACTTACAGTTTACTTTTTACGTGTTGATAAAAACACAAAAAGACCAAAGGGAGTCGTTAACCATTTGATCGACTTATTCAATAATCTGAAAGAATAGCAACGGCTAAAAACGAAAAAAATCTATTCCATCCACTCGATATTCAGAGCTGCTAAACCCCTATTAAAAAATTATACAAAATAATTTGCAAAACACTTCGAACCAAACAAACCCTTACGAATATAAAATATACTAAAAAAGCAAAACGGACATACGGACATAAATAAAAATGCAAGATAACCATATTTTCATTAAATCCATTTGATGGTATTTACAGCGTCTGAACAGTAAAACAATATGGTCATTACTTTTTTAAAGCACTAACACTTCATTCTCGATTTTAAAACCTGTATTTTGTAAATCGTGCCTAAAGTAAAGACACCCTTCCTGGATCTGATACCAAATTGTTTATTTCAAGTGGAAAATCTTGACTCAGACTCGAATAGATCATTAAGCAATGTATTTAGAAAATATAAATTTGACCTTCCTACTATTTTTAATGGTTATAAAGAAAAACAAATTAAGAGTTCCTTTAAGGTGATCTTTTGAGTACTCTTGGATCACGTACCCTACCCTATCTTTCCCTTCCTTGACAAGTTTAACATGAGGGAGGAAAGGCCGCGGGCCTTTCACCTCGATCTGAAAAAGCACATTGTACTCTGAAGAATATGAAAGTAGCCTTAGAAGCCGAAGAAAATGGCCTTATCTCTAACAGTTATAAAAACATTTAGAAACTATATGTCAACAGAAGAGGTATGTACGATATCTACGAAGATAAAGCCAAATTGTTCATGTGTTACTAGAAAGTATTTAATTGTAATCAATGAGTAAATAAAATACCAGTTACTGAGCTACAGAAAATCTGAACTTGAGTGTTGAGGTGCATTGGTCTTGCACTCAGTACACTAAAAAATAATTAAATGGTTATTCGAGTTCCTGGCAAATTCGTTTTGTTGAAACACAAAATGTAGAATTGTACTCGCAAGATTCCACCTTATTCCAGATTTGGCATCTCTGTTTCTAAATCTAAAGGATCCTGATTTACCTATCTATTTTATTGATACAATTTGATTTTATTCCTTTACATACACAGATTACAATAAATAACAATGAAGAGCTAAGGGATTTAAAATTTAACTACCCACAACGTCCAAGAGAAAATAATTGTTGGGTTTAAAAAATGTCTTAGTTTGCACATTTGTACTGAACGCAGGTAATAATTAAAAATCTCAGCTAGTGAAACAATAGCAAGCATCCTGGAGAATTTTTCTATCAA
Source organism: Rhyzopertha dominica (assembly GCA_025024175.1). NCBI lineage: Eukaryota > Metazoa > Arthropoda > Insecta > Coleoptera > Bostrichidae > Rhyzopertha > Rhyzopertha dominica. The sequence goes on from QCXZ01000138.1 coordinate 19,777,824, forward strand.
CATCTGCCACAAAAAAGTACAAGTGTCAAATGTGGGTTGTCTAGGAACGTAATGTGATCGTGTATCTGAACATTTGAAATATATGATTCCGTTTGAAAAAAAAACGGTAAAACCGGAAGTACTTTTTATTTGAGATATGGTATGAATTGTAAATTGTAAAATCGAGATTGCACATAGGAGTCGTTTTTCTAAATCTTAAGCATCACTTTATGAAGTTATCCATGAACATAACGCACTGTTTCTCCATCCGATAAAGATAAAAGTCAGGTTCAGAATCATGCACGACACTATAAAAGAAATTACCGGATAATTATAGCCACGAACGCTTGTGTTTTTAGTGCGCACAGTTTCCTTTGGCATATCAGGAAATGACTCGAGTGTCTTCTATTTATAATCCCATTTACAAACACAGTCGGCTTCTGAAATCAAAGAGCACATGCAAATGTTGAAGTATCGCATGAAAATATTTTCGATTGACGTCAGTCGGGGATGAAAGAAGCAAACTGGATCTGAATAGAGAAAAACGTCTCCTCCCAGCTACTTTATTTTCCGTATTTATTCTTGGCCAGCGATGGATTCTGATGAAGTCTCTTTTATTCCATTGTATATTTTCAATTACGCTTTTCTTTGGCTTGCTATACGGTCCTTAAAAGGTATAAAGAGCGACGTCGCGTTTATTGTTGTTGAAAAAATAAACGTCTGCTCGAGATCGAACGAGCTCATTAATAAGGATTCACCAGAATCAAACTCGTTAAAACTAAGGTTAATAAGGAAGCTCTATACATGAATGTTATAAAGGAGACGGCAAAATCTCAGAGATATAAATAAAATAAAGTTTTTTAGACGCGAAAGATGCTTATCCATACTACATAGCTAAAAAAAGTTTTGATGAGCATTACGATCATTGCTGTTACTGATAAAAAAAAAAGGTATTTTATGTTGGCATATTTGAAAAACCTACTACTAAGTACATTATAAAATGCCACAAACACATAGGTGTGAATATCCTAATTTAAGTATAACACATGAAGAAAACAAGATAGTCATAAAAATCATTTAATCATCCACAAATGAAACCAACAACATTGCCATGGAGCAAATGCAGCGTTTCACTCACAGTCAACTTGTGTGGTTAATTTGTTACGAAACTACAACGGATGTGGGTAATTATCATCACATGTGTTGGCTGTAACCTTTCCCCTAGGAATAGACCGCACTTTTAATTGAAACAAATAAAGCACAGCCGGGTAGCGGAATTTTTTTATGTACCTCCATTTTGTGTTAATTTTGCTATAAACAGTAACACTTAATTAGATCAGGAACTAATCGTGGACTAATTGCTATGACTATCGCCAGTTATAATTAGTGGCGGAAATTTATTGCCCGATGACCAATAATATCTTGGCAGTTATTTTCAAGGTCCACTGTTGGTGTGAAATAGAACGCGCTGTTTATACAGGATAGTTCATACGAAATAGAATCGTGAATGGAAAGAGGTAAGAGACACTGAAACGGAATTGCCATTTATGGGGAAGTGTAAGTACCTATTTGCTGACATCCAGATATCAGGTACTTAAAGATAATGCATTTTTTAATGTTGAATTAAAAAAGGCCAATAATTAATTATTTAAAAATAGATGGTGGTAAGCGCAATTTCAATAGTGGCGAAATGAGAGCGAAAACAGAAGATATTTATAGAGGTATTAAACTATAGTTAAAATGATACCGTAAGACGTGTAAATTTACAAGGAAAACGATCATCAAAATCCAAAGTCTAATATGTTCGTGGATAGTGTTTACAAGTGTCTCTTGTACATATTACACTGCTTACGGTCAAAAAAAACTTAAGACAAGACAACAAGACATACTTTGCACTGCTGGTACTAAACTGACTGTATGTTGGAAACTAAAATGCAAAGGTTTACAAAATAACCCTCAATTTACGATTAATCTAGGAAATTACGAAACAGCTCTTATTAAACCTAAAACCATCCGAATTATTAGTTAGTTAAGTTCTTTGTCAGCATGCAATCTAGTGTACCTACATTATATTACACATATACTAGTACTACAATCAGTTTACATTAAAATATATATTCCTGAATTTTATTCTGTACACAGCTACATTGTGTGACATCTTAATTTCTTCAGGTGAGTTATTATACATTCTAATGTCATCACCAAGAGGTGATTTCTGCATAACAGACGTGTTATACCTAATAATATTCAAGTGTTCACCCCTATTCAATCGCTTATAACTAATTATGGACACCAGCACAAATTGTAAAATTATCAGCACAAATTAGCACTAATTGTTGGTGTCTTGAAAACTTTAAAAATTTGGCTCGCGTTCAGTTTAATTCTATTTTGTCTCACATAATAATTTAGTGTTTCTAATTCTATATTCATTGGTGCTAACCATATTATCGTATTTTTTCTACTAACCTACAAGAAGTGCCATCTTCGTCTTTTGATACCTATCCTCTAAATACACAACACTACCTTTCGCTTATCTACCTACATACATCCCTCTTCCATGTGTTTAAGTTTGAGTGGTTTCTCCTGAATTCCTATACCCTACAATCAAAATTTTTATTACTTTTCCGCATAAGTATTTAGCTATCATAATTTTGTCAATGGTCGCAATAAGGTTAATTGGCCGTAATTCCTCAAATTTGTTAGGATTTGTGACCTTGGACACAGGCTACACAGCTACATTACATTTCTATACTATTTTATTAAAACTTGTTTAGAGAATCTTCCAAAAAAGCACTTAGCCTGACATTCCCAGAAACTTGTATGCATTCAAGATCCTCCTCATTGTTAGTGAAATTAGCCTCCACTCCAAATATAGTTATATAATTACCCAGTTCATTAGAAACATCTACGCRCCTATTGTGTGTCTCCATTCCAGAAATATCMAACTGCCTTGGTCGCTGGTTTAACAACTGCTTCAGTGTTTTCCACATTTTGACAGGATCACTTTTGTGTTGATCGTCTATACAGTTTTCATAGCAACTTCTTTTTCTTTCTTTACACAGACTTACTACGTGGTTTTGCTTTTTGTTTTGTCTATTGAACCTCCAACGCTAGAAATGAAGAACCAGCCAGTTTTTTGTTGCTTTGCATTCGATATTGGCTAATGCTGCTACGGCTACATACTATTATTTTTTAAGTGACAGAACTTACATCAAAATCCTGCCTTGTTAAAAAGTAATAGTTACTGCTAATAAGACTGGTATATCTCGGAACGGAAATGCGAGATGCATTCTGGTCCATTGAATAGCTAATGAAATGTAGATTCAATTTACCTAATTCAATTGGAAAGCAGCATGGAAAGATTTTATTGATCAGTAAAATTAACTGGGCTAAACTAAAATATTAAGGACGAGTCATATCTTTTAAAGTAATAGGAAACAGATAACTTCCTTCTTTACTAATAGGAAATAGTTTCGTCATGAAACTGTAACAAACCACCTTGGCGAACGCCGCTATGTGCGACTGATTATTATGCTGAATAACAATCGTTCACCCACCTGCCGATACAATGAGCTGCACAACCTTGAATATTTCGTATATGGTTGCAACTAAAAATAGATCGTTACAGATTTAAAATTTGCAAATAATATCAAGGACTCCACAACCGACAGAAGAACGGAACGAAGTTATCGTCAAATAACTCCGGAGCCGACCGCATCTGTCTGGCAGAGTAGATCTGAATTTTAAATGCCCACCCTAATGTATGCGCATATATTATTAAAATGGTACGGAAAACGTGTGTTTGCATCCGAGCTACCCGCAGGTATTGAATCTGCAGGTTCGTAATTCTAAGCGGCATTGTTTTGAGAGAATTATGTCAGGGTCTCTTTAGCACTTCTGTTCCGCTGCTGCCTGCTTCGGGCCGTTTGTTTCCTTGGAGGCTAAGGTAGGGAAAAAGGGCTGCTTCGGAAGGCTGTCACGCTGAAATCTACAGCACCGAGAAAATGCAATGGGTAGAATACGGTGCGGATGTAGTCGTTTAGGGATGAATTGTTTTTAGCATTTCCATTTTACAAAGTGGAATTTAAATAAGTACAACATTATCAAAATGAGAAGCACGTTCTCCAAGATATTCCTCAAAATGCTTTGGTGGGAACATTACTATATGCATATATATACCAAACTTGAAACTCAATGTACGTACTACGTTCTGGAACCTTAAAATGTTAAGTCATTTGAAAACGCTAAATTTATTTTCATCGTTTAAATGATTAGTAACGGACGGAGTTTTTATATAGCCCAAAAGAATACAGTATCTTTTAAGTAGATCCTATTTTGTTTTCAAATCTAATATCTGAAAGCAGAAAAAAAACAAAGAATCTTATAGTAAATATGTTGTTATTTACTCTAATAAAGAGTTACCTACTTTAAAAATTTAAGTTACAAAAAGTAGTGTAAATGATCATCTTTCCAGCTAATCCGGATAAAATACACTACACACACACTACAAATGTACTAGGAATATTGACTAATCCGAAAGGCGTTTTATTCAACTCCCAAATGGCCACCTGTACTGTGTACTAAAAGCGAGACTAAAAGAGGTTTCTTCCTTATCGCTTTCAACCATATCTATTTGGTGATACACTGATCATACATTATTGAGGGTGCTAAACAAATTTTGCTTAACACAAATAGTCGAAAGATTGATATAAATTTGGCAACTGCATTCAAACCTCTAAAAATACAGATTCTCGAATTACATTACTTTCTAACAGCCAATCAATTTCTTTCTGCAAAATTGGTTTTTGATTATATGGTACTGAATACTACGGTTTAACTGTCCGAATAATTTAAATGAGATAAATATAACTGTACATTTTGTATTTAGGGAAGTCCCAGTCTAAATCTTATATCTTCGGGTTGCTGCTTATTTGTAATTTTGTACAGTATAGTACAGCACAGATGTAATAATATAATTAACTTTAACAGAAAGCTAAGGCTCATAACTACCGAATGTAATTTAGTGCAACAGAAATTTATGTTGTCTCTTTTTTAATTTTTCACTTTTGCAATTTTTATGGATAAAATTTATATCTTACATGTAATACTTCTTTCTTGTAACTTAAGTAGATGGTCTTATTTGTTTGAGCGTGTTAAAAAATAAGATTCGTATTTGTCGCTGTAATGTAAACAATTGAATCGATTTACGTTGCTAAAATCAAATGCCAAAAAGCTATAGACACTACGATAACGTATGTTTCAAAACTCAAATCTATGAAAAAATTAAACTGTATGAAAATATCTGGTTTGAACTTTCACTTTAATGATTACTGCAGTCAAGGCTAGCCCGAATAAAAGTGGGGCCTGGTGCAAACAAATCTATGATGGGCCTTGAAACAAATTTCGTACGACAAAGCAATATTTTATTAAGAAGTACTCGCATTCCTGACTAAAATTAGAATTCGACAATATTTTTCGCCAAATTATATAGGCTGACCGGTGCTTTCATACCGAAAGAACCTTGTATTTCAGTCAGTTCATTAAATTCTAAATTCAGGTGTTACTTTTAATTCTTTACTTAAGTTTTCTGCAGCAATTAAGGAAAACTTAAATCTTGACCCAAGATACTTTTAAAAATGTAAAATGCTTTTTTTTGTATTTATTACATCCTACTTAATAAAAAATTTAACAAAAGTTTAATGAATTAGGTATGTTTATAAAGGTGCTCCAAAGCTGCAAAAGATAGCGTCACCTTGGATCTATCTCTCAAATTTTACTATGGCTTTGGAGTAAGCTGTCTAACAAGCTCTTTTAGAATATCCCATCGTAACACAGAACTTGCGAAAATATTGTATAACTGTGCAAAGATAAAAAAAGGAGACGTAAGAGAAGATGATTTTGAAATATTGCGAAGCACTAAATTTAAATTGTCACTTCCGCAGGGTATATATTTCATTTTACAGTTCATGGCACACATGGCCGTTTTAGCGTACAATATACGAAATGTAATCAGTAGCTAGAAGTGAGAGAATATGTATATGGTTTTCATTTTTCCTCCAGGCAAATTATTATACTAAATACTTTTGTTCAATATCTGCAGTTCGAAAACGATTGCATCCTAATGGCTTATAAACGAAACTACAAAAAAAGTTTATAATTTAGTTAGGCAAATCATAGTCAAGATGATATTAGTTTTGGCCAGCTTCAGTTTCGTGCCGTAAAACATGTAAACAAGCGTTCAAAATTGGCTAAATATTCACAAACATACCTTTTATACCGAGAAACGACCCTCCCCAAATTTATCACAGGCCAGTTGTAGATTTCTGGGTCATTTTGGCTCGAAAAGTTTATAGGGGTGATTATGAAACCGAAAAATGATGGCGGATTTTTTGAAAAATTCCGTACATTGATATTGAAATGATCTAAAGCTTAATGCGAGATGACTGTAAAATACTTGGTACTCTTGAAAACCATGGACATTTATTTTTATTGCTGCCTAATACCTGCTCTAAAAGATTACCGTAAATACCTTTTATAAAATCGTATAAAGAGTGAAATGAAATTATCTACAACAATAGTAATACTCGCATATACGTACATATATTATAATTATATGATATTACACGAAAAGAAGTATGAACAAATAATTATTGTCATAAATATTATTCGAAATGGCATGGTAACCTTGGAATCATAATATCAAAGAATAAATACTCTTATCATATTTGATAAATTCAGAAGCATGTACAGAACGACAATAGTTGCACTACTTACTATTCAAGTTTAACATTCCTCAAAATAATAAATAGCACTGGCAATTATCGATGACATACTTATAATCAAATGATTCAAACATTCCTTTTAAATATACACCAGTAACAACGTGTTTATATCCACAAAACATATATCAACACGGCCCTAATTGTATGAGTATACACTATACTGCTGTATAGCTTCCGCATATTTCTAATCAAAGAAAGATAACACCTATTATCTGCAACCAGTAAAATGCGTATACGTCTTTACTGATGACCTACATAAACATAATACGCAACACTTCAGTACGTAATATCACAGACTTTGTACATGCACAGAAAGTTTGCTATATAGTTGAAAAGCTTTCCAACAGTATATACAAACGTTTCGAGGCTGCTAGCTTCAAGTTTATAACATATCAGACGAGTACGTTTGCTACTGCATCGCAATCAAGTGGTGAGCTCTATTCATTACGGATTTAGACAAAACTTGCATCCTAGATATTCGTGCCAAGAACTTCCGGGGAACCGTAAACTAGCACGCATTACAAGACACAGTAGATGCTCCTTCGTAAACGACGTATCCATAAAGCGGCGATAACGCTAAAAGGTTGCTTCTGTATTAGCAAAAAATCTGAAAAGCAACCATAAATTTACTTCCTGTGAGACACTCTCGTTATCGATGTTAACCCACCCATTTTATTCAACATATAATACGCTAGAAACATGTTTGTTCAATGAAATGAACACGTAAGCGATTTGTTTGCTACCCGGAAAATAATTGATGCCTGCAGGTTAGATTATTATAATAACCCAAAATAGCAAATAGGTATTGCACAAATTCCCACTTTTGCCTAATTTAAATGCAATAGTAACGAAACACTTCGACGATACAGATCTAAAAATATAAAAATGTAATCAGAATGTTTTAGTTTGTAAATTGAGCAGTGAATGTCTACTGTATTTAGGAAGGTTAAATAACAGACACAAAAATAAAAACATTCACTAATAATTGTTTTACTTAAATCATCTGTTGTATATTTGTTTATTAGGTAAAGTAAGTAAACCACAAGGAACACATGTTATGCTGTATTAACTAACCGCCACACCTCCTTATAATGGCACAAGTCATCATACTTATGTAATATTATGTCTTATTAATTCTTTTATTACAAAACCATAACAACATACCCAATAAAAGCAAAAAACTAAAAATAAGATCTTAAACATAGCGATGGAGATAACTGATAAATCTTCGACTTGTTACTTTACTTATGCTTTCAAATAATTATCGCTGGCGCCTCCACCAATTTTCAATATGAAAACAATCCACTTTCTGAATATTAAGTCCCAAGCAATTAATTCGTCTTCTTTCTGAGACTTGTATTTAATATTGATATAAATAGATTCCAATTCAAACAATTATAACGCGCAATATAACAATTAATGCATGAAAGAAAAAAATTTTCTTCTACATGTCAGCACAACATTCTTGTTTTCCAACCACTCTATCCAGCCGATCCTGCACATACATAATATAAAAAACAGATTCAAGGGCAAGTAGTTCTATATTACATAAAGTCACTTACAAAAGTTCCCCACTTTCGAGTTTTATTGAGTTACAAGTGCGAGCATTGTATTCTCTGTTGACATTCCTAACTTTCACTTATAAGCACCTTAGCCAAACAAGCTGCCTTTTTTTATTGTGTTACTTGTTCTGTTTGCACAATTCGGCTCCAAGTGTTTGTGTACCAAGAGAGGCATGTAGTCAGTGTAACAAACCTGAACGACGCACCTGCATCCAGACAGCTATTTAAACAGCTGCGCACTAAAAAAGCTGGCTGGGTACTTTTTTAGGCGTTCTCATAACTGGCGTGCTTAAATAAAGCTCGCACACATGATGCGAGAGTGGCATCACAGCCAGTTCCTTGACAATGTACTATATCAACATTAATGTGAATGTAGTGTTGTTATGAGTAAGCTTAAGGTATTGTAAATTACTATAAGGAAAATATATTAACAATTCCGATGACAATTCTGTAAATAAGAAACAGACATGTGCGGCTTCTTCTTTTTGCACATATTGTACTACGTTGAGCGCTACTAACACATAGCCTTGCTGGTTTCGAGGGTAAGGTCATCAATCTAACTTAATGGGATTGCCTCACAGCTAAGAAGATATCTGTGTAATCGTTACAAAAGAAGCTACTTCTCAGGTGATGTTAGAAATTGAATGATCGATTGATTGACACTAATTTGTTTTCATTGTACAGAAAGGTCAGGATTGGAAGATACATTCTGCAAAAAGTAGATTTACAGAATAAAAAAGTTATTGCAATTTTTATTAAACTAAATATTTTGATATATTCCGAAACGATTCCGCACATGGAAAGGCTCTGTAAATGGAACTAAAAAAAACGTCAATTAGGAAGATTACCACGCGGATAGAGAACCAGTGTGCCTAGGAAATGGCAACCGATTGTTACTCAAATACAGGGAAACAAAATTGCGGTTTGGTATTTCTCGTTGATCTTCATCGAGAAATAAACCTACAATGTCAGGTACAATATTATCACGCAGTAGGTTCAGGTATATACTATTTGCTGTTAAATAACAGACGGGTTCGGCACGTTCCACTGTTTTGCAGCGAAGTGGACCGTATCCAAAAATTATGTTTAGGGTTCTTCTCGCAATTCTAAATTTGAATAAAACAGAGTTTTCACTCACAACATTGGAATAACAACAATTCAATTTCAGTTTACTCTGCGTAATGCAACAAACCTAGTAAGAAACGCTAGCCACCCCGGGGATACATGAAAAACATTTCAGTCTGAACCATTAATTATAATTATACAATTCGCGCAGCGTGGGTACAATACAGTACGCGGGTGTTTACCACTCTATCATACTTTAAGGACACGAGCAATTACTTGATGTAATTTTAAGAAAAAGCGGAAGAATGATAGATGCTCGTGACTTATAAAAGACAATCTATCTACTTCAATTTACGTATGCGACAATTAATGACGATATGAAAGAAAAAGACCTAGGTTTGTACCTATAAACTCTACGCAAATTTGTATGACTTACGACATCTTTCTGTGTATAATTTCACCTTGAACAAAAGACTTCAAATTCAGATACAAAACTATAAACCCTGTTGTAACAACACTAATGGCATTAAAATTTCATGATAACAAATTATTCGCAAAATCTTTAAATTAATCATTTATGAATTTATATGAGAAAGCCTAATCGGTATTTTCAATTTTAATTTTTATAGCAAAACATACAAAAAAATCGCCACTCAAAGCATAGCGAATATCTTGTCGCCTTTTCGCAGACCCCGAAATACATACACACTTCCTAATGGAAATAATCCTGGATTTAACTGCAGTTCGCTAGATGAGCTTTCTAGTTAGAGTAGAAATGTAATAGAGTCGAGAATGTCCTGGAGTGTTATAAGCATGGCTGAGAAACCAATGGAGAGTTCAAAATGGTGGAATTATGTGTACTTACACACACGTGTGCACCATTAGAAGCAGAATGTTTTCTGTAGGGGAACATACATAACATTAAATTGAAGCCACTGATCGATACCTAAATGCACTGACATGCCATTTTAACAGACAATTGGTTATAGTAGTCTTTAAGTACATCCAAATACGAGGCATGTTTTTTAAGTAAGTACCGTTTTGCGATTCCGCCGCCGCAGCGCTACGGTCGGCGTTCCGCGCATGCGCGCTGGTTACCTACATCTCTTGTCTACGCACTGACGCCATTACAGTTTGATTCTTCATTGTATACGTTGTTTACTGAGTGTTTAAGATGCCTCTGACAATCGTGAGTCCCGCCGATTGTGAAGTACGGGCTGTTATACGATTTCTGAGTACTAAAGGCGTAAAACCGATCGATATTAATCGTGAGATCTGTGAAGTTTACGGACAAAACATTATGAGTGATGGAATGGTAAGGAAATGGGTGAGAGCATTTAAAGATGGCCGCACAAATGTGCATGATGAAGAACGGAATGGGCGTCCTTCGGTCGTTAATGAAGATTTGGTGCAGAAAGTGAACGAAGAGGTGAGAGAAAACAGACGCTTCACAATTTCATCATTGTGCGACTGCTTTCCTCAATATTCTCGTAGTGTTTTGTATCGCATTGTGACCGAGAACTTAAATTACCGGAAATTGTGTTCACGTTGGGTTCCGAAAATGTTGACGGATTTGCACAAAACCCAACGTTTAGGCAGTGCATTGACTTTCCTTGGGCGGTACCACAATGAAGGTGAAGATTTTTTAGACCAAATTGTTACTGGTGACGAAACATGGGTGGCCTACGTCACACCAGAATCGAAACAACAATCCATGGAATGGCGACATTCATCATCACCCAAAAAAGTGAAGTTTAAGCAAACAATTTCTGCCCGGAAAATAATGTGCAGTTTTTTGGGACAGAAAAGGAGTATTGCTAGTGGAGTTTCTGTCTCGTAATGAGACAATCAATGCAGCGTCTTATTGTAAGACATTGAACAATCTGCGTCGTGCAATCCAGAACAAAAGACGTGGCAAGTTGAGTAAGGGTATCGTTTTGCTGCATGACAATGCCCGTCCACATGTGGCTAATCGGACCAAAGATCTCATCAAATCTTTTAAATGGGAAACTCTAGATCATCTTCCATACAGCCCTGATCTGTAGCCCAGCGACTACCATTTGTTGTGCCACGTTATGACAAGTGCCTCAATATTCACGGAAATTATGTAGAAAAGTAGATTAAGGTACAGGCTTTCATGTAAGATAAAATTATTGCGATATCTTTGCACGTCTTTTTTTAATTCCAAAACGGTACTTACTTAAAAAACATGTCTCGTATAATAGACTAAACTGTCCTTAATGTATGTCAGAGACGGCATTTTTGCAGGGCTACTAATAAAATACAACCGTAAAATTTGTTTAAAGACCTGAGCATGAGAATGAACTAACAGCTTGAAGCAGAGTCGTCGTAGTTAGAGAACTCTAAATAGTCACATGACAAAAATCAAGAGGTGATAGAAGTGCTTATGAAAAGCTTTAGTAAACTGGTCATTACAACGTCTCTCCGGGACAGCATAATTGACAAACAACAGATTGTAATCGATTTAGTTAAATATTAATGTAAATTCACTTCAATACATCTATTAATATCCAATGGATAATGATGATAAAACCGTGAATTAGCTGAAGAAATTTTTTGAAAAAATTGAGTATGGCATGTTAAGTGTTTAATTTGGAAACAGTGATTAGGCAACAGAAAGCTGAAGTGGAAGATCAGATGTCATTATACATTATTTGGAAAAAGGTAACATGCCAAGATTGGGAGTAAAAAATGTTTTCGAGAATTAAGACGATTTATTAGCATTAATGAGCATGAAAACCAGTAAGAAAGAGTATAGACATAAGTGAATGAACAAAGAAACATGGAATATTACAGGCACAAATAGGCCAAAATAAATCAATGAAAGAAAATGGAGAAAGAAGCTATAAAAATTCAGCTGAAATATAAAAGTAGACAAATTAATGCAAAATTGGAAGAAATAGAAAATAATATTATGCATAATACAGATGAAAAATGAAGAATTATCAAACAATAAAGAAAAAAATGAAAGAAAAAGAGGGAGAAACGAAGCATGAAATAGATAAAATTGAAGCAATATGAACTAAATATTTTTACAACTAGAATGCAGAGCAGTGATGTCTTAGAAACCATAACTAGCCCGATTTTCGATGAAATTGTAGAAGTTAGTGACAAAATCTAAGAAGAAATGCAAAAAATGAGATGGGAGCATATGTACGAGATGTTGTACATCATATGTAGAGTATGAGAGAATAAAAGAATGCATATAGATAAGAAGCAAGACGCGATAGTTCCAATTTTTAAATAAGGAAATACCAGGTTGTGTAAGAAATATGTTGTCATATCATTCCTTAACGCTTAAAAATATTCACGATGGTCCAGAACAAGTCACGAGTTGTTCTACGTTAACTAGTCTAGCAAGAATGCCGACTTTCACGGTAATAAGAAGGAAGGGCAGAGAGACTCATTATCTGCCATACTATTTATAACACCAGTAGACAACACACTGAGAGCAATTGGCACCCAAGGGTTGATTACCTGCAATGAAGGAATTCAAGTATACCGGTGTTCACACAACCTTAAAGTTATGTCATCAACGACTTATTTCCATTACAATCAATCATACACATAACTAAGATAACTAAAAGCGCAATGTAGAGAGAATGACAGAATTTGACATCAGTGTACAATTTTGTCAAATAATTTTTGTTCATAGCAAGTTGATAAGTTTAGGATTGACAGTGACAATTGACACTCTGTTGTACAGCATGACACAACTGAACTGAAATATGATATCTCAATTGGTTAGTGTCAATTTTGGGGATAAACTGAGTTGCCACTCAGCTAGTATCCCTGGAATAATGAAGACAACTGACTGTACATTAATTGATGGAGTAGTTTTAAAGTTCTGTGAAGAGCGGTGTAATTAATGACACATTGACTTGGTCGTAGCAGCGAAAAAAAACAGAATTACAAGTTAAGGGAAGAAACCACAAAATATATGCAGTGGCAAGGAAAGCAAAGACAAAAAAGAGAAAACTTAAATAGGAAGCCACAAATCTCAGAAAGTTTGAGCAAATAAGTTCCATAAAAGATCGATAATGCAAATATGCAACGAAAATACTAAATACAGCGCATGAAAAAGAAATGAACTATAAATTACTAGAGAAGATGATTGGAAAGGATGCGGCTTAGTATGTAAAAACATACAGGATACAATGGACTTGTTTTGTGTGCATGAAAGCAATAAATAGAATTCAAAACCAAGAGGGGTCAAATCGATAAGACAAGAATAAGAGGAAGTGAAGTTACTGGGACTAATACACTGCTCAAAATGGTCTAAGGAACTTACAGTTTTTCTGAGTTTTCATTAAATTTGGACCTATTCTAATGTTAACAATATTTGCAAATCCAACTTGCAATAACAGCCGAAAGATTGTATAAAAAATTAGACAAGAATTAGAAATTTTATTGGTAATTAAATACAAATTAAGTAAAATTTTACGAAAGATTCATTTTATAGTAATGAATTACAACACACGAACACAACAAAATTAAAAAATACAATTCTTGGTGAACCTAGTACGCTGTGTTACCACCTCGAGAATTAATAATGGCCTGACATCTCCTAGGCATGCTCAAAAAGCATCGATCAATGGCTTCTTGTGAAATCAAATTCCATTGCTCCCCCAAGAGATTTTCAAAATCAGGACGGTTATGGATATTCGGCATAAATGGTGTTAACCTTCTTTGAAGCATGTCCCACACATGCTCAATAGGATTCATGTCTGGCGATTGAGGAGGCCGTCTAAGAACACGAATCTGTCCATCAGCCAATCAGTTGGTTACTTTCTGACCAATATGTGGTCATGCACTGTCATGCATATACAGTAAATCTGGCACGGCAGCATATGCGAATGGTTGAACAACAGGTTCTAGAACTTGCTCAATGTATCGATCCTGAGTCATTGTTCTGTCGATGCAAACGAGTTCTTTTTTATGGTGGAGAATGATACCGCCCCAAACCATGACAGATCCTCCTCTGTACATATGGGCCTCCTGAAAGTGCCTGATCCCCTCTAATTCACCCTTTTCACGCCAAACCCTTACTCTTCTGCTATCTGGCCGAAACCCATTCCTAGACTCATCCGTAAAGAGAACATTACCCCATTGTGGTTCAATCCAATTCACATGTTCTTGGGCCCATTGTAAACGACGGTCGCGATTGCCCCTGCGTAATGCAGGAACTGTAACTGGACGACGACTGTGTAGATCTGCTTTACGTAGACGGTTTTTGACAGTTTGGTCTAAAACTGTGACCCCATCTAAGTTCTGGAGATGAGCAACAATCTCCCTGCTACTGCTGCTGTTGTAACGCGTCTAGGACCTGTGTGCCTTTCGGCCACATCGCCTGTTTCTTGGTACCTTCGCCAAAGTCTACAGATTACGCTCTTTGAAATGGCAAATGCAGTCGCAACTTGAGTTTGAGCACAACCACCCTCTAACATTCCAACAGCACGTAACATTTCATCCCTAGTCAAATAACGACAGTTTTATCAATGAACACGTTATTATTGCACTGAATACACCTTATCACATGTGTCAAACTTCAATTTAAAACAAATGAAAGCAAAACAAGCCTGGCGCAGGAACCTACGATTTGACGACGAGGCATAAATACTGCAGTTAAAGTCAGAATTTCTGGTCCGAAATCGGTGGATTTTGATTTATAGTGATCCAGTTGACCAAAAAATTATTTGAGAAATCATTTGGCCACGCCAGGCGAGAAATTTTTAGATGAAAAGCTAATAAAGTGTATGTTCCTTAGACCATTCTAAGCAGTGTAGTATTAGCTTGAGTATTAGATTAGTAAAGGCTCATAAAGGAGTTGCTAATATTCCATATTGAATAACATGCCACTACATTACCTAATATGTAGTAGAAAATTATTATTAAGGGGAAGTTTACTCCCCTCTAAAGTCTAGAAGCCATGAGAACGAGAATAATAGCGCAATACTCCCACTATCTTGTTAGATATGTAACTGGAAAAAGAAGAAAGGTTACTCTAGGTAATTATCCAAAAATCACCTTTGCTATCTTATAAACAAAAATAAGACTAGACAATACAATACAATACAGACGTACCGTTTATTTGCTGTATTTTATATTTATTGGTCGGTATTGTTATTTCACCATTTTTGACTTAAAAACCCTCATTTAGGATGCAACTCATTTAAACATCTACACATGTGGTCTTCAACGAGGCGGTTCATCAAATGAAAAATCGAACTTCACGTCATCTGGATTTCAAATCCCAGCTTTACGTTCGCAGCCCGGACTGATTAATAGTACTCTGCGGCATTGACCAAAATCCGATTTCAGATCGGATTCAGTATGAATTTTACGTAATTATTTCCCATATCTGGTGCTGCATGCTGCATGCAGCCTGGTCATTGAACGTTCAAAGTTCTCCATTGAATTTGCCCGTCACGACGGCCCGTAATTCATTTAACGATTCAGTACCCGTTGAAGTTTATGCTTGTTGTTTTCTACGTGTGGTACATCACCGAATTCATCAGCTGCATTATGTATTTGAAGCACAATGTCGGCTCCACATCCGCTCGAATCGGCCCATTTATAAGCAATTGGAAACGGCCGACTATATCCAGGACTCGACTCTATTGGTCCACTGTTGTTATGACTCACTGTAATTGAATGCTTTGCCATGGAACCGAGGCGTAACAACAAAAAAGAATCGGGGAGTATCAGTGGAAACA
This sequence comes from Rhyzopertha dominica, assembly GCA_025024175.1. Taxonomy (NCBI): domain Eukaryota; kingdom Metazoa; phylum Arthropoda; class Insecta; order Coleoptera; family Bostrichidae; genus Rhyzopertha; species Rhyzopertha dominica. The sequence continues at coordinate 19,793,949 of QCXZ01000138.1, forward strand.
GCCTCGATTAAAATTTGAAGGTTCAGTAAACTTTTGGAGTAATTTACGAAGATTCTACGGATCGAGTTGGTTTGTCTTTAGAGCAGCGTTACGTCTTTATCGGAGATGTTCAACTTATTTATAAAAATATTTTGCTCCTTGTTGGGAATATCAGAGCAGTAAGATACGTAACATAGCGCACCGCTAGGACATCTACGTTCACATTCAGTGGACATAATTTGTCGTTTTCCGGGCTAGTTGCCACGCCGTATGTAGTTTCCACTTGATATTTCGACACTCCATGTTAATGTCTCCCTAGAACAGCTCTGAAATTGCGGCAGACACCGACATGGATGTTGAAACGTCTAGGATGGCGACGTGACAACTAGATCGAAGTACACAACTGAGGAACCTGCAGACCAATATTCACAGTGTACCTACATAATTTAATGATGGCTATGTACAGCCGTTGACTTTGGAAATGAAAGGATCTAGGGGGTTATATTCGTGAGATAATTTATTTTGCTGCCCCGTGTCAGTCTGTGGCGAAGAACATTACCTAGTTTTGACACGAATCCAAGAAAAGTTTTGCAGTGAACCGAAAAAATCGTTCCTCCCAGATAGTTTCATGATGCTCGCTACGACGCTACATCGTATATGGCTGTAAAAAACATACACAGGATGAGTTTTTATTTTTATGTTTAGCATGGGGATTTCGGAAACTAGCGAAGATAGAAGAACGGTTAAGTGGGGAGGATTTGCAGTTTTTGGAACCTAATTTAATGTATCTTCTGGATTTTTGGAAAAGTTCATAACTTACCAGGCCAAAATATGGCAATATCTTCTAATTCGTCTAAATACACTATTTTTATTTTGGATTAAGGGTGTACATATAAAAGTTGTTTGAAATGATGTTCCCAATCAGATAGTGTTGTTTAATTTTGCAAGTAAGCTGTCATTTTCGAGACACAGCTTACCTTTTTTTAAATACAACCTATACATAGTTAGCTATCCCTTCAAAACATTCGCCATTTTTACTCTTCCTGATGGTGTAAAAATTAATGATTATTTAAAAAATACAAGCGTTTTGGATATTTAACTATTTTATTCCGATCTTAACGTAGTTAATCATAGACAAATGAATATAATGGATTACATGTCAATCCCGCCAATTTAGTTGTTGTTAAGTGTCAATAAAAAAAGCGTCAACTACTCTGCATTCTGGTGACTACGAGACGCATAGAATTCTGCAGACGGTTTAAGAATGTATGTGGAGCCTACCTAAAATTACCATTATTTTTTTTTTTTGGAGTGTTCAAAGATGATGTGCACAACAAACATCTCTGAAAGCAGGAGAATCCTTATCATGTTGAATAGAAAAGGCCCCAATTGAAATTCGGATTTAATGTAAGGTGTGGCATTATAGGGTTAACAGTTCTTGGTCCGCAGATTTTGGACGGGTCTTTCACTGGCGCACGTTATCTGAGTTTTCTCCAGAATAATTCCAAAATAAATTGGGTGAACTGAATTTAGAGACTCGCACAATAGTACAATGGTTTCAACAAGAAGGAGCACCTTCTTATAACGCAAGAAGGAGCACCTTCTTATAACGCAAGAAAAGTGTGGAAGTGTGGAAGATGCGAACCAGTTCTATGACCTTCTCGATCTACCTATTTTTCTCTTTCAGATTCTTTTATATGGGGAACAGCAAAAATAAAAGTTTACTGCGAAGTTATAAAAAATTGGAAAATCTTTGCGAAACCGTTACAGCTTTCATGGCAATCTATTAGAAAAGTATTTGAAACGTCTTGCTTTGCAAAATTTAAGGCTAAAATATTTTTTTTCAACATTGTGGGAAACTTAAAATTTGGACAATTTTTACTTCTCATGAAAGTATTTCGTTTAGAATAATGTTAAATTAAAAAACGTGTACATTGAAAAATTGATTCAACATTGATTGCATTTGAAGCGATTTCACGATTTTAGTCAGAAAACATAATTAGCCCATCGTGTGTTTCCCAAAAATTATTACGGTCCCAATTTACTCTAGAAAATAAATGCAGAACGATTATTGAAAAGAAGGCAGTGGATGCCTAAATAAAAAAGAATCATTATTTCTGAAAGGAGTTTATATTTCACCTGCTAATCGCTAAATTTTTTTCTATTTTTGGAAATTATTCTAGCTTTGAATGCAGAAAGCTTTCAATATAAAAGTTCAAAGCTTATTTTTTTTACTTGCCGCCAGCTATTAAATACTAACTGTAGAGAAAATAAGTTACAAAATATATATAAGAGTTATGCTTTAAACCATAAGAGTTTCTTTGCTGTTTTATAGCAGTAAATCACTTTTGAGATTTCGACAGCTTTCTTTCAGTTTTGACTCATTAAATAATGTATTGATTTTGCAACCTGTGCCAATTATTGTTCATCTTACCGACTACTATTTATAGCGCACAAGTTTACAATTTCTTTAAATATAATAACGGAGACAATACGCCGAAAAAATCTTGAAATTTAGCCTAGCCACGCCACAAAAGAATTGCTTACGGCCATCTAGAGAAAACTAAGGATGAAAAATCGATTGCTCAAACATACAATTATCACAAAAAAAAATAGTTGCTGTTTACCATCCCGTTTGGTTTCTACAAACGAACGATATTATGTTTGCGTTGTCATCGTTTGGGGAAAAAAAGAGACAGCTGTGCGCCATTCTTACTGAAGTTGGCTGAAGCTGTAATTTGAGAGCGTACAAATACAATTTGATCGGAAAAGTAATTGAAGGACCGCACAAATCGTTGATCTTCCAAGCACACGACGCATCTGCTCCATTTCAGCCACCGAGTTATTTAACCTCTCCCTGGTTAAACCTGGTTTACATCCAAGCCTAATTACTAAAGGAGCCCTGTGAAATTAGTTATACGTAATTGCGGTACCTGGAGGCTTAGAAACTGCTCTGCGCCAGTGGGAGCAAAAGCGAACTAGAAATACTACGGCCAATGCAAGAGAGCAAACACAGCCATCGCGAAGATGCTTAAAATGGCACCACATTTAAAGTTGTTTTGGACTGACAACGTAGCAGCATCCACAGCTGGCCTTCCGAGTTAACTAACGGGGAATTCCGTTCTAAATTCGTCAACTCGCTAGTATTTATTTATGTAATAAAGCTATAAATGTGAGTTTTACTATGCTATTGACGCAGATACGTGCTGTCGTCGCATCCAGCGGTGTCTAACAAGAAACCAAGGTTAATGGAAGTTCAATATTTGGAGGAATCATTTAAATATACACAAAGTGCCTTTATATTTATCTTTGGCGTGACGTATTATCAGCCAGCAAACGAGCGTTCGTAAAAAAACGGGTCAACTAAGCTGAATGCAGATTTTGTTGCTAACGTATAAATGTCGTTCTAGCGGTCGTAAGCTCAATCAAAGCTTTTGGTTTTTATCTGCGCTATAATAGCTTTTACTACAGATCACAAAGCGTTTATAGTTCGAGCGTATTTTCTCAATAGAATGAAAGCAGAGCTGTACAAAGGTGTGTGAAGGAATACGAATTTGCTGAAAAAATTGGTGGTTTCAGGAGTTTTGACGGAAATCTTGATCAGAGTGCTCAATTGCTCCAAGAAATGTATATGTAGGACGTAAAATTAGTAGTATACGACCTTCAAACAATAAACACACTAGGAGTTACGGAGATAGAGGAGAAAATGAAAAATTAAAGTCTGACACTGATCTAACCAACTCAGTTACACACGAGTAAATGGCACCAATTTACAAACAAGGAGTACTTGATTGAAGTTGCTTTGTGCCCTGAAAATGTAAGTCTTTTTTTGAGTTGCGGTACAAGAATACTCACTTTAAGGGCAACTTTAAAGAGTGAAGAAAATATCCGTAAAAATTGTTTCATATAATAGAATTATTTAACTAACCCCAAATAACTAGGGAATCTTCTTAATTAATTGTTTCAGTTATTGAAGGAGAAGAAAAAGTAAGACGAAATAGAATGAGTTGATCGTTCTAGCAAGTATTACCTTAGTGTGCCACCCTCAAGTGGATTCTCTAAATGGTTAGGTTGGTGGAAGTTTTTGCTTATTATTAGAAAGACACATGTGAAGTCTGTGATAATGATTTATAATGATGTTTACCATTTTGTGGGCAGGGATAAAATTGCCAACTCGTAACGATGAAAATATTTTTTATGCGAATCAAAATAAATAACTACTGGAACTAGTATACGTATTTGACTTAAAAAAAACATTATATGCTTCGCAATATCCTAAGTTCAAAGAAGCAATGATCGCATTTATAAATGTGAAATTGAAAAAGTACGTGATGCATTATGCAATAAATTTATTAGACATTTCATGATGGATTTTTTGTTATAATTCTTTTATCGTTTTTTTTTATATAGATTTCGTTGAGTTGATATGCAGATGTTCCCGGATCGAGTTAAAAAAAAAAGAAAAAATCTTTGCTTTTACGTCTAACTGCAAGTTCTGAAACTAGCAATTCTGTAATTCAAACTTTATAATTCTGACTGAACGGGAATTTCATTTTACTTTTGATTTTGAACTTATTTTAACTTTAAAGTCCGTGGAGACGGGCAAAAGCTGATAAAAAAGCTTTTAACAACTGGACGTTGAAGAAGACTTACCCTTTTGGCAGATTTTGAAAGAGAAGGAAATTTACTCATACATGCTGAAATTTAATCGCACACTAGAACCAGAAAATAATGCAAAACATATTCAGATATGTTTTTTTAACGATGGGCTTGATGATTTATAAATGTCTTCTTTAACAGGACGTATTGTTCGTATTGTTACTAAGTGTGAACCGCTAAACGTTAAATCTGCACCTCAGTGGATTGGCAGAAATGGTCCAGTATTGTGTCCTATCATAGGTCCTGATTTAACAATTTTGGACTTTTATTTGTGTATACGGATAACCCCGCTAATAAGAGACACCGTGACATTGTTGTCCATGGAAGAAATTAAAAAACGTTCAAGGAGCGCGTAGATATGAGTGGAGGGTTAAATGATTAATGACTATTGTCGCTAAAAATTAATTTGTATTTTTTTATTTTAAAGCTCAACCCGAAGACATACTGTATAATAATATAGATAGTGAAATATTGAGGACCGTTAGGTTCTTAAAAATCATTCTTAACATCAAAATACCTTCTATCCAACTCTGCATTAGAAACTTTGGCAATCCAATACAGATACTTTAACAATTGTATCTAAATAACTTCAATTAAACTTAAACTAAATTAATAAATAACACAGGAAGTGATTTAATATTAAGAAAAAGATCATACACAATACTTTTCATAACAAATCAATACGTTATTCAGCAGTTACATGTTGATAAAGCAGAATTTTTGTTAAAAACAAAAAACATTAGCTTATTGTTCTATACATTTATAAACGTCGCCCCCTTTACCGCAAACAGCACTCTACTATTGGCGTTTAACGGAAAATTTAACATCATATTTAAGATATTAAGGAAATAAACACACTACTCACGCTGTCTCATGTATCGACTATCCCAACCAGCACAGCAAACCAACACAAACTGATCCAACTACTCGGAATTAAAATTGTTACTTTAAAATTATTACAAGAGGCATAGAGGTGCAAGTTCACCCATCAATCCATTGAATAATGGTTAGTATTGTGTTACAACACAGAAACACGATAAGAAGAGGTAAATGAACTGCTGTAACAGTCTCCATAAATATTTTTATACCAGTCGCGCCAGCGAGGTTATTTCTAGCAACAACAGAGCTACAATAGATCTTCACCTGCACATTTTGCAGCCCGAGGTGCTCATTTAAACAACAAGCCGCGTCAGATATCAAATTGGTATCTAACTAGGCTCTACAGCGAGTAACTGCATCCCAGTTCTAACCACCTGTTGCTTCCGAAATTTCTAGGCATTGCAGTCGGCTGTTTCTGATGTATGTTCCGGGAACTTGTGGCAATCTGTGAAGTGTCCCTCGCCTTGAACAGCCACACTTATCTTGTAAGCTTATGATCGCTGAATGAAAWTATGACAGCGTACGGACATTGCAAGAGGGCAACGGACAAAGCCATGAGGTCGCCCTTTCAACAGACTATTTACAACTGCAATAAACAGAAGGCAACTGAAGCTGAAAAAAGAGCCACTTCKAGGAAGTGTTATTGGCTTTGTGCTCAAGGGCAGTCAATTTGCTGCGGTCGATTTGCCCAAGCGCTAGATTTTATTAGGAGAAATTGGTACCGTATAAGGAAACAAAACTAAGAAGCAGCAGGTACTGTTTGTGTATAATTTCGGAACGTGACTCAGTGTTGCCTATTTAGCTACTACACTACTTTTATTGAAGACAAATCAAACAGTAACAGTACTTTTACAATATTTATAAAAACACCTAACCCGCAACGATAATTTAAAGATTACAGAATCCAGACCTCTGCAGTACTTGATCCCTCCCTTTAAAATTATGCAATCATGACATCTAACCGCAAATACTCGAATTAAATGTTTGTATTACTGAACTGTTTAGTGCGCGACATGAAAACGGCCTAAGACTGGCAATGAAAGCCAAAACAAATCAGTTAAACAAAGAAACCAGTTGATCTAAAATAAACATTTAAATTGCCAGCGTGTCCCAAAAAGGTACTCATTTACTCATTACGTCTTTGTAGGTAACACAAACTTAAATATGACTATACCATCACTTCATTCTCAAAAGGATGCAATTCATTAACTGCTGATAATAATTTGTATTACTTAATTTCTCGTTATTCCAATATGAAAAGCTTTACACACGTATATTACATTGGCATCTGCTAGACTGAGGTGATACTAGCGTTTGAGCAGATGGCTCTAAACAGCATTTTAGATCTTATTTATCCAAAATACAATTAACATAGTTGACACAAAATGTAAGAATGATGTTATTAGTGACATAATAATTCAGTAAAATAATAAGGCCTTCAGCAAGATTACTCAATTTCGGCTTCTTTGTTTCTAACAGTAAATTTACCCGACTTTTAAGAGTAAGATTAGCAATAACAAAAATCCTTACCTATATTAATGAGATTATTCTGTATATGCGATGATAAACAGCACACTTACACCTTCTCCCAGATACATATTATTATTAATAATCTCTTTCACGTTTGCTTTTCCACGTGACTTCTAGCTGTGTTGGTTAATGTTGACGATAATTTAGAGAACTTTTTAACATTATAATAGTAAGGTGTTCGGTATTACCATTGACATCTTAAACACAATTGATTACATCCAATGGTTATTGCTATTCTTTTTAATGGAGATTGTTAATATGAAAGTTCAGTACTGTAAAGACTCTCATTGTTTTCGTTAAAAACCGCATTACGTATTTATAGTGCAGATATACGCATGCAGAATTAAAAAAAATGACATTTATTAACGATTATTATTGTTTGTTCTTCATCAAAGAATAAATTGGTATCTTTACATTCAAAAACAAATTATTTGAAATTGTGCCTTAAAAAGCACTCTTGGCGGTTAATAGAATTTCATTAATTAACTAGGACACCATTTAAAATTCACACAAAAAAACGTCATTTAACTATCGACCAGCTGCAACAAGAAATAATATACAAAATGTCAATAATACGAATGAAACGATATGGAAATATGATGGGAAAAAGATAGAATAACGGGATTTATCTATTATTTCATAAGAAAGACTGACAAATGTAGTGCTAATATAAAATTATGAAGACGTTAAGGATCAACATCAGGACCAAGGGTAGGGGCGTTGACTTATAACGCAAGCTTCAGTTAATTCTACTTCGTATTGTACGAAAACTGGTCGAATTTATACAAAAAGAGAACAAATCATTGAGAAAATGATCTTCTGCTCATAAATAATTAACTCACAGTAAAATAACGAATAAAGTTAAAAGCGGGTTCTTTGGAGTTGAGCCAACATTTTAATCAGCCAGATTCATGGGATAAATTTCTCATTACAAATTCAGAGATATCCAGTAACGAATTTAACAGCCTGCTAACTTTTCTGGACAAGTTTTTCTGAAGGGCAACATATAATTGTGTTTCTTGATGGTGTAGTTCAAAACATTTCTGATGTTATTATTTTATATGTAAGACAGACATACTGCAGCGATGAGCGTAGTCTTTATACGCCACGCACAACACAAGGACGTAATAAAAGTAATAACCTACTTTGGACAACAATTCGACAACACAGTGTACAAGTGCTACGTGCGAACATAGCCTTGCATGATAACAGAATGCAGTAAATAAGGAAATTCTTGCGAATTTTTTATTTACGGTCATATCAAATTTACTTTCATTAGAATTAGCCTAACAATCAAGGCTAAACAAAAAAGCAAACGGCAAACGCTGAAGCTTCATTGTTATCGCCCCGGAGCATAAAAATTATGCAACCATCAAATAATTTTTAGGTACATTCCAGCCTTAACGATATCCGGAAGATTTTATTGAGTTGCATCGCGGTTAATTTATTGCAGCAGGAAGTTAAGCGGCCATATAAAGTTGTCTGAGCGATAACACTGTTTGCAATGTGGAATGGTCCATGATAAGTAATGCACACTGTTACATAGTTGGCTTCATAGGGTATTTATGTAATAGCGCGATGCACTGTTTGTTTTGCAGTGTGTAAACACCGACTCGTCTGGAATTTAAATTCGCCCCGTAAAAGGAAGCTTTGAGATACATGTCGTTTTGGGTTGCATAACTTTGTGCTCTTATCTAAACATTAAGTTTGTTTTCCTTTGGTAATGTAAAATGAGTTATTAAGAGAAAGGTCCCGTATTTTTTTATTTTCTGAACTAACTTATTAAAACAAATATATAATACAACTTCTATACCCTTATAGTCATCCACAGTAACTTGGTTAATTGTACATAACCAGATAAGTTTTTTTCCATACGAATCAAGAAGCACTTGCGGAGAAGCTTCCAGCACTTTGGAGTACTCTATAGTATCAGTATACTAAATTTCTTATTATCTACACTTTGCACGGCTGAAGAAATAGTCGCTGAAGCTGGAAAACATATATTTTATCAAGAATTTTTTTTTAGATACCAGAATTAAATTTATTGTTGGAATCTTTTGAGCCCGGGTGCAGACTGAGTATTACGTTAAAACTTTTTTAAGTACAAAAAGTTTGAACAGCATGGCAAACTGCACTTGCCAATAAAAGGCTCTGGCGAAATGATACGTTATCTGTTCCTTTGGTGAACACAAAACATCCCACCCTGAGGCAAAAAAAGATTTCAGCACCACCTTAAAAACCAATGATACAAAGACTTCCAGTGTGAATTAGTGAAATGTGGAGTTTTGTGTAAAGGCATCTTTACAATTTACAAAGAGTTATTAGAAAACGGCTCTAATACTCTAACATAACTAACGGACAGATAAAGCAAAAAATCTTGGTGTGATAGTGGACAATTCATTATCGTTTAGTTCACATGTTGATCACATATTTTGCATCTCAATGATGAAATTACAGCATTTATATAGTTACCGGTGCTTTCTTGATGCAGCCACTAAGTTAAAACTTGTAAAAATATTAGTTTATCCTCACACTGACTATTGCTGTGGAGCGTATTACTTTTTTTTAACTCAAAATGATAAAAATCGCCTTCAGCGAGTGCAGAATGCCTGTATGAAGTTTGTTTGTCGAATTCCATTTGGTGAACATGTTATACCTTACGTACGTAAGTTGAGTCCCCAATATGTTTTTTGATGACTGTATTGGCTCATAATGTTATATATTGAGAAAAGCCTAATTACCTTTACAGTCTTTTATCACAAAGACCAGCAACACAATGTTAACGTTCGTAATATAAATATGTACCATGTGCCTCGGCACCATACTTATAAATATGAAGGCTATTTTGCGCACGTAGCGTCCAAATTATTAAATAAATGCATTGATTACGAGGAAGAACCACCTCATAGATTTAGAGTATTATGCTACAATTGGTACAAGAACAGTATAACGTGTAACCCAAAGTCATCGACAATTTAGTTTTTATTTACGTTGCGTCTTTATTACTGTTAGCAATAGTATTAGTGGTAGACTAGTATAATTATTATTTAGTTTTATATTGTCGGGCGGCGGAGGAAAATAGATGTAACTATCCGCTTACTCTTTGTTCATAACAATAAAGATTATTATTAATATTATTATTAATCGGTCTAATTATTGTCCACGATACAAAAAAAACCTTAAACAAATTATAATGCTGTTTATAAGTTAGCATACCCTTGTGAAGCTGCAGCTACTTATAATAACAATCGTTTAAACTTTAATCTAATTGACATATAGTATGGGATCTAAATTAAAAACGATCATACTAGAGGGTGAGTTGGAAGGAACGCACCAAACTCCTGGTGTATAATATACACATGAAAACAATGTAAAAGAAAAACTCGTATATCCTAGTTCGATTCCCAGACAGATGGCAGCGCATGTCGAGATTCTCCAACTTTAATTTTTATATATTATAATTACAATTTCTGAACACATAAAAGGGACAAATCTCAAAATCGTAAACGTAGGGAGTAGAGTAAATAAAATCAGTCGCTACCGATTGAGTTTAAGTTGAACTATATAGTTCTTTGATAGACATAAATGTTTTTATGGTGCTGAAGTGTCGAGATCATTTAGAATGTGGTCTGTTTTGAAAGTTACGGAATATAACAACGAATTGCAAATTCTAAAAGTAAAATACGAATGTTCCAGAAGAAGCTATATAAGTAATAACGTTTAAGATCATTACAAGCTTTTCAGCATCATTAATTATTATTGTTTTGGCTGTTACTTGCCTAATAACTCATGTGTGTATTTTCAATACTCTTCTGAAAACAGATGTATCAGGCGATAAGCGACGCAATAAAAACAAACTGATTAAATACATCAAGGCACACCGGCCAATCCAGTGTGTACAATATATTTTCACGTGCAGTGTACTAATACACTTGCTATTACGCAATTAATAAACTAACCCAGCAGTTTGTCAACAAATTATAAGTTACACACTCCTTCTGTCAAATTCTCAATAAGGAATTACAATTTCCTTCCAGACAGAACACATTCCATGAGAGAATCTCTTAGTCAACATGTTGTTCCAAATTTAATTTCGTGCGGTAAACTGATTAACAAAGTTGTCCCATTTCAAGTTCTCCCTCTTCCTCATTTACGCAGTCCTGCTCTGCCAAGATGTGTAGATCAATTAGTCCAATCAATGGATTTTAAACCGAACCCCACTTTGGAGTGGCATGAAGGTGATTACGTGTTTCAAGAGGTCGAACTTCATTTCAAATTTACGGTTACTGCGTTAATGGAGCACCCGTGGGCTCTAGAGTGAACACTTACGTCACATCTGGGTAAACGACGTCATCTAATATATAGAATGTCTTAAGTTAAAGTAGTGCTTAAGGACTTCGGGTATGAGGGAAGTTAGAAGCTACATAAGGGTGTAATACATTCCTCCACGTAAAATGCAAAGTTATCTTACAGCTAAAGATCTCATGTAGTTAAAAACAGAAAATCCAATTGCCTAATACAAACAGACCCAAAAACATGTGTATCACACGCAATACCTATTTTCACGTATCTTATGCAATTCTTCAACAAGCATGTCAGGTATAAGGTTGCAGTAATTACCAGATATTCTCGATAACTTCCGATAAACATTCAATATTTGAACGCTGTTGAGCAAGATATTGGACTAGTAGAATAAATACAGAAAACCTACTGATATGCTAACCTCGGTAGATTACTCGTTCATTTAGGTCTGCAAAAACCCACGACATACGCAATGAGAAAAAATGCGTTTGAAATTTTCAAATACATATAGGACAGTCGAAAAATTTCGGGAATCTAGTAACCCGGGTTGTGTTGCTAAGCAACAAAGTCCTGGCAGTGTAAGTGTTAAAAGTTTACTGTGCTTTATTTAAGCGTTCGATTGGAGTAAAAATGGCTAACACAAGAAAATGTTCGTGCTATGATGTACTATGATTGTCTATGACTATTGTTTGACTAACAACAATTCATGGAACGTTTAGTTTCTGCATTTGGGAGCGCACGCCACTGTAAAATTAATAAAAAAGGGATGGTCCTCTCGCAACATGAGTTGTAGCGGACAGGGATATTGTAATGAAGTTTAATAATTATATTTGTTACGATTATATATATTTTACAACAGCATGCCACATTGCTCCGTGCTTTTTTGTCCAGTGTCTAGTTTTTTAGTATACGTTATTCTCTTACTTATTTCAATATTTATAGTTTTACTTGCAAGATTACTCTGAAAAAATAAGTGCCACAATTGTAACGAGTTACTAAGAAAAAAAAATGGGATAAAATGCTGACCTACCAATTACCGATCGGGACGCTGGTATGTAGACACCTTTATATATGTTACGGTGTATTAACAAATGAGAGGTGTCTGAAGCAGCTTCCTTTGCTATATAGACTGTAATTTCCAGGAAATAAAACGAACATTTTCTTTCGTTATCGATAAATCCACCACAGCCTTGCGACCTACGCAATGCTGGCGCTGGCAAACACTGGCGCACGGCTATCAACATCGATTTGGTATTACATCCAACCAAGCTCAGTTTATAAAACGATTATTAGTCTGTACAGGCTAAACAATAAACATTGCGTTCCTCTAGAAAATTTCTTTGTAAACCAGACAGGCTATTTATACGTCTACCGTTTGTTTTCATTAACTAAGCCGGTGAATTACAAGAGATTCTTGGCTGCTGAGTTCTTTCATTCCGCTGCGGATTTACGCGTGCAAAACCGATAAAAGTAAATATTTGGAACACATTTAAAATCTCTATAGGCGATGTAAAAGCAAGAGAGGTATCATTGATTTACAGTATATGTAGGAAGTGAAGCAACTTTCATACTCTTGATACATTCGATACTTTGATAGCAATTGTATTGCCCAACCCTATTCCGCACCCTATTTCCCCGTGTGCTAAAGAATTTTTTGGGTACTCAAATCCGAGATAAGTATAATATAAGTCACGAAATTCAAGTGTCAAAATTTCGGTAAGGTTTAGTTAACCGGTATTAAGTACATCAGATATCACTTAAAATACTAACAGTTCAAACTCTTCCTGGGCTGCTGCATAAAAACAGAAGTTATTCATAGGTTGACTGTTTAGCGCTCCTTTGGTGCTGTTTAGTGGCAAAAGGAGAGATTTGTATTCCCAAAACAAGTCGCTAAAACAGCTTCATTTTGAGAAATAAAATAGAAATCTCTCCGATCAATCTTAAACCAAAATATTTATATATCTGGTGTATTTTATGTTTAATAAATTATTCTACAAACAACAGAGGGATTGCAAACGAAATCACCCTTATCTCCAATTTTGGCGTATTTTCATAAAATTTTTATAAAAAAAACGTGTTTTTAAATAAGCCACAAAACTTGTTATAACAGCAGCTTCTGCAAGTGTCAGTACTACTTTTTAGTTAGCCTATCACAATAATACAACAACGAATTTTGCAGCTAGTATTAGGAGCTATTTTCTTAATTCCGTGTGTGATTCTGGCTCCCAGCTCTTGAAAATTTCGTGGCTTTTCATTGTACACATAACTTTTTAAATGACTGAATGAGTTAAATCTGGTGACATGGCGAGGCATTCAAGGGTTCTCTGGGGTCCTATCCACCGAAATGAGAAGAGATGTGGCGCTGCGTCGTCTTGTTTTAACGAGATATTGCGGTTTGTCATTTGCCATTTACCACTATAATGTGTAGCCCAATAATACCAGCCCATTGGGAATACTATGTATGCCGTATCATGATCTACTGAGGATTTCTACTACACCAGTAAGGGCAGCTATCCTTGTTTACAAATCCATTTAGGCAAAATGTGGTTTGGACAGAAGATAAGAAAGATGTTTGCAAAATACGGATTATCATTGGTCAAGTCCATCATCATCACACAAAACTACATTCGTCTGTTAGGATCATCTTAATTTATTTCATGCATCATGTATTTGTTCTTTTTTAGTATTTGAACAACCGACGATTGACCAATAGGTACTACTTTCCAAAGCAAGTTGCGTGGTTGACAGATGAGTTTTCTATACCGTTGACGAATAAATGAAGAGCAGAATTTGTATTTGGAATGTTCAGTTTCATTAAAATTTTTAACTAACCTGGACACTGGATGGGCAATATCATTTCTCAGCGGATGAACATTATTAAATAAATCAGAAACATATGTGAATGCCGATCTCCATAACCAACCATCATTAGTATTTCAATTCTTTCAGTTTTACTAAGTTTACCATGTTTGCAAGTTAAAATCAAACTGCTGGTTAAATATAGTTATTGACCTTTTAACTTACTGAGAGGTAGGTACTTCTAAGTACATTATTAAAAATAAAGTCACCCTATCGTAAAATTTTATCACCAAATGAATAGAATCCGGAACTGACACCTTGGTTATCAAACGAAACCAAATAAACACAAAAAGTAGCTCTGCTGCCATTAAAAAAAGCAAACTATACGTTGCCATGGAAATGCATTATGTAAAAGTATTATTAGTTATGTTATTTTGGATTTATTTTTTTTATAATATACCTATGTCACACATTTTTAGCCATAATGAGCAAAACGATTTGTCTAAATATTGTTAAAAAAATACACTTTTGAGAAATAGTCCACCTATCTGAAGTTGTCTGTTATTAACTGCAATAAATAGAAATAATTAAACACTTGCGATCCATAGTATTCCAGTCCAACAAAATTAAATTATAGCTGCAATACGACCGTTCATGATACTAAATGTTATACTCGCGAACAATGTTTTGATTACCAAGTGCAACCCATTTAGATTAAAGTTTTACTACCAGCAATTGGAATAGTTTACTGTCACGATAAAATCACGAAAATAGAAATTCGCCGCTGTCGGGATTCTAGATTTATGCCGTAATAAAGCAACCACCCAATTAGCTAGCTACCCCATTGCTGAGGCAAGATTTTGTATTCAATCGTGTCAAGTTCAAAATGGAAAAGAATAATCTTGAAACATATGCCGATCGGGTGGTCAATGTCCACGCTTCTAAATCCATTCCGTTGAATATTAATAGCGGCAATCTAATAATAAGTTATGCGAGCGCGATATTTATACAACCACATATTTAGCGAGCACATGTCGAATATCAACAAAAAAAAGGGCACCCAACGCATCGTCGCACTTTTTTCGACTTACATTTGATGAGGACCACCTCGTCTCCTACGGTGCCCATATCCATGTTTTTCGTTGGGAATCCGAAGATTATCCACAGGACGGTCTCGGCTCGCACTACTCCGGACTAAAACAAAGGGCACTGGACACGGGCTCGACACGGGGGGCCGAAAACACAGATACCATGGCCGCACGGACCGCACTGGCGCAACACACTGAACGGAATCACGGTTACACGGACCGACTGTCGACAAACAACAGGGAATTGAGCGAGTCAAAGAAAGGCCCGAACTGGTTGGTGGTTTGTCTACTACCATCATGTGCAACATGCACACGGGTCGGTGTTGCCGAGCGTGAGGAAGCGTAAATCCAGTTGGATTTGACGAAATAGTCTCATGACTCTCACTTTTCATGTCGAAAAAGAATTTTGGTTAGTTAATCTATTATAAATATAATCCCACAATTTTACGGTTTCAAAAAAAAAAATCTTATAGAGGACCCATTCATAAAATTTATATGCAATCATCGGTATCACAGCAGCCATGATGATCAATTTTGAAGTAGCTCATTGAGTTCAATCCTACATTTTAAATAACTCATCATGTTTCTTACGGGTAGATGAAGTCATTTACCAGTTACAGTCTTCAAACATTCACTAATAAAATACAAGTCAGCCCCAAATTCTCTCTACTTTTAAGTTATACCGACCTATTTTCCATATATTTTGTTCTTTTACACATTATTTAATAATTCAGAATTCACACGAGGTAGTAGTATTTAAGTTACTCATAAGTGGTTTAAATATAGAAAAGTGTATAGGCAAGCTATAAATGTTAAGGCAGATGTGACGTAATATCTTTCATTTTTTTCCATACATAATTGAATGTATTGAGAAAACATTCTAATACTGTAGCAATTAAGTATATAAAATTAACTTTAGATAAATATGCACGTTAGCTTTAAACAGTTTACTATGTTATACCACTTTATTATATTGTAAACACAATTTAAAAATAAACGCGACCATAGTTTCGACCTTTTACTTTACAAGAATGCGAAAAAACCCAACAGTATGCTCGTTATAAATACTAAGCATCCTCAATATAATAATTGTAGGAGGTTTACCGGAAATACCGTTGGTTCATTAAGAATTAACAAATTTAGTTTGGTGCCTTTATCGCAAGTGTGTTAGCTTGTGTGAACGATTCTGCCTGAATACTCTATAATAGTACATAGTAAAGAATATTAGCTTTAGTTTCAAGGTTAACATACCCATCGTAGATTTATAGAGATGCAAGAGTATCCATTTGTCTATCTACATATACAGTATACCAGTAAGAATTCCCAGAGGTGATGACTTTTTTATGTTTTTGGATTTACTTTCTTTCATAAGCGAAAGCAGCCAATTTTAGAATTACAGAAAACAGCCAATTCATCCATTTGTAGCATAGCAAAGGCGTTATAAAATATACATCTATAATGTTGTAGTAAGACAATTCACTTACAACAATACCTACAATAAGTCATAAAGTAGTTATTTAAAATACCAAAAACAGAAAAAAGTTCTAGCAAACTATGTTTCTTGTTCAGGATTGACATAATACCTAATTTCAAAAACTTTCAATAATAATGCATAATGAGTTGAATAAAGTCCAGAGGAAAAAGAAACAAATTGAACAAACGATTGAACGAAATACTTGATGAAATATACATTGACTCTTTAAGTAATACAATACAGATGTGAAACGCTTTCCTTTTTTTGAAATAAAATACTCCATTATATGATATAAATTATATTCTATTCCATCAGTTCAAAGTTACACTAACCTATGCGTTATTTAGCATTTGGAGTATGCAAAAAAACTTACAATAAATCATAAAGATACCTCATACTTACATAAATTGCTACGAGTAATTCAAGTTATTGTTAAATCTTAAATGCTTTGCGTAAGACACAGCAGGACGGCATACAATTAAGAAAGAATTGAAAGATAGAAAAAAATAGGTTTTTCGGAAAAATAAAATAAATAAATAAATAGCTAAAAAAAAGAATAAAATGTGGAAAATACAGATATCCACATGTTCTAACTCCAATCAAATGAAGGGAAGAGTGGAAGCATCGCATTCGATCAATGCTTGATTCAAAATTGTGAAAAAAATAAGCATGGTTGTAGTCAAATCAAGGTTAAATAAATATACTACATAAATTAGTAGCTTTTTGTGTCCGCGTGCACACGAAATTGAACAAAGAAATAACTTCTTCAATCGTAAGCGCATTATTTTCTATGGTTTCTATGGTTTCAAGTAGTGAGATATCAGATCTGGCTCTTTTCTCTATGGACAAAAAATCTAATCCGAAAAAAATTTTAGTAAAATGGTTTTGTATGTCTTGAAGAAAGGGCAAAAATTCATTCTTCTAATACTAACCCCAAGTAAAGAAAGTACAATTTAAACTGTTACAAGAAAAAAGAAAATCATTCTGATTCTGGCTACACAAATGGCCAGCCGGTGTATGTCGAGGCACGAGGTAAATGCGGCTGCCTTTTCAAAGATTTCTGACCTTTCGAAGCTTTCACTGAATACGATCACAATGCTTAATAATTTAACAATACCAAACTGGCAACAGCGGCAAAGACACCAAGGACACCAGCCGAATATGCCTGGTGCCTACAACTGGAGGTCAAAGCGGCGTAAACAGACTGGATGGGGCAGATGGTCTGGTTTCGGCTTAGGGGGAGGACTACTACAGTAAAAGGCGTCAGGTGTTTTTTTGAGAAAATTGGATACGAACAGGGTGGACCAGCAGCTGCCAACTAGGATATCCTTGACAGGAAGCAATCCGAGGCTAAACATGAGAGCAAAAGTTTTATGTTGCCGATTAGCCATGAATCTTCAATATTTGAAACATGAAATTAGTAGTATTTATTCTTAAGAAGAATGTTAATCAGTTAAAAAGCGTCAAGATTCGAAACTACCGGCAAAAATGAAAGGAAGGAAATGATAAGGAAGTATAACATGATGGATTTGTTAGATATTCTCACGAATTATAAATTAAAAGTTGCTCAGGCTATATGTGTTTTTCTTATCTAATATACCAACCCAAAAACTAAGTAAATGAAAGATATACACAGAATAGTTATGTTTGGCTACCATTAGCCAGTTTGAACGGGTTCAGATAAACATCAGCTGATAAACACATAACCTACGTATGAGGATAGATAATTCATGAATTACTGTCCGTAACATTTTTCTTTTCCTTGGTAACCACGCGTACTCTTGATATTAAGTTCGCGTAAAATTAATCTGCTATGGTGTGTAAATAATACAATTCACGAAAACATCCTCAAAAATACATGAAATTTTAGTCATGATGTTTCCTCCTGACGAAGAGGAGATGATCCTGGGCCGCCATTTCACACTTTCTTACTCTGGATCAAAGTGGCACGTTATCAAAGATATTGGTTCAATTTTATTTATTTTGAAAAAATCACGAGCTCCTTAATAAAAAAAAACATTGAACTTACATGAGAAGATCACTTAGTGCTAACTGACATATATTATAATATTTCCAATGGCATTGGATAATAATTTATCTTCAATGGCAGTTGTAGTGTGGACTTGTTAAAAGAAACGATAAAAGACAGACAACGGAACTTCTAAAGCGAAGGATCAAATATCGGAAGCACATATAAAGGAGAGAGTGAAAATATATACTACAAAAAAAATTGGAAAATGAACAGCAATAAAGGTCAAAGTAGAAAGACCACGCTATACGTGGAAAGCAACCTGAAAAAAACGATAGCAACATGAAATGAAAACCAAGAACAGTGGAAATTGCAAAAGACAAGAAATAGTAGTCCATAGATAGGTATAAATTTATACCACAATCGAAGAAGGGACTTTTAGGTACAAAATTAAATTAATTAACTTACTACCAAAAAGGTGGTAAGTATCAGGGTATACTTTGAATGGTTTCCAAATCATTGTATAATATGTCAAACCACCTAACATCTGCTACTGTAGAGAAAGGTCTCCGGCCGATCGTTTTTCTTCTGATACCGTTGATTACGGATGGCAGCGTTTTGTACGAATATCTGAACAAGACGTCATTTTAAAGCGTACTACCAAAATCAAATCAAGAACTAAGCCCGATTCGAATATGAGAAGTATATAAAGATGTCGTTGATATGATAAGCATTTAAAAAGTGGTCATGTACTTATCATCAGATGGCAATTTTAAGACCCCTTACACTACGATTCTTATTAAATTACAAATTACAATTAACAATATTTCATTTACCGAAACAGCGTATTTCACAAGGAAATGGATAACTAATTTCCATAAAGAATATGTTTTATTCTTTATTCTTCCATAACAATATTATAACATCTACAAAATATGTATTCAGATTTGTTGATTATCATCTTCAGTCCACGAGATTGTTTGACGTACGATGTGGTATCTGGGAGTTCAAGATAACGATCAACAATAATTATTCACAAAAATTTCCAGAAGTTTAGTCTAAATCTAAATTGAATTGTAAAATAAAAAAAAATTGAGAATAGAATGTATACCTAAACGGGCAATTTTGTCTGTCGCACAATTGACTTCTGTCACTTCTGCAGGATATCTACTGCAAATCACAATCTGATGTAGTAGGATGCAATTGCTGCAAAATTTCCATTGGGAACAGCGATGTGATCAGACCACAGATCTTTATTTCGCATAGAAAACAGTTTTATGTGAGCCTGCTGGTGATATCCCACCGGTTTTCAACTAGATTCTGTTAAATTAGCATATCCATTGCAATATGCATACAAATGCAAGCAAATGACACATCTCGCAAGCAGACATTTTGGAATTCAAAAAACTTCCGTGCGGAAAATCGATAAAATAATTTCATGGAACTTCGGTGGTTCAACCACTTACATCATTGTTAGCACCGTTACGTAATTTAGCTATTCACATTGCTTTCAAGAGAAATCTTGGTATTTGAATAGCATTCTGCATTACAAACTGGATATTCCTATTGCCCTACTTTTAAATAATGTCACGTTCATATTACTACGTAATCCTGACTTTCTTTTTTCTTCTGTATCCCGACGTTGTTTGTAATTTAGCCCATCGACCTGCACCAATTTAAACTCATAAACCAATTAAATTACGCAACCACAAGCTAGTTCATAAAAAGTAAGTAGCTCTGACCATAACACATTTAATGTAACATTGTTTAGAAGCTTTCATTTGCATAATTGAAGCATTCAATGTGACGGTTACCACCACGTATTTTATGATGTAATATATAAAACAAAAGACTCGCCCATGCAGATACGACTTTAAATATAACTTTCATAATTAACAAAAGGGAGCCGCATGTACAGTGTACACAGTGTGTTTGTTAGTTTTGTTACCTATGCATTTGAAACGAACAACTGAACCTACTTGCAAAATATATAGTTATTGACAATTCATTTAGTTATTACACAAAACACGGCGTTGCCAAACTAACACAAAACCTTTATCAAGTCTTCAGGATACCTAGAAAGTTCTGATCTTCACTTCACGAAAGAACCATTTATTCCTTCTGGATCGCACCCTGCGGAGAATATCGTATATACAATCCATAGGACATTGTAAATGTTTTTGCAGCATACTTCTTCATTGATATTACTGGTGCGGTGAAAAGGATTACACAAAATAATGTTAGCAGTCGTGGTGAGATATCTGCTTTTCCCTAAAAATTGGTATTCGTGTTTTTGCTGAGATTTTTTATCCTACTGCTACCCTGATATTGTCCCGAAATGTAAAGGTCTCTCGAGTTCTCTGTCTTCAGGACAAATTCCATCATTACCTAACTTTATCAGTGTCTGAATAAATTATTTTTAATGTTATATATGGCACTGTCTTTAACAATCTCTAATGGTGCCAGAGTACAGGGATTTTTTAGAGGATGGTCAAACTACCATTATGGACTTTGAAAATGAAACGAAACAACCCAGAAGTATCGATATTCAGGATGCGCAGCAAACCTATAAAACTAGATAAGTAATATTCTTTAAAACAGGATGGCGCTATTACGAAGTAGCCATATTTGTTCGTCCGATAGTTATATTGTATGAAATTAATTGTTTCGCCATGTGACATAGCCTCATTTTCAAAGCCAATGGCTGTAGAGCTTACCTCCGATGCCCTTAAGGGTCCTAAATTCGTTGAATTTTATTTATTTTTCCTCTGCATTATAACTGACAAGACAGTGTTCCCAGCTCAAAAGCCGTACTACCTGAAAATGTGACATTTGCAAGAAGTTGCCATAGCAACCATTTGATGGCACCACCCGCCACACGTATTTTTAAACTTGCAGCTTCTTCGTTCCAACATCGTTTAATAAAAACCTTGATAAGAAAAACGGATTTTTTTACCGCTTGAACATACTTCTTTTCGTTCTTAAAAATATATTTTTGGCAATTTTCGATAAGCTAGTAAGGCTCTATTTTTGTTGCATTTAAAAAAGAAAGAAAAACTGCCCGAGAAAAATGCAGTTTAAGTAATTCTTCTTCTGGCTGCTTTTAAAAATCTGGTCTAGTAACACTGCACCATGAGTCTTAGTGGCAGAGGAAAACCTCTACATGAGTCACAAAATTCAACAGACTGAGGACGACCCTTGACGGGCAGTTGCAAGTAGATGTGATCTCCATTATACTAGCGATTTAAAGCGTTAGAGCAGTTCAGAGTTTCTGTGAGTATCTGGCAGCTACTTGTTTTACAAACAGAAAAGAATTCTTTAAATCTGAATTCCCGGGACATTTAAGTTACTCTGTATCCACTACCATTTTCAAGATCACAATGGTGAGCACTGAATGTGAAACACCCTGTACATAATGGTATCATTGAAGTAGCCAAGGGTTCACCGGACACCTTACTCCTGTATAAAGCTATGCTTCAGTTATGAATTGCGGAGTATTTATATAAGCTAAAAATTTTAAGATTGTGCTTACTGCCGCAACATTTAGTATTAATTTTGAATTATTTAAATCCTTACATGCAAAGCATACGTGGTTTTGTATCAATACATTACATAATGTGATCATGAGCAAGTTAAAATAAAGAATACTTTTTAGAAGATCCCAACCAATAAAGCTTTATTGCAATATTAAAGGTTAGGTTTCAGATGCGTGCGGTACTATTACTGATCAGGGTGTCCTTTCACAATTATTTGCTCCTCACATCACTCACATAAATAATACCGCGCTTATATTTCATATGTCGAAATATATCGGTTTTATACTAATATGTTGAATGTTAGTAAGAATTTAGGATGGCAATGCCATCTGTCAGCATTACACTGACATGATGACAAAGCCACCTAGCTGCCTTAACGGGTACCACTTCCTAAAGGAAGTGACCTGTAGCCTGACAAATTGGCATTCAACTGCATACTTCAATTTGACAGCAGGCCCCCACGGCACTTTTTGCCAGTTCTATGCCGTGCTGTCTACACTAGACCTAAACTGCATTGATGAGCTGTAATGACAGCGAAATAGATCTATCTGCAGTTGGTTGAGGTATAGACAGCACAGCATAGACATGCATTTTAATGTTGAATATTGTCACGAAATTCTTTAATTTTCCCTTTTTTTATCCTCAATAAGGTATCATCTGAATGAGCTGCTCTAACGTGTGCAGTTAATAAAACGTCTCTATTTCCCAGACGGGGAGGATAATGTTTTACTTCTAGAGAAAGTCGCTTTACATCAGACATCAAAGTGTTCTAGTCTATAAAATATAGTTTATTTTACCACGCCAGTTAAGCAGATCTGCTATTTCATTGTATTTTGATACTTTTGTCTTTATAATGCTTTAAAACATATAGGTAATTCTCCCTATGGTCCGCTTGGGTTGGACATATCTCTCACAACTTTAATTCCATGAGTATTTTTAGATTTATCAGCTTATATGGCTGCAATTTCCCCTAAAAGTCACACTATAATAATTAAGAAAAACGCAAGCTAATATCATCGCAGTTTAACCTACAAAAGAGACGCCGACCTGCAAGGAACCTGGATTATAATTTTTAAGACCTCGACTTGCAGCCTCACACGCTGAGAATAAACCAGGCCTGAAAGTGCAACGAAGTGCATTCATTATGCACCGAAAGGTTAGAAAGACGCGACCTTCGTGCAACACCCACAACAGTAATTGCTGGCATACTTATACACATTGCCGATTAATCATATTCTAGGGGCCTTATTTTCGACATAAATCACAACCGGTCATGGGGAGCCGGACGACAACAGTATCGTTATTTTCCAGGAATGAAATGTTTCAAGTGCCGTGTCCAATTAGGATTGTCCATAAAACTGTATTTGTGGAACACGGGCAATTTGGAAGAGCTGGCCATGTTTACCTGGTCGTGCGAGTGCATCAACACGTGAAAAAAAACTATCGGAAATTTGCTAGAATTATTTTAAAACGCAACTGCGGACAACACGGGATGAATGGGCATTCAGATCACGGATT
This sequence comes from Rhyzopertha dominica, assembly GCA_025024175.1. Classification (NCBI taxonomy): domain Eukaryota; kingdom Metazoa; phylum Arthropoda; class Insecta; order Coleoptera; family Bostrichidae; genus Rhyzopertha; species Rhyzopertha dominica. The sequence goes on from QCXZ01000138.1 coordinate 19,817,682, forward strand.
GCAATTGTTTAAATCAACCATTTTATCCCATTTTAGCAGTAACTATCAAATTAAATAACTCCTGCTTTATAATACACTATATTTTTCTATATTCAAAGCCACGTTTATATTTATAAATCATCATAATTCATAATAAAATGTGTTCCTTTTAAGTCTGCTCCCTTGATTATGGGGTTCCCCATTGTCTAGTATAATAAGCACAAAAATTGTTTAGGTACCGTGTTCTGATTATTAGCATTTTCTCCTTTAGCGCACCTGTTTTGGTGCTATGTTTTGCATTAATTACTGTTAAGTATACGGAAAATTAATACATAATAATTCCACCTACCTTCCTGATTACAGAAATGTCCCTTTCGCTGGATTGTCAGTTTCTTGTCTAGTGCTTTATAAAGTTCCTCTAAATAACTACTGTTTCACGTTGATAATGTATGTTAGTCATGCTTCATTATTAGAGATATTTTCTATAAGTGTATAAAATGAGCAAATAAACTGTTATGGTTGTTGATCTAGAGTCTAGATCTTAATCACAATGCCTACAACCGTTGTCTGAATAATAATAATAATTCAGACAACGCTACAAAATACGGCAAATATAAATATACTAACACGAATCGCTAGAACCCTCAACACAGAATTACTGAAACCACTGAACTATTCAACATAACAGACAAGGAGTTGGTAAAATGTTTCATTAGTTTAATATGTAGTAGGCCTAAACCCAAGACCTTAACTTCTAAAAATGACAGTCATATTAGAATTGGTGATTTTATCAGGAGTTCCAAAAGAATCTACAACCTATAAATGTACGATAAGACCAGTTACTTAAATTATCTGCCTCTTTGTTTGATTTTCACGTGCTGTTGAAAGCAATAACCCGCAAGGTACCTATAAATATTAACACTCTGAAACCCTCAAAGAGCAGAAAAACGAAAATAAAAATAAGTCAAGACGTGGAAAATTGTGCCACCCTACTGATTCTAAGCTTTGCAAATATATCACCAAAAGGATAAAAAGCTGCTAAGATAATTTCCATTCCTAAAATTTTAAAGACTAATAGCCCCTCCGACTTACTTTCAATCAGAGCTTACCATTGGGCTCAAAAAAAACATGAAAAAGCGTTGATACAACAAACTCATAAACATAGTAACTACTTCATGTAAGACAACTTGATTTTGGGAAGAACTTCAGTACTTGCACCACCCTGCTGAATCTTTCTAATGATATGGTGAAAGATATCGATTATTAGAAAATCACCTTAGAAGCCTAATGGATTACACCAAAGCGTCCAATGTTATAAGTTAGCTATGGCTTTCCTCGAAACTGTAGTTGATTGGATGGACAATTATTATCTAACAGATCACCGCTGATTAATATCATCGTCATTATTTCCAATGGAGAAGAGTTCTGCAGGGCAATATATTTCAAGGTACTGGAATATACAGATATACAGATGCCTCTCAAGTGATTTGAATACCTTGCATGTGGTTTAAACAAGATTTTCTTCCTCGTCAACAGTGTAATATTTTCTATATCTGAGGTAGTCGTAAATACACAATTATAAATTCTTCATGTAAACAATATTTAAAAATACACTCAGTGAAACAACTTTGATGGATCAATTTGTAGAAGTACCGCTTTATTTTTGCATATTTATAAAACAGTTGTATTGGCATGGTCTCAAATAAAACATTAAATTAGAAAGAAAAATCTGAATCATAATTCAAAATTCAGTGACGGATTCAGTGTAGGTAAGAAATAGGAATTATAATTTTGTTAAATAAATACCAATAGATGATTCTAGTGAACGGAAACAAGAGATAATGAGGGCGACATAATGCCATCTAAGAGCATTGGCACCGAATCCGTTTTCTCGTGGGTACGTTGTGATTCTAGTGAAGAGTGACAACGAAACTAAATTTCTGTTAATTTGCTTACGTTTTCTTTTAATATTTTTGGCACTGTGCAGATAGATACTTACCTACAATATACTCGTAAATATAGAACTAACCCTTATTTTTTAATACTGTATTTTTATAGGATGATTTTGTTCATGGTGCCCTCACTTACACTTATTTTTATTAACCCTGTTTTGATCGGCCGAAAGCTTTTATTTGAGAGAATAATTGCTGTTTGAAAAGAAAAGAGCCTTGGAGGTAAAAAAAGAGTACTAAAGCTATATCAAAATACTGTTTGTTTAATTCTACCACATTTTCCACGCCAAGTACTCGTACTTCTTTATTTTCCTTACAGTTGCGTTAATGTCATTGTATACCGTGTAATATTATGCTATAAGTTACAAAATATATACTTTGAACACTGCAAGTAAGTTATACCAGGTCAGGTCAGATCGGGTCTAGCTAAAAAATTTTATGTTTGACTATATTTATTTTATAGACGGATAATCAGTTGATTACATTGCTATTGTCATTGCCAATTTTGCTACACTATTATTGCAGAATACAAATATACATTATATTATAACTCTTCCAAATACGTAAGCCATTGTACATGAGTTTAACGCCGTCTGTAATAAAACACATAAGTCAATTTACACTGAAACAAATCGTTTACCCTTTACAATATTTTTCAGTGAATCCGAACAAAGGGGTGTGAGGGATAATTAATTATCAAAGTACATGACCCTTAAAAACTCCAACGTCCCAGCATGTATAAAACGTCTCTTCCACTTGTACTAATCACGAGCACATCAAGGGCTCCCATAGAATATCCCCCGAGGCCACAGAATTTAATTCTGGGAGCTTTTATTGCTCAGCGAGCACGGTTTTATTACTTGAAAACTGATCCAGAAATCTGACGTTACCTCTGGATACGACGTAGTAAAAAGCTCTGAAGTGTGCGGAATACCTATACGTTAAGAGTGCCATCAATGTAATTTATAACACGAACGATCGACCTGCCATCAAACTTTATACGGTATTCAATTACAAACGCTTGTGGCTGAACGAGGCGCAAACAATAAAGGAACTACTATTAAGTAATGCAAATTGAAGATAGACCTGTTTTTGATTGCTCATGCACAGTACGTCAGTGGAGGTACGCTGACCAATTAAAACGAGTCTGTCTAGAATAAAACACAAGTCTAGGAACTACATCGCATGTAGTGCTGAAACAACAAAAAAATTACTAAAATTACAATGTCATACGAGCTATTGTTATTACGCTATTACCTTTACACTATTATTATGTAATAGAGCATCAAATTATGTACATACATTCAATGCTTAATTATTGGCTCTGGAGGAAAAGATTATGAAGTTGCCCTTTATAAAAGTTAATAATTAAATGTTAAATCATTAATGGTGTAAAACAAACGAAACCAGGTGTGTAAATGTATGTAGTATAGAGCTTTTACTAAGGTGCACCACCTCGTAACATAATATTTTAGTATATGTAATACAATTTCAATTTCAGATGTTACTTGTTGGTAGAAGATAATACGTTTTTATTTCCAACAGATATTCAAGTCGAGCGATATTACGCTTTCTACAAGGTTCTATAAGCTTAGATATCATATTTACAATCTTATACGTAAGATACACTAATGTCATTTTACTCCGGCAACGAGAATTTACACAATGCTACTTTGCTGAATTCAATGATTTAACTGAGTGTTTCTTTTTACCTCAAAATAATCGTTGATGAAACTGTCGCTTTGATGTTGTGTTCCAGACTCAAAAGGCTTCTTCCAATCCATGCAGGTTATTATTTAATAACATAAGAGTAAATATTGCTACAAGTCGCAAAAATTCTAGAGGCAGTCAAAATTTTACAAATCTAGATTTCAATTTAAACACCGTTTTAAAATTGTAATTAGTGAATACTATATTTGGCTACGACTGCTTTTTACAGACAAATGAATACCGCATTACTCCGCATCGMGTAAGTAGTATAAAATTATTTAATTCTCCCATCAAATAATTTATGACCTAGTCTGGCAAGTTTCAGAAAAGAAAACAATACCTTTACGTCTTTCAGGTAAGTGATTCCTAATTTTAGACATATATTCTTCAGTTTGTAAGTATTCTTGTTTCCCAATCGTACCGTATCATTATCCGTGAATCTTACAACCATCCATTCTATTTTCTTGCTCTATATATAGTAAGAAGGATAAACCTGGAATTCTATCTAAGCTCAAGATACCAACCTACTTCTTGTAGTATTTGAAACACACAAAGAAAAACTGGGAATAGGTTTTTAGTTTTTGTTTGCAGCCGTTTTAACACGTATCATCAGAAGAAAGAATGTGCACTTATTAGAACCATTACTGTTATTTCAGGTATTTCGTACGTTACTCTTTGTCTTATACACACCACAAAAGTGAGAACATAGAAAATAATCAATAAAAGTATAATAAATCCGGCAATTAAACCTGAGCATTTAAAGACTGTTTCAAGAAAAAATTCGAAAAATTTGTCCAGCTTTTAGTCTAAAAACGTGAAATAGTTGTCATTTTGTAATATTTAAATTTAAAAAAAAATAATAAAAACGAACGTTGACTAGATTATAGGCAAATGGATGGAATATCATCTATGTCCTACTTTACTTCAAAAGAATTGAGAGAAAATTGCAGATGTCAGAAATTTAAAGAAGAATGTTGAACACAACCTCGGAAACGGAAAAGAGTGCTATTACAGGATTTATGTATGTATCAGCTTCAGGGATTGGTATTTTTCGTCAAGTCAAACGTTATTAGGAAATAACTTAATAAAATTTCAACAAACGGGTATCACACTCAGGCAAAAAAAAGAGATATATATTTTTCCTTCTCCTTTGGTGACAGTAGCATTTCATTAGCCATGACAGACTTTGAGGTCGTGTTTATGTTTAGAAAAAACAATTGAAAACACCGACATGTCTTAGTGTCTGTAGTTTCTGAAAAGTTTTCTAGCAGATCGAGATCGTAGCAATTGTTTTTAGCGGCTACTAAATTTATTATACTTAGGTACTTTTAACGTTTTATATATCTTTCGCATTATTTTAACGGTGTCATTAAATGTGATACACAACTTTATCCAGAAAAAAATCCTTATTCAATACAGTACTTTTTTCGGATATGACGTCTTTAAGAAAGAAACAAAGGTGATAACATCAAAGTTGTTTATTACCTGTAAGGTTGATAATGATAGAGACTCAGCTACCAAAGCGCCAGGTGGCCAGATGGAATGTAAATAGGGCTTTGATGTGATTAGCACATTACCGGTCAAAGCTGGCAGTACTTTTTAAAGATATAAACTGATCCGCAAAAACCCCAAAAAAAAGGTGATAACCATTACTTACTAGTCGTTGGTATATAAAATGTACCCTAAACTACCAGAGATACTACTAAACAAGCGTCGCAACTTTGCCGAAACGTTCTGTTCATATCTTAGCGCTTACGAGAGCCCAGTGTAGATAGCTAAAGCGTAATGTTTATATATTTTCTGCGGATAAAATTTATTAACCGAAATAATGGAGGCAATGGAGGCTGTTCAATAATGACGTGTCCTCGATTTTGGTCTGCAAAGGTCAACTGTCAAGTGAAGAGCATCAAAATATGATGTAGTACAGAAATCCATAAGAATGGGCAGACGGATTCGTTCCGTCAAATGCCACTTCAGTTAGTTTCATAACCAGGCAAAGACAGTTTATTGCGGGCTTCAACACAAAGCTCAGGTACGTCGTTTAATAAAGATGCCATTGAAATGCGCAACTGCACCACAATTTCCTAGAATCTAATCGTGGATACACTGCTACAGAAGTTACGCCTACGCTGGCTTTTCAATTAAGTTGATGTAGCCCGCTATTGTACCTCAAAAATTAAACGCTGCGAATAATACCATTCAGCTCCTTCGCTTTAACAAAACGTGAGCTGAGGTGAAAGAAAAAATGAAAATGAGCGAAATCCGTCATACCGCGGAAATGTCAAAACTGGAATCGTATAAAAATGTAATAATATCGTGTCTCAGGCCGCTGGAAAATTACGAATTTTCCTTTTTCATTTTCAGATGTGTAGAAGCATGAAGCTCTAGTGGAAATGTCAAAGGTCGATCCAATTACTGGAAATCGCTTGTTAATTCACTTTTTACTTTTTGCCCTCCTTTGATGACTATGAGGAATGATATACGCACCCTGCAACCTCGTAATTCTGATTATACCTAAATTAAAACGAAACGCGATAGCTACGCTTTGCTTTTGTTTTAATTGGTAATCGAATATTCCGTTTTATAGCGTTAGCAGTTTGTACACGTGGTTAACCTGGAAGTTAACGCTGATCGATTATTACAAGTATAAAATGTTATATCGCTTAGTACTGTTGGTGTTATCCCGGTTCACATTATATTTATACAGTAATCAAGTAACATTAATCTTCTGAAGTGAAATGCAATATGCAACTCCCATTATGCCACAATGTTGATGTCGATACACAAACTGTAATTTAGAAGTATTTACACATTTTCCGATTTTAGGGAATATAGTAATGAAGTTAATAATAATAATACGTACTTTATTGCATAAGGCCATTCAAGCGAGAAAACAAGTCAAAATATATATAGCAAGTAAGATAAAGGACATTTACACCGACATTAAAGAATATTTCAGCAAAACACATAAGATTCATTTATACAATAAGATCTATTTGTAAGATGACATTTTAGTTTTTTTTTAACTGCACCAATGGCCAATGGTAGTTGCCGCCTGTTTTTGGGAATAGCATTATAAAGGCTGAGAAGGAACATGCAGTCAACGTCAAGTTTATCCAAAATGGGGTCAAGTTTACTTAAATATAAATACTATGGAATAAACAAAAATTACCTAATCATAAAGAACAAATATAAAGTGCGTTTTAAAGTATCGAATGAACTTCGAAACAACATGTCTTTAAAATTCTCGAATACGTAAATACGACATTTTTGACTTACGTAACGGCAGCGGATAACAAAAAATTTTGCGAAATATGTTCATATACTGAATTTCTATTCACAAAATATACAGATTAGCCTCCTCAAAAGAGTGCCTGATTTTTTTTGCTCCGCGGAGCTATATAAACAATTTTCGTTGAATTTTTCTTATTTAACAATAAATTTAATTTCAAAATTTAAAAAGTACTCATTAAGTTTCTTAGTCATCGGTAAAATATAAGGATGTTTTATTAAGAAAAAGCTAAGCTGATATAACTACAGCAAAATAACGTCCTATGATAGAAGCAAAATGTAGGTGATCGATCAAGTACTACATCAGCATTTTAAAGGATTAAAAATATATTCAGTTGTAGACACCACACCTCAACAGGTACGTAAAATTATACAACTGGTTGATGTATGTACTTAGTACTTAAACACTGTTCAAGTACTATGTACTTTATATTGACCAAGCCAAGTACAAGTACATAATCTGTAAAAGGATTTAAGTACAGAATTTAAGTACTTGTACTTGAGGACAGCCCAGCTCTGATCAACTCTATCTGAAACTAAAACCCAATAAAAACTTCATTTCCTTTTATATAATATTCACTTTAGGTATTCATGCCCTTCTAATTGTGTGGCTCCCATTCATCCTTAGCGTATATCCGCCTCATTCTTTGGAAGCGATCTTATAAATGACATTACCTCCACTTTTGAAACTACCCCTGACGTTATAACTGAATTGGGGATACTATCACGGTTTCCAGTAATTATTCTGTGTTTTTATTTATCTATTTCAGTAGTACTACATTGTTCAACTTAAATGTTTTTTTTATATTTGATTCTTAACTCTTAAAACGATTTAACTTCACAAAGTCAAACTTATCCACTTATTATTAACAAAAGTATAATGGGCAAAGTGCTTTCAGCTGATAACAGCCGTCACAGTGCCTAACACAATGAAAAGAGTCACAAAAGAATTTAAAATAAAAGTGACGTCAAAATTGTAAACAAGTAGTTTTGAGTGCAAACAAAATATAGCCTGTATACCAGCAACACAAACACGATTTCTATGATCAAGTAAAAAATTAAAAATACAAAAATCGTCAAGCATCCGTTATTTATAGTTTTGTAAAAGGAATGGATCAGTTCACGATATCTATTTGATCTTGTTGAACTTGCTCTATGTATATTTCTCGTTTATTAGTTTATTATGACTCAAAGTCTTCATACAATCAGACATAATAACAATGTTACTATGTTCATCTAAAAAACTAAAATGGCTATGTGTGCAGGTTTGCGTTTGTTTGACTTGCGTGTTTTATGTGTATTCGATGTTACAAAAACTCGGTACAAACGTTTTATCCCTGCAACAATTTTGAAAACGACAATCGGCTGATGAAGCTCGCTTCCTCTAATGAAACTATTTCTATCTTCTTATGCATGTATCGTGCATGGCGTCTTGGGCTACCTATACTAATACAGCATATATAATAAGGGTGTGTAAACAAAAATCCGTTAAAATACAATAAATTTATTCCTTAAACTACTGGTTAGAAAAGTGATTAAAAATAGCATTTACAAAAAGATTGGTTATTTTAAAACATAATCCGACACATAATCAGCAGCAAATTTGTAAAAATTCTAACCAACAACGTCTCAAAATGTTCTTTTTTATAATCGCGAAGGTTGCTAAGAATTCTTCGCCGTAGGTCATTTGTTTATGCTTCCCATACTCCCTTGTATACCTTTTGTTTTAGTAGGGCCCAAAATCTCTCAATCGGTCTCAATTGAGGCACATTAGGAACATTATCTACACGTGGACTATATTTTATATGATCTTGATGAAAAGTCTCAATTGGTTTGAGTGCCATAATAAGCGCTGCCATGTCTGACAAAAAATATATTTGCCGTCATTATGAAATATTTGGATGAAGGGAACTAGTCTTTTTCTAACGGATTCATTGGCATACACATTTTGATTGATACTTAGTCCTGAAAGCACTATATATGGAATGAACCTTCCTTCTGAAATAAATGCTAACTATACCAAAACCTTGTTCTGAAACTTAGCATGACGTTTTAATTTCACTTCATTGGGCACTTCATTACCCTCCTTAAAACAGTAGGTGTTGTTTCCCGCTGCATCACTGTCGTCTAGTGTGAAGTAAGACTCATCGTCGATGACAACAAAATTATCGTTAGAAGGTTTCAAATGAGATTCACGCCATTTTCGCAGTTTACTTCTTTGCTCTTCTAACTGCTTTTGGCTATATTTGAGTGCAGATTTTCGTTTTCTAAGAGTCACGTTCTTTTTTGTAAAAATGTTTTACAGTGAAACATTTTCCGTGTAAAATATATTCCATGTGAATATGCCAATTACTCGACGTCGATCATTTTCCTTCAACTGGTTCATTCTACTTCAAGAAATTATGTGAGTTTTGAAATAGCTCAAACTGACACGAGAAATGTCTCAACCTTCAAAAGTATAAAAAGATACGTACGGTTTTTTTGTTTACAACCCATAGGTAGCTAATAAATAATGTTTTAAACGGCAGATAGTGATAGAGGATAGAATGATGACTGGCCCGCGAAGTGACACTATTTTCTATAACTTTTTTTACGTGACCCAGTATTTGGTCGAGACCATTGATAAATAACAGCGTTATCATCATCCCTTAATGCAATGTTGAGCGCCACATCAGCATTTACTCGTTTCGAAATGCATCACATACGTTCACCAAATCCACCATTCTCAGGGCTTAATGCTTGACAGGAAAGGGCGTGTGGAGGATCTAAAAAGCGGAAGCTGCACATAAATTCCGGAACACCATCAAACAATCGAACATTTCAACCCACTCTACATTGTCATACGCAGCACACACAGCGGCAGTTCTCAAGCCGGGTTGTTTTACAATTCGAGGATGGAGAGTTTCTATAACGAAGACCTTGGCCAACGCGATCCTTCTATCCTCCTTTCCGCGGTGTATCAGAGTTTTATAGGCTTATAAATATTTAGATTGCATTTGGTCCGCATTAGGGTGCGATAAGGCGGACTGCGAATTTACTCTAACTACCGGGAATAATTGGAAATTATTATATTCAGTAGGTGGTTGGCCTTTCGCAGTGGAACCAGAAGTTATAAAAGGTTAATGGGTTGCAAGATAACTGGTCGTGCAAAATCAATTTTATGTATCACGATATTTATCGAAATCACGGAATGTTCGACATCAAAAATCGCTTGTACCAATCCAATTAAATGCATATTTATAGCATGTCTTAATTTGCATTTTTAAACCCTGAATTACTTTTGTGTCGTATTATAGACGGTACTATAGAGTCACATATAGTCACTGGAACGCTGTTTAGCAATTTCTTTTATATGTATATACAGGGTGCCCCGCATTAAGTGGCAACCTCTCGGAATCTAAAAACTGGTGCAAAAACAACTCTATTTTATAGTATAACTTTTTTGAAATAACGCCTGCCTACTTATATACTGACTCTTAAACATGGGGGAAGAGAAACAGTTTTTCAAAAATATATCTTAGACTGGTTGATATAATTTCATAAAATTTTGAGTGTATTATTTAAAGGGTAATCCCTTAAAATGACACGCACATTTTTTTAATTAATGTTTTGGGAGGGCGGCGGGAGGGGGCCAACCCCCCACATTTTAACCCTTATCTTTAAAGGGTTAAATATATTTTTCAAAAATGTGTTTTTTTTTGTATTTGGGCCTTGTAGACAAAAAAGGTACTTTTTGTTCATGTAGCTAAAATTACCCTTTCCGAGAAAATTGTAGTTGAATGTTACCATTCACATTTTCACTACTTAACTAAATCATTTTTTATCAAATTAGCCGTGATAAATAATCAAGCTGTGTTTGATGTCACTCTTACATTGGCATTTTGACATATAAATAAGTATGATAGCGTACTCATTTATATGAATATTCCATTACTATTATTTCAGAATTTTTACAAATTTTTGTCAAAATATCAATATATCACTGACATCAAACACAGTTTTATTATTCATCACGGCCAATTTGATAAAAAAAATGATTTAGTTAAACAATGAAAATGTAGATTCTAACATTTGACTGCAATTTTCTCGAAAAGGGTCAATTTTAGCCGCATGAACAAAAGTAACTTTTTTGTTTATAAAGCCCAATGATTAAAAAAACACATATTTTTGAAAAAATACTTAACCATTTTGAAGTTAAGGGATAATGTGTGGTAGGTTCCCCCCCCCCAAAAAAAAACATTTATTAATAAAATGTGCGCGTCACTTTAACGGCTTCCACTTCAAAATAATAATAGTCAACATTTGATGAAATTATATCAACCGGTGTAAGAGATATTTTTCAAAAACTGTTTCTCTTCCCCCATGTTTAATATCTCAGTAGGCATCCATTATTTAAAAAAAAGTTATACTGTAAAAGAGTGTTATTTTTCCACCAGTTTTCAGATTCCGAGAGGTTTCCCACATAATACGGGACACCCTGTATGTAACCGAAATTATAATTTTTCTGCTGTAATTTATAAATAGCTTATTCGCTTATTATTATATCGTAATAGGGGGTACGTAATAATATAGGAATGCCAACAACGTAATAACATTGTAAAAAATATACTTTCTGAATACTTTAGTACTCGTGCAAAATTTATTCTTATGGTCCCTTAATGTCATAATATGATCAAGGAAATCTGCCATTCTTACAACGTACATAATTAAAACAACTTGACTTAATTTTTCTTGACCTCTTGACGTCTACAAAACGAATACATTACGGTGGCTAATAATGAGTACATAATACAGAAAGAGTCGGCTGGAACAGACCACACTCCTAATGTGAAATAAAAATACGAAAATAATCTTAAAAAAAAACTCATGCTCTAGTTGCATTTTCATTTGTTGTCAAGTTATTAAGCAATTAACAATTTTTGTCCAGGATTTTACTTGTATTGCAAAATTCTAAACACTTATTCAAATTCAGAATACGCAAATATGGTGTTCGTATACGGTTTTTGTAATGGAAGTGCTACAGCCGAAAAATATCAATGGTTTCGGCAACAGAGACATCCCAATAAAAACGTATTTATTAAAATTTTCAGTAAATTGTGCGGAACGGTTATCTTCCCAGTGCTAAAATAACATCTGCACGACATAATGGGTAAACTTAGAATTTTGTCGGTTGATAAATAACAAGCGACATCAAAAACAACATCGCGTATACTGTTTAAGGATGAAGCAACAATCACCCACGACCACGGTATCAATTATATTCAGCTGGTATGTATGGTCAGACAAAAAACAGTCCAAAGTAATTTTCAACAAAAGTTTTCGGTAAACGTGTGGTGTGGAAATGCTCGATAGTTATTTAATTGGTGCTTTCATTTTGGAGAATATTTGGCAACATTAATAAATTAATATAATAATATTCATTATTTCGTTGAGTAAAATACAACCGAATTTCGAAAATTACGATAAGTGGGGTTTGTCTAGTGTCAAAAGAAATTCTAGTTTAAAAAAAAATTAGAACGACCGCCAGAAAATCAAGATAATTTAGGCTATCCATTCATGTCCTTGAGTTTAAAATTAACATTGTCATAAGTTAGTTTCCACATAGTACAAAAGGGCTTAAAATAAACTCATTTACCAGGTAATATGCATGATTAACTGTTAATCAATAATTTCCAGAAGACGTTGACACTTGAAAATCACGCCACGTAGCCAAAAATAAACTTTTGTGTCAAAGATAAAATAACGTACCACCCTCGTATACTTCTAATTACGCTGATCTATCTTTAGCACCCGATAATTTATTAGGGAATTAACCAAAGGAAATCAGGTTTGAACCTGATGAACTTTTAACCAAATTTCCGTCAGATTATAATTAAATGAATAGGACAATGTAATTCAATTTGGGCATGTAGGCTTCGCTGTGCAAAACTTCTCCATTACCCACGCACTGTACCCACGTCGCGAAGTCACATTTAAAAAGTAAAGTGAGCAAGTAATTTAATTGAAATATTGCGTTGGGTATATGTTATTGCGATATATGGTGGTTATATAACTGCTCTTAATTGCAAAAAATGGACCCGGTATGTCGTATAAAGCGGTACTTAGCATGTCACGAAGTTTTATGTGAAATTTTAGTGAAATCCAGCGAATATTGCGATGTACGAAACACGTGAAACGAATTAGAATGGTAGGTATAACGTTGTGAGTCGAAGGTTATGCGTAAAGCTGGATGTGATTAAAACGCACATATCAAATTATCAAATTTTCAACATTTTCCAGAATGTACAGAAATGTCTACCCCACCATTCCACCAAATATTCATTATTGTTTAAATAAGTACGTTTAAATGTAAGTTAATGAGTCTGTTTCTCCTTGGATGTGACGTATAACTACATATACGTATCTTCACTGGTCTTATTTTTTCTTTATTTTGCAACGTTTTATCTCGATCTACTTCACTTGCACATCTTCAATGCAGTCGTTTACACAAAAATCTCACTTTAGCTAGTAAGCAAAGAAAGTTCAAACAAAAGTAATGAACGAGGGTGAATGCTTTCAGCGTCCATAAATATAAGATAATATTTTGTCGGATAGATCGCTGTCTCTTGAAAACACTGACAAAAAGTTAATAGTCTGACGTTTCGATTACACCTGTAATCTTTGTCAAAGACGAAGAACCTCAAAATTTGCCTGACACAAGTTCAAACAAAATTTTGAAAGTAAATAAACAAATCACCAAGGATGCGAGACGTCATAGAAACAACGTGCCAACCTGATAAAAAAGGAACCTAATGATGAAAGAGGAACTACCTACCTGCTAGATATACACGAACTACTTGATAAAAGATAACTACAAAATAGCCTTCCAAATGTCAATGGGTTCACCTCTAAGTCCTGTAGTAGCCAATTTGTTTATGGAAAATTTTGAACATGTAGCGATAAACAGTTTTCAGCTTAAACCAAAATGTTGGTATAGGTATGTAGATGACACTTTTGTTATTTGGCCCCACGGTGTAGAAGAGCTGGGTAGGTTTCTAAATCATTTGAACAGTCAAAATCCCGACATAAAATTTACTATGGAATTAGAAAGCAATGGTAGTTTACCTTTCTTGGATGTCAAAATTTACAGAATAAACACTGGACAGTTAGGACACAAGGTTTACAGAAAACCAACACACACAGACAGATAATAACATGCCACATCTCACCACCCMCCTTCTCAAAAGAATAGTCTTATTAGGACGTTATTTGCTAGAGCACAAAGGATATCAGATGAAAGTTCTGTACAAAAAGAAATATATCATCTTAAATCAGCACTAGTGAGAAATGGTTATAGTAGTAAGAATATTTGGTCAGTTTTTAATAAAAGTGCTCATCCAAATCAAGTAAATTCTCAGCCACGACAAAGCAAATTGAAGTTGAGTTTGCCTTATGTACAAGGCCTTTCGGAAAAGTTAAAGATGATGCTTAGAAAACACGATATTTTAGTTGTTGATAGTACATATAATAATTTAGATAAAATTTTAAGTTCTACTAAAGATAAAGTACATTTAGAAAGTGAAGGTGTTTACAAAATTACTTGTTCTTGCGGAAAGTGTTACATAGGTCACACTAAAAGAAAAGTAGGTACGCGTTTGAAAGAACACATACGTGCTACTAGGTTGCAACAGATAGATAAATCTTCCGTAGCTGAACACTCATATTTGACTAAACACATGATTGATTTTGATAAAACAAAAATTTTACATAGAGAAAAATATTATCACAAACGTCTAATAAAAGAAGCTATAGAAATTTGTAGGAATACTAATAATTTTAATAGGGATTGTGGAAATTATGAGTTAGGTGACATTTGGAAGGCTATTTTGTAGTTATCTTTTATCAAGTAGTTCGTGTATATCTAGCAGGTAGGTAGTTCCTTTTTCATCAGGTTGACACGTTGTTTCTATGACGTCTCGCATCCTTGGTGATTTGTTTATTTAGTTTCAAAATTTTGTTTGAACTTGTGTCAGGCAAATTTTGAGGTTCTTCGTCTTTGACAAAGATTACAGGTGTAATCGAAACGTCAGACTATTAACTTTTTGTCAGTGTTTTCAAGAGACAGCGATCTATCCGACAAAATATTATCTTAAAAGTAATGAACGATAGGAACATGAAAAAAACACAAAACTGCAAGACAAGGACATGGAAAAGAAATATAGAGATGAAAATAATTCAAAATTAAAATAAAAACGACAACATGACTAGAAGAAACAGGGAAGTGGTTTTGCACTCAACGAGCTGTGAATGCTGCACATTTACATCTCATAGAATCCAAACTCTCACTTATTATTAAACTACGCAAAAAAATACTAGACGTTAGGAGAAAAAACAATGAATGGAAAATATGGTTTAAAGATAGGAAACAGAAAATAGTAGCACAACATAAAGAAACGATTTTGAAAGAAACATGGAAAAAGACAGCTGAACTAATCAAAAACTGTCTTTTAGGACGCTAATGTTATTTAGGTAAGGAAAAAGTTACGAAGCCAAGTAGAAACAAGAGATGGGACAATTTTTACGGGTGGAGATAATGTTATGGCAAGAATAGTGGCACGGTAGAAAGAATATCCTAAAAATTCTCTTAGCAGCGGCATTAATGTAAAGAAATAGTGTAGCCTACATGAGAAGACAAAAAGATAATATAGATGCAGAAGCGAAGTTCCCAAACGGAACTAAAGAGGGAAAATCAACCCATCATACTAGTAATAATGCTAACAAACTTGAGAAATCGTGGTATTGAAATGCTCACAAAAATACATCACTTAAGTGCAGGTGAAGCTGCTGAGGACTGAAAGATAGGAATAGAAATCTCCATATATAGAAAAGCAGATGATTTCTGGGTGCGCTAAGTCTACCTCAAAATATATACGAGGATGTTGACAGAAAAAATTCGACAAGTAGTGACCGAAGCACAAGGTTGTAGTGCTGAAAACCACATCCTTGGTATCAAAAACAAATTCTAGAAAGATAAAAAACTTGAAATTTGTAATATACATGACATTCTTGGACATCAAGAATACTTTCGATAAAAAAAGACAACATGAATTTGGATTTATTGTAATAGGCTGAGGCTGAGGTTAAAGTACATACGTTACAATAAACTGCAACGTATTTGTGCTCCTTATGAGGTAAAATTACAGCAAAACTTAGAAGTGTGGAAAGAAGAATGGGCAAAAGTGAATATGAAGGCGAACAGTAAAAACACTAAATAGTACCTAGTAGGAGGTGAAAAAAAAACATTATTACAAGTGTGCCGAATAATTTCGCAGCTGTAGATAATATATAAATATAAGACAAACATCACAAATTATCTAAGCTTCCGTACGACACGTCAATAACTAATAAATTAATTATCCGTTCAGGGGTACCAACAAAACTCCTCAAATCCACAGACACATCTCGATTATGCCGTACGAACATTGGATATCGTATCAAAGGAACGAGCCTGTCGTGTAATTAGTGACATCAAGAAGTGTCAATATTAGCCAATTATCTAAGCACTCCGACGTACTTAAAACAACAAAATTCGAAAATCTTCAAGGCACAGGAGAGCTGCTTTTAACCCTGTTGAGCCGCCACGTAATTTCTTGAGTGTGTCTAATTAAACTGCCTTAATTAACCGTAAGTACGCACTGGCACGACTTCAGGAATGCCAGCGGAACAAAAATCACGTTTATTTGAAGTGCGTCATAACGCATAAGCCCTAATGACGTGTAAGTTTTAGTAGTTTGTACGTGGAAGCCAGAGAGGTAAATTAAAATTGATGGGGTAAACGCTGTCAGAGCTGACCGAAATAGAGTAACACCGTCGGTTTATTCGTTTTCCTTGCACGTGCTTGTAACACGGTTGCCGTTTTTCCAATCAGGGCTTGCGAATACGATCATTAATAGTACCACCTTATTGAAAATTGGCAGTGTTACTGAAAAAACTTACTAATTCTAAAGATAATTAAGTTTATAATAAAAGAAAATTAGTATCAAAGCAGGAGAACGTATCGTATTAAATTCTTATTAGAAGATTAAAAGAATATCATGTTGACCCATGACGCCGAGTACCACGTATTTTGTCCATTTAAATAAACTTTAATACACAAAAATTGACCACTATTTCACCTTTATCGATGCACTTAATAACACCTATAAGGCCCCTAAAATATCCAGGCAAGGTCAGGTCAACCGTTCATGGAAAAATCAAAATTTAACCTCCAGCTTTGCACCTTTAATTGCGTTTGCAATAAAATTATATACAAATAATACATACAAAAAGTACTTTAGGGGAAAATAAAATTAAAACTATGTACACGCGTACATACAAGTATTTGCTTTTACTGTAAATGTAAACAAACATCACCAAAATTACATTTATCCAAAATTTCCCAGAAGGGTTGTTTGGTGAGTCTTTGCCATCAACTATAAACTTCGAAGTGCAGTGGAGTATAACTAAATGGTGAGAAGTTTTTTAGGTCCCCTACTGCCGAAGATGCATGCTTATATATATTTTTTTTATATGCAGATACATCAGAAATCTCCTGCGTTTCGCATGCAACACAATTAAAGCCGAATTCATATTGAAAAATCCTTTTTAATTCATGATTTTGAGGAATTTAGAAGCCACGGATAAAGGTAAATTACCTTTCTATAAGAGCTCGAATCATCTTCACATGCATTGCTTCCTTTTTTAAAACGTTTTTAATTGTATCTCATATTTCCTTTTGCTAGAGATAAAAGTTTTAGTAAGATTTTGTATGTCATCAACAGAGTCTCTCCTTGAAAAAAGAGCTATAACCAAATTGTTCTATAAAAAGTTGAAATTTTTTATAATTCCTTGATATGATGTACCTACAATTTGGTGGCAAAGAAGCGAGTTTAGTATTAGGCAAAACCATGTCTTGTCAGTAAGACTTTCCTCTTTTCCCTTCCTATTCTTTTGTCAATAATCTCTTACTCATTCCATCATGAGCTCGGAAGTCATCCATGGCTCGCACTTTTCTAATCGCATGTTTACACAAAGCAATAGTGTACAAACTTCTCGTGCTTTATACTGTTGTTTGTCCGGCAAAACCAGAAAAAAACCGTTTCGTCAGCGTTCAAAATATATCGTGGCAAATAATAATCAACCAGTAAGAGAACCTTATTCAAAAACGTTTCCACGTCCTCAGGATTGATGCTTGCTACTTGTGTTGAATAGCTTTCAATGCACTGTTGTGTCCTTTACGAAATTCCTCCAGCTATCCTGACTATATATTAGCGTTTTCGTATCCTAAACTCTTCGCAATTTTGTTTGCTTTATTTCGAACTACGGAACCCACAAATCTAAGACGTAACTAAAAATGTGCATGCTTCGCTTTTTTACCTGACAAAAAATTCCCTTGCTTCTCAGTTTAGGAAACCAATCATTGCACATCAAGTTTCACATTGGAATGCCATTTTTTCTAATATTCGGTTCTTTTCTTGATAATATCTACTGCTTCTGACTTTCCGATAGATATGATAACGTTTGGCCAAATCTCTCACTCACTCAGATTTTCCTTATTATACACCATCACTACACTGATATTCTCTTTTAGCACTAATAAGTTAACTTTAGTTGACTTTTTCGCGCTTTATCATGATTGTGCAAAAATTTTATGTCCGTGTGCGTCCCAGAGATGTTAAAATGTATGGGATACGTTTTACTACTAAATTCGGGACAATATAAAATATCCGTTCAGTGTAGGTGTCCACCTATTGCAGATGTCCGTTAAGGTAATTTCACTGTATATGCTTTAGAGATCGCGCGGTACCAGABAGACCGGTAACTAAGAGCGAAGAACCTCCGAACGCCAAAATCGCCGTCTTTTCTTCTAAGGGTTTGCTTTGTACTCCTACGAGAGTGCTTACAAACAAAGGTTTACGAAACATTAAAGGCTTATTGGGATGACGACCTTTTACCGCCGAATAAGAAGTTTTGGTTGGATTTTTACCGTCCTCATCGGGTGCTGCTACCTTTCACCTATAGGCACCAGCGCAATCGACTGAAGTGATGCAAAGAGTGAATCAACAATGGCATACTGTCGTTTTCTGTCTGGGTACGCATGATGAGCGAAAAAGTGTGAAGCCGACATATGGTGCGAAAGCCACCATCCCCAATTTTGGACGAAAAAGCGTATGTAGTAATATTTTTGGAAGCTATTGCTCGTGGTAGTAAGTCACCTTTGGTCATAACCATATCCAGGAAGTAGTAGAGCTACATGTATTACCCTATCTCACGAACCTCCCTAAAACCTTTTCCACAAGAAGGCCATGGGGTTGTTCTGGACTACTTTGAATATAACGACGTCAATTAATTGCCTACGTAATTCGACTAGATAATAGAGGACATTGCTATTACATATACAGGGTTTCCATAAATGATTCATGCATCCAAGGAGCTTATGGAAATTATCGATTAAATCAATTTGCCGCCTCTCAGAAAAGTGACGTATACTTGTCATTTGTCGATTTTTGAATTATTTGGCATATTTTAATATGATAAAACGCATGGGAGTGTGTAGCTATTTTCAACATACACTGTAGTGTTTTGTGGGATAATGTTGTTGTGTTTTGTGGGATAATGTGGGATAATGTTGCAGAAAGCTCACACTTCAGAGCTGTGGGGTGACATTGATCAGTACCATCACTGTGCAAAGTGTAGCTTGGCAGCAGACTTTAGAAGAATTTATAGAAGTCCTGTATAAATTGTTATTACAAGTCGAGAAAACACACCAACAACTGCAACTATGCAACTGCAGCATCGCGAAAAAAAACCTCGCACACACGTTTAATATTTCATGTAGATAAACCAGAGACTTATGAGGCCAATCTATATAGAACTTATACAGGGCTTCTATAAATGATTCATGCAAAGCGGGCGGTTTTGATTTCTGAATTCTTTGTGCTGCCTTTTTGTAACTGCTGCCAAGCTACAATATGCACGGCGATAGTAGTAATGTTGCAAATCAATGTCACCCTACAGCTCCGAATTGTGACCTTCCTGCAACCTTAAAGTTGATTATCCCACAAAACAAAAACACTAGAGAATATGTTGAAAATACACACTTCCACGCGTTTTCTCATATTAAAATGCATCAAATAATTCAAAAATCGACAGATGACAAGTATACGTCAATGCGTTCACTTTCCTGAGAGGCGGAAAGTTGATTTAATCGATAATTTCCATAAGCGCCATCGATGCCATGAATGAAAATTTATAGAAACCCTGTATATGCAAATTTTGGTGCTATGTAAAACTCAGTTGCACATTGCATTCAAGCAAAGGCGGATCCAGGGAGGGAGTCAATGAGGTAATTATCTAGGTCAACCACTGATAATTTTTGTGATCTAATTGATAAATTGTCCTGACTAGGTGACCCCCTGGACGTTTTTGCAATAATATTGCATACTCAAAATACCATCCGGACGGCAACCCTGGATGGCGTACGCATTTTCTTAAGTCCGTAACATAGTAGTCGTGCCTTCGAGTGTTTGGCCTCTCGCAGTTATTTTTGAACACTTCGAAAGTTCCCGCACATGCTCAAGTGTTTATCCATTAGTTATCTTGTTGCAGAAAATTTCTGCCTTCGGCATCATTAAAGGGCACTTCTGCTAATGGGGCAAGGACGCAGGCATTTTTTAAATAAAGCTCGAGAATCCAAGGGGTTGCTGCGGAAATGTCTCCACGTGCGCTCCGGAGCAAGATATTTTATGCGTGTACGGAGAGGTGCACGTGTCACTGACCTTGATATTAATTTATATATTCCGTGATGGATAAGTGTGAGATGAAAATCTGGAGGTATGAATTGGTTCTGTTTTCAATCATTTTAGCGTCTCTTTTTTCTTGTTAATGTCTACCTACGCCATACGTTCCAGATGTCTAATAAACTTTAAACAAGAGACTTCCATATTAACGGGCCTAAATATTTATTTTTTACAACACGTGCCAGAGCTGCACCGTTGGTGGATATTCATTCTTATGTATTCACTAGAGTTAATTAGGGTAATTTGATTTTTAACTTATGTATATTTAGAGGTCGGGCTAATTATTTTTTATGTCTTAATTATCATAAAAATTATTTTGTGAATCTACGAAATTCATAAAATTTCAACACATTTTGTAAGTTTTGAAGGTTTCGTAGGAAGGTCTCAATTTTACCAATATGAGTAACATTCGTCAGATGGTGTGCCTCTTCAACAAGCCTAATTATGTCATTATAACAGTTGTGTAAGTGACCCCCGTAAGTGTGTCAAAGAAATTAGATCTCGTAATCCTTCTTCATTAGCAGCTGCAACCATCATATGATATTAATAGATATCCTATTTTGGAAACATATTTGTTTCATTTAATGCGTCGTCATATGGATAGTTATCTACCTTGCCCTGCTGTAGTAAACTACTGAATTCCAAGTTAAGCTTTCTTTACTCATCAAAATTGAATCCGCAATAGTCAGTATGACTTTATTTAGTTGGGGTAGGATGCCATAGATTCATATGCAAATGATGAAAGCGGAAAGTTTTGTTTAACCGTCTGAATAATCATTAGGAAACTGAGTATAAGATGTTGAGTTATGTCACCTTTAATCCCTCAAATGTTGTCAATAATGATGCATCAAGATGGTATTTTATTTACCATATTTTAAGGATACATGGTTCTTATTTCTTTCAGTCCAGGTTCTCTTTGGAACGAGTATTTGATTAAAAGGGCTTTGCCGGTCATGCACTAGGTATTGATACTGTTACTGATAATTAAAAGGCAGTGTTAATCGATAGCCTAAAAATAAAAGATAGCTTCATATATATTAACACTATGTACAATTAAACTCAAATTTCTGTAAGTAGAATTTAAGACTTTTATTTTTTTTAATGTTACTGTTATATTGTTGTAGACGCTCTTAAGAAGACTTAGCTAAAAGAAGAAAAGAGTACTATTTGTGTACAATACCCAGGTCGACATACCCTTAATTTCTTCAATTCTCTACATTATTAATCGACCGTTACTTTCCCACGTATTTTCAAATATAAGTTGCTCTCCCGTTTGAACTGTGTGGAGCCTAGTACAAGAAAGAACTTGCAATGGTGCCTATATCTAACGTAGATGATAAGAGGAGTTATAAAGAAATTATGTTGCACGGGAGCCGATGAAAGCTGTCTTCTATAGTACAGAAGGAATTACACACGCAATGCATTCTCAAGACTACTTTTTCCACCTCCTAATTTGAATAGCATACTTTTACGAAAAACATCGGTCACTTCTGGCAAAAAACCGTCTTCCAGTCGATTCCCTAGAAGCGAGAAATAAGACTGAACGTTTGATTTGTGATTCAGGAGAAAAGCCGAAAATTCTAGACTCTAGAGCAACTTACAAAATTGCTATACCTCAAAGCAAATCAATGGTGGAAACGTTAAGTCTAATTCTTACTCTATTTTTATTGACAGTTGGCAGAACTTCATTTCATCAATATCTAATTGTACGTTCCATATCCATTGAAAATAAAGGCAGTATTGAAAAGTTATCAAGCCCACAACATTTATTTTTTTATTTATTATTTTTACAAAAAGACTAATTTGTTAAAATTTAAAGAATCCCAGGGATGCCGTCGAAAATAACTTAAAAATATTGTGGGAATGTATATTAAATAAATAGATAAACTCTTTATTAAACCAACATTTCAAAAGGTGGGAGTTCAGTATTAACTGTTCTTTCCCCTACCTACAAAAAATGTAAAACATATAAATTATTCATATTTAGATAACCGATTATATTTTATCTTGTTCTTAAAGGTATGTATGCTATTGGATTCTAAGAAATAAACATAAAAGTCGTTTAACATGCGAGCGCAAACATATTCAAAGGCAGATTTGAAATGTGACGTTCTATGACAAAGAATATCATACAGATGAGAAGAACTAACATTGATATTATGGATTTGAGATCATTGTCTTATCACATCATATAAATAAGAAGACGTACAACGTACAAGTATGCAGTACTGCAAAAATCAGACCAGTAATTTGAACTATTTAAATGTCACACATTTTAAGAATGCTATTTCCTCCATAAACTGTAGTTACATGCTGTCTCCTCCCTACTTCAAAGCTAAATCTTGAACAAACACTTTGAAATTGTTGAATTTTATCCTTGTAACTGCCTGTAAGATAGGGGTAGTAGACACACAAGCCATACAAAAAGGAGCTATGGTCTAGATAATCTTTGAATTTATAAAATAATTTAAATTTATATATATATATATATATATATATATATATATATATATGAATTTTGCTTCAAATTGTTGACATGATTTTCAAAGTTCAGACATAAGTCTATCCAAATGCCAAGGTTTTTGGCTGAATCACATATGGCAATTTTAGAATTATCCACAAGTATATCACAGATGATTTGATTAATTGCACGATCACGTAGCACCCGCATTAGAATTATCTGTACTTTTATTTTAAAAATTATGCAAATTATGCTATGCAACAGTAGAGTCAAAATTCATTAAGAAAAGTATCATTAAAAATACCCAAACTATAGAACCTGCAAATTAAGTAAAAAGGGAAGTGTAAATCAAGTAAAAATAGCATAAATAACAAGCGGATGTTGAAGCAATAGTTTAAATGTATTAAGCGCTTAGATCAGCGACCTACGTTGTCAAGTAAGATTAAAATTATATAATAAGTCTTTATTATTTCACCGTCTTTCCAGGTTACAACTAAAAATTAAATCATAGTTTGCTTAGCTTCCGAAAGTAAGGGCCTCCAGTGTCATTGTTGAAGGATACTTCTCCTCTCCATTATGCTTCCTAAACCTTTAAAGTTTCCGAATAATTAGTTTTCCATAGGTGGTGGTAGTTTGACATGGACTTTATTCGGCCGCTACGTACCTATAGAAACTCGAAAAAGTAAAACCGTAATTAAATGCAGTGTAGAATTACCATATACGTGTATAGCTGCTCGCTGATGTAACGTCTTTACTTCAGCGTAGGTCTTTACGAACCCAATAAAGCGTTGATCTTATTTTCTGATAAAGTCGTACACAGGAATAATGGTTTAGCAGTCGAAGTAAACGAGAAGCCAAAGTTCAAACAATACAACACAAGCTTTTCTTGATAATCGTTATAAAGTATATGACAAAAACATTACTCCATATCACAAAGGCAGTAAAAAGATCTACCTGTTTAGGTAATTTATTTTATTTACTTATACAGGGTCGCTAACAAGTATAGATACAACCAAATATTTTCGGAACGGTTTAGCAGAAGGTTTAAGAGACCTTTTTTAATTTTCTACCATCATTTATTTTGAAAATATACAAGGCTGCCTTTTGAACTGCCATGAAGAACCAAAATTAATAATTTATAAAATAGCGTTTTTTGCTGAATTCAGTGATGTAACACATGCTCACCTTTATATTTATTAAAAGGTAAAGAAAATCATAATTTGTATTCTCGAAAAGTAAAACTAAGTGAGCTTTGAAAACGCTGTTATTAGTGATCTGTCACTTGCATATTAGCCAAAAATTAAGCTCGTGTGCAATAATTAGTTTAACAACGGTATTTTTAGGTGAAACTTAAATATATAGTAGTTCACATGATGGTTGGTTATGCCGACAGAAAGCCAAGATGTGCTCAAGTAGTGATGCATTTTAATTAAATTCATCCAAACTGGAAACCGATCACCAGGACGACGGTTTCAAAAACCTTACAAAGTCTGAGAAACTGATAACGTTGAAGACCGAGCAAGACCTGAACGACCGAAAATTATTACCAACGAAGAAAATTCTTTGAATCTTATGTTGGATGTGGTAGAAAATAAATAAAGTTCAGTGCAACAGTTAGCTTTGCATTTGAACCACAACATAGATAGAGCATCCATACAAAAAATACTTAAATGCCGATAATATTACATATTCACATAAAATTCACTTGCTACAAGAATTTAGATTTTGACCGCAGAATCGAAGTATGCGAAACTATGGTGCACAGAATTATAACTTTATTAATTGAATCTTCAACTTTTTGTCTAAATGGATATGTTAGCCGCCATAACTGTCGTTAATGGTCTGATGGAAATTCGCATGGAATGGAACAGCTTCATACTAAGCGTTCGCAGAAAATTAGTTTGGTGTGACATCATTGGTCGGAAACTTCGACAAGAACATACTGTTCCAGACTTATGAAAACGGCAATCGAAATATTCCAGCAGAAACCAGCAAGTTGGGTCACCACCACATTGTGATCGTCAACTGCACGAATATTTGGATGAAACGTTTCCTGATTTGACCCCACTTGATTTTTTGTGGGGTCATGAAAAAATGAGTGAACCTATGTGAACAGACCATTACAAATATTTTAACTGATTATTTGCAAAATTTTGGTCAATATATTCATTATTAAATCAAAGATGATTACCTATAGCCTAAATATATTTTTAACGAACATAGAGATAAGTATTAGGTTAACAGACCAACAAATGTTGAAAAGGTCGCGCGTTTACATCCAGGTCAAAGCTAGCAATACTTTTTCATTACATAATACGTTGGCTAGTTAACCCAATATTTATCTCTCATTTTTATTAAATTTTCATTATTGCCAAGAAGTCAGTGGAAATTATTTTGAACATCTTTTGTTCAAGTTCAGTTAAATGTTATTTTAATAACTATTATTAACTTTTACTTACTTTTTGGTTCAGGCGGCAAAGAGATAACGATACATAAAGACATTTTACATTTTCCAAAATTCTATTAGTTCGATATTTTTATAGATCGGTTAAAATAAGGGATACGACTGTTACACCACAGAACTGGGGAAAATGCTGTTCTAAAAAATATTAAATTTGATCCTTTTTGCCGTTTAAACAAAAGATCAAGTTAGCCTTGTATCCTTAAAACAAACAGGAATATCTTTAAGCATATACCAAATTTCAATAACTGTGATGAACAGTTTTTAGAATTTCATTTAAAAGTATCCATACCTTTTAGCGACCCCGTATAAATACAAAATGAAAACGACAATTTTTATTATTCGGCAGCTTGCAGCAGTCGCCCACTGCATCTCATATTCAGTTGCGCAAATTCGTGTCTCTGAGATTGCAAAAAAAGGTGCAAACAAAGCGATTAATCAGACGATGAAATCAGAAACCGCAACAATGTATACGAGTATGGCGACTAAATAAGATGAGATGGGGCATATATGGCAAGTCCGACGTAGGTATGCTTCAATGACGAACGATAAGACGATGACACATGATTTTAACGCTATTTGCCAGGCGAAGGATTAATCACGAAATGGAGATGTAATTACAATGCCGCGACAATGGCAATAATGCAACACCTGCAACTACATTGAGAAAAGATTTGCATGTTCGACTTTTTTTATCTTGCAGGTAGGGACTTGCAAATCAGTACATTTTAATATTACACATTAACAAGCAACAGGTATAGTCTTCGCAATCGCGCTGTCAAATATCTACAGATTGCTTTCAAATAAAAATCAGCATCAACAACGTGCAAGTTAAATTATTCCACTAATTTAAATTGTAAAGCCACATGTAATAATAGCCATGCTGCTAACGCCTAAATCTATGCAATTCTCCTTGCAGGTCGTATGACTGCTTGCCTACATCGACCCGTTCAGATGCTTTAGTGTACTGCTGGCGCCATCCATTGCAAGTGATCGTAAGTTCTATGTACTGCTGGTTGCATAATACAGAAACCTCTTACAGAATATAAGGAGTAGGAACGGTGTAGGATAACTGCATTCATTTATATTTTGTTATTTTGCAGTCAAAAATTTTCACGCATTCTTGAATATTTCAGTGACCAAACAAGAACTGAAAAGAAGACAAGCTACTTTTTGAGAATAAAGTATACCGTCCTATAATGCCGGTACTTTAAAGATATTAATAATTTGAATTATACCAAAACTTAATTTAATATGATGTTTCATTATTCTTTGTCAGAGCAGAGAGTGCAATTTATTTTAATTACGTAATTCTGTTCGAGACATAACGTATAGACAATATACCAATTATTGCTTTTGTGCATCAGTTACTTTTTGGTGACAGACCTTTGTTGACAAATTCCGACCACAGTTATTATACACATACCTAAATACCCATAAAGTAATTTACGACTATGCAATAAGTTTATGTGCCTCCACAGACGAAAAGGCTTTGAATTTGAATGAAAAATGGTATAGTCCTTCTGCCGAAGGTTTAGCTACCATAAAGTTATAAAACATAAAGTTAGACACCATAATGTTTTAAAACACCTCGAAAATCATCTAAATTTATTTATAACGCCACAGACTGGTGGTGGGTCGTTACCCCTCCAGATGTTCATGGAAATTCGTTACAGGTACTTGTTAAATAGCTTGGGTTGGTTTCGCCTGCTGTCTTTTATTCTACATATCCAAAACCCCCAATAAAATTATAATACGTCGCAAACAAAAAACGACATTAAAACAAAATAAAATAAATTTCTAATTCAACTTTATCAAATTTTGGTAACAGTAACACTATAACTTTATAGAAGAGATACTGTACTATTTAGAATACTAACAAGCTAGACGGGCTTAGTGCTGAAATCTAAAAATTTGCAGTTTCTATCTAAGTGGAGTTTCTTACGTATTAAAGAGAAATACTTTATATCTTGGAAAACTAAATCTACTTTTTAGTTACTTTTAAGCATTTCAAATAAATTAAAATTCAAGGTACATATTTAAGAAATGAAATAGTTACATAACATTGCATCATACAAAAGAAGTTAAATACTAAATTAAGAAAGGAAAAATCACGGGCCTCCAAAACTCTACAACAATATAACGCTAACTAGATAAGTAAGAATATATACTTTGCACCGTCTGCTTCCTGCACCGCATTGCAATAATTATTGAAGTTTAATACGTCTTGAAAATTTTAATATGAAGTTTTTTTTAACCTATTAACTGATGTCAATTATATCCTAAAAACGTTGTTCCTTAAAAAAAATATCTGCGGCAAAATTGTATACAGCACTTAATAAGAACAGTTTTTCAAAATCATATGAGAAGCTTTTTTATTAATTCATATCTAAAAGCTTTGTCAGACTAAATCGTAAAAAGTTGAAGTATGTTGATATATGTACTACACTGTATGCTATATAATTGCTTTATTGTTTTTTGTTTTATTAAATTATATTTCAAAACTTTTTTCGCAATAAATTGTTAGAAAAAGGTTAAATAGAGTTGAATTACAACAAAATATTTATAAATCCTTTAATTATTTTATCTACGCGGTCGCCACTCGTCATATTAATAATTATTTTAGTAAAATCACTTTGTAAAAGACTTAAACTTGGGGTATTATTAGATTTTCGAAAAGCACGTTTCAGATGACTCCATGTCTCAACAGTAAACAGGACTTTCACTTAGTTTGTTAAAATTGTTACCTTTATAAATACTCAAAATAGTATGAGAGCATCTCTTCTGGTAGTGGTAGTGTTAACAAAATAAATAAATTTCAATTAAAAATTTGTTGTGTTTTGTCTCGGCGTCGTTTTTCGTTTGCGACGTATTTAATTTTATTTGGAAATTTGGGTATTTAGAAGGAACACAACACACAAAACTAACCCCAACTATTTAACAAGTATAAACCTGGGAAGAATTATGTTATAATTACCATCTAGAAGAAGATAAACGCACGACTACAGTGTGATAAATAAATTTAAATGACATTTCGGGTGTTTCAGAACTATACCTGAACTATACCTACATTTTGTTTCCTTTATTTTGATATTTCTGTACAGTTAGACACATATACAAAAATGTTACGGCTAGAACTTTACTTTTAAGTATCATCATACTTTTTACATTTAACAAACCTGATCACAATGATAATAATTCCACTCAAATATAGTCTTTATTTTAGAATCAGTACAATATAGCTGAATTTGCAGCCTGAACTCTAAATTACAGAACAAAAATAGCACAGAACTTGACCTTGTACGGGTTGTAATGAAAAACCGGATCAAATTGATTTTATTTTTACGCTAGAGAAAACAGGTCTTGTGAAATTTCTTTCAAGCACGCCACGGTTAATTGCTGCGAGAGTGTCTTTCCGCCAGATAGAAGACAAAACTAATTAAGGAGTCAGGTGCCTGAATGGTATGCTGTTTTATACAAGTGTTTCTAAATTGCGCGCTCTTGCAAACGACGTATTATTGATTACCTTTCAATATTTCAGCTTCAGGACTCTACATTGTAGATATTTAATAAAGAACTATAGCAAAAAATAATGAATTCTCAACATTAAAAGATCCTAAATTAAAATTCCTAAGCATGTATCACAATTAGCAATAAAAATTTCATTTCAAATTAATATATGAAGCTGCTTACCTTACCCAGTTGTATAGGTATCTATAAAATTCAATTCAAATTCGGAGCAGGAGTTTCAGAAATTTAGCAACGACTAAGTACATAAAGAATCATTTATGTTGTTTCAATAAAGCTATAACCATTTAATAAAGTATTTTTCAACAAATACTTAAAAATGCCATTAAACACGTATACCAGCTGACCACCGACAGTCGTAATTTAAAATGAATTGGTTAAGCACTACCAATAATTAACAAAACTAAAAATTGTCATAATTACCATAAATTGCTAAAGAAGTTAGCAAAATTAACATATTTCCTATTAAACACTATGTAACGTGCAAATCTTAAAGAGTAGCATCTTACGCACAAACAAAATCAGTACAAATTAAATCTGAAAATACTGTCACAAGTGCAATGAACTAGCCTTACAAATAAATGTACATACAATCAGCTGAATGTAGGTTTACAGAAATATTCCACAAGATGAATGGTACGATAAACGTAAGACAATATTCAAAAGCAACTTTTCATAATAATGCTCCTTGAGTTTTAAGCTGAATTAAAATCATGAAGAACTGGAAAATATGTTAGTAAATGTCATCTGTCAGCATTACACTGACATGATGACAAAGCCACCTAGCTGCCTTACCGGGTACTACTTCCTAAAGGAAGTGACCTGTAGCCTGACAAATTGGCATGTAACTGCATACTTCAATTTGAGAGCAGGTCCCACGGCACTTTTTGCTAGCAGACAAGAACCGACATACATAAAAATGCATGTCTATGCTGTGCTGTCTACACCTCAACCAACTGCAGATAGATCTATTTCGCTGTCATTACAGCTCATCAGTGCAGTTTAGGTCTAGTGTAGACAGCACGGCATAGAACTGGTTTTGCTTATATACCAAAGCAATGGTATAATGTAAGTAAGAAATTAGGATGGCAATGCCATCTGTCAGCATTACACTGACATGATGACAAAGCCACCTAGCTGCATTTTTATGTATGCCGGTTCTTGACCGCTAGAAAAAAGTGCCATGGGGACCTGCTGTCAAATTGAAGTATGCAGTTGCATGCCAATTTGTCGGGCTACAGGTCACTTCCTTTAGGAAGTAGATCCCATAATGGCAGCTAGGTGGCTTTGTCATCATGTCAGTGTAATGCTGACAGATGGCATTGCCATCCTAAATTCTTACTTACACCATACCATTGCTTAGGTATATAAGCAAAAGCAGTTCTATGCCGTGCTTTCTACACTAGACCTAAACTGCACTGATGAGCTGTAAAGACAGCGAAATAGATCTATCTGCAGTTGGTTGAGGTGTAGACAGCACAGCATAGACATGCATTTTTATGGAAAATATGTTGGTTGAACTGATTTACAGGCGTTCCCAAAATCTAACAACACCAATGAAGTTAACTGCCAATAGATGGCATAGTATCGCCCATGACTAAACTGGGGAGCCCCACCTTGAATTATCAGTTTTTCTTGGCCAAATGCAAACGTAATTTAATGTAACTTACAAGATAATTTCAGATTATCTTTTCTGATGAAAAATTTAATATTGATGGTCCAGATGGTTCTAATTGTTATTGGCGAGATTTGAGGAGACAACCTGAGTATCTTTCAGAACGAAACTTTGGAGGTGGTACGTTAATGGTATAGGGTGCCTTTACAAAAGCAGGCGTTTTAACATTGGCTTACTCATCAACACGAATGAACAGTCGGGAATACATTCAAGTTCTTGGGACAAATTTAATGCCTTATTTAAATAACAATTACGAACGAGATTTCATTTTCTAATAAGATAATGCGAGGAGTCGTCAGTAGAGAGTCGATGGCTTGGTTTGCCAACCAAAATGTCGAATTGTTAGAGTGACCCTCTATTGCCACCATAAATGAACTCAAAAATTAATTAGAAGAGGTTTGAGCCAATTTGGAACCAAGAATATTAAACAATTTGGTTGGAAACATGAATTCTAGAATTTTTGAGCTAACTAGAAAGAATGGAGGCCAAACCCAGGATTAGTTTACGAATGTTTTGTTAAAATTTGTTCAATTCTGTGTAAAATTTAGATGGGGCTATGTTGTGCACCAGTCCAATCTTTTTTTTAATTAAAATACGGGAGCTGTTAATAAACGACTCTGAATAGTCTACTTCTTATTATTTTCGCTTCTTTTATCCCTCTTGTTAGTTACATTAATTTACGTTTGCATTTGACGATGGGGCTATAGTTATGCTCCCTAGTGATTATTATCGCATAAATGAAGCTCATAAAACAAAAATATGCTTAATAAGTTAATAAATTATCATCCGTCACGAAGGTATTTTATTAAGAAAAATTATAAAAAAGAATACTTACTTGGATTACCAGAAATGTAACATTTTTATTTACTGGTAAACAAAAACTGTCTACATGCATTTAAAAAAATTACAACATACATTCAGTATATTCCAATAGTAAAATTATTAGCTTTATTTCACCTCTTACCAAAGTTTATAAAGAAAAATATTTTAACAATAAAATATATAAAATAGATTATCAATGAGTCCAATTACCACAACTGCCTAAGAATGTATAAAATTGCCAAAGAGCTACCTAACTACGATAAAATTGCAAAGTGTACTCCAGGGTTTGCGAATATCATCAATTCATATAACATTTTGTCATAAACAAGTAATATATACGTAACGTGAGATTAACGCATAAACAAATTGTTCGCATGGGAAATTAAAGAATGCACTTCTTTTAGAGTAAATAGCAGTAAGGAGATTTGTTATACAATTGAAACTGCTTTGTTTAAATGCCGTTTTCTTAATACAGCACCTACAACTACAGGTGTTAATATAACTTCCGAGAAAATTAAACTTGAAAATATAGGTTAACATGTACATATGACAAATCTAAGGCAGCTGCAGTACTATGCTATGATGCCATGAATGCGATAAACTGCCATTATAGTAGCGTTTAATTAAATGCAACCTACACATAGCTCATATGCGTGTGAATCACTGAGTAGTTTATTAAACGTGACATACCAGAACGATAACAGGAGTAATAACAAAATGCATTTTAGGTAAGTGATTAATCTATTGCAGAATGATTTTTCTTTAATTTGCTGTAGGAAACAATCCCATTTCAGATTGTACTATTTGGTCTACATTATTATACGTAGGTCTTTAACTCTGCAAATTTATAAGGCCTTTTTTAATATAGAAATAAATTTAACAAAATAACATCCAAATTTTTGAGGCAAATTAAGAAACCTTATGTAAATTATAGAGTGGTCACACGAACGCATTTCTTCCGTAACTCCACAGATTTGAATAGGAAAATAATTACAAAACTTACACGAATTCCAACAGTCGGTGTTTTAAAAATATTCTTTCTATACAATGGTGCAAATATGATTAACTTCAAACAAAAACATCTTGTGCTTTAATGAAATGACATAATTTTGGTATGGATGTAAAATCTCCTATCAACGATACTGTCAATATCCTTTTTCTAGTGTTGTTTTAAATAATAAATAAATATGTTTATTTCACAACAGGGCATGCTTCTGAAACGAAATGTATAAATCAGCAATACAAAATATTCATAATACAGAAATACTCCGCTAGTGTTGTTAATTTTGATTACTCTATCAAAGTTTATATGAAAATTATTACAATATCTATTAAAGTTTTTACACATGGACTTAGAAAGAATGTGGGTTCTAATAAATATGTTGAATACAGAAGGTAAAATTGTAACAGAGATTTAAGCGAGGCACGATAAAATTAAATTAATTACCTAATTAAAATGTTATATCGATAATTAACTGTATAAGAATTTTATAATTATACCGTTGCAAGAAGGCTGTAAAGGCTGTTCCCCTATCTGCCCTAGCAGGATTTTTACCGTCTATTCGAAAATTCAAAACTTTAAGAAATTTATGCTGAACAGATTTTAACAGCAGAACGTAATACGTAATTATTATATGTCGCGTACCAGATAAGCACAGCATATTCCAACTTAAATTTTACAAACAAGTGATAAAGGTGACATATAGAAGAAATATTAGATATATATTTAATTTAATTTATAATCAAAAGTTATACCTTGATCTCTTACAGTTTGCATCCTATCAAGCATGATGTCAATAATGTAAGAATGAAATTGTTTAATTTATAGGAGAAGAAAACGACACAACATTTAGAAATGTTTAAATTTAACTGACTGACAGTACACCACTTGACTAATGTGTCAATATCATATTGGAGAATTAGACAAACGCTTACATGGTTGATTTTAAAAAGTAGTTTAAAGTCATTTTCAAATAACAATTCTTTACAATTCAATGCAACGATAGCTCATTAATAAATAGTAGGAATAATAACGGTCCCAGATTTGACCTCTGTGTAACACCGGATTGAAAAACATAACTAACTAGGCTCAGTAAATATGACGATGATAAAGAAATAGTATTGACGGTGAAAATCTATACCGATAATTTTTGCAATAAAATATATGACACATCTGATGAAAAGCCTTAAGGAAAACAGTTTTAATTACATATACTAGATATAATGTATATCAATTTAAGCAAAACAGAAAAGACACATTTTTTCCTCACAATTATTGGATAAAACAAAATGGAAATGGTTTCTATGGCGTTCTTATAATTGACAATACATCAACCCCGGCTAGAAGCATTACTTGATGCCAGTCCTAATAATTGAAAATCAATGGAAGCACACGACAGACTCGCACATCAAATTTTAGACCATAAGCCGACAAATAGCAGAGCTTACTTCCCATCGGTCATATTTGCTGATCGCGTGCAGTACTGCACTAAGCATCTATAACGTCCTAGCACGAACGAGGCCAGCACAACAAAAAGAGCCGGTGGAAAGCAACGCCCAGCCACTCTTACATTAACCCGAAGAATTCCTCTTTCCATTACATAAGCTGACAAGACGCTTGCAAATCACTTTCACAGATCTAACCAGCACCGAGACCAATAATGGCGAAATGATCCGTAACGAATCGCAGCAACGACGTCCCGCCTGCATAATAGGCTTAGTTGTAAAAMWTCCGGTTTCTTAATTTCTATCTCATAACGGATCTACACAATCGAGAAAATTCAATTAAGTTTAGCGTGCGTTCTGCGGCTCGGAAACCGATTTGGCCAACAAACGCATGTTGGGAGGTCGGAGGCCGTACAATAAACACGATTACTGAACCACTTGGGTCTGAAAATGGCAAAATTGCATGCGGTGTGAGAAAGGGATGGATACTTACTGTCTGGCTCGGATGCGGCCTTGCTGCAGTAACGTGATTCTGAAAATAAAAAAAGAATTAGAATGGAAATAAATCAGTCCTACCGTTGAAGCTGCAGAATAATAAGACAAAAAGAGTGAAATCAATCGAAATGTAGCACAGCATGTACGAACACGTTTCGTAACGGTCTACTCGATTTCAGAAATCATACACATAGATATGTACCGAATAGTAGTAATCATATGTTCTAAATGACACAATTGTATAAGCAAGACATCTTGTTTGTAAATAGTAAACTGATGATTTAATTGACTGATCGAAAGTACACGAGCCTACTCCATAAAACAAAATTTCCTTTAAAATATAAACTTTTAACAGAATGTTCATAAAATGTTTCTGTCTTGGTCTGTAAACGACTCCTCAACAGTATGCAAGTGATGGGTACAACTTCGTCATTTGTTGGAAATCTTTTACATTTTAAATGTTTTAATTTCAGTTTTTGGGAAAAAATATGTGTTTGGCGGTGCTAAATCTGGACAGCAATTCGGGATTTTTTCGCGGTGGAGAGCAGAAGACTTTCACTCTAGGATTGCCCTTTACTACCTGGATATTAGTGATGAATCGACGAGTCGTCTGTAAGATAACAAATGTATTATGCCTCTTCGATTTCGAGAGTCAAATTTTAAGAATATGAAAGCATAGCAACCATATTATTTTTTTTACTAAAAATGCATATCAGTATTGTCCGGTATAATATTTCAATATGAGGGATATTCTTACAAACTATACAATCAGCTTGTCGCATATTTCGGAGGAAACCATTTTGTCAGCTCTGAAAAAAACCCAAGGAGTTTAGACGCAATCCGTATCTGAAAGATTTTGGCGCCGTATTTGTTGTGCGCCACTCTACTATAGGGATATACAACCGAATACTGCAGACTTCTAGTTTTCCTGTGATTTGGAAAAAGGCAGTGATTTATCATATTTAAAAAAAAAGACAAAACTGTGTTAGCGGTCAAGAATCGTAGGTACGAAATTATTGGTATGAGTTAATGAGACATAGACTCTGGAAATATTCCTATATTTCTTTTATGCACAAAAGTGAACTGGCAATTGGGTATTATCACTTTTTTTGAAAATTACGTAAAATGAATCTTGAAGAGCATATATATCGTACGCCATGTAAAAAAAGCAAAAAAAATATTTGTAGGTAGAGAATTTCAGGTCTGAAATTCGAATCTTAGGAGTCACCGCCAAAACGCTTCTATCCAAGGTTATTCAACTCGTGACGTCAAGTGTCATGTAAACATTACCGAGGAGCCTGCTGTTTAAAGGTGTAGTATCATTCTTGTATTGGAAAAGCTTTTGTGTGGTGTTTATTGAAAGGACGGTGTAAGAAGTCGCACTAAAAAGTGATTTGTGTAGTTTTAAAGGCATCTATTATGTATGGAAAACAAAACAAGTGTTGTTTTATACATGGTTATAAAAGTACTTCACTCAGTACAGCTAACAAAATTTTTGTAACCGTTCCACGAGATTATCAACGTATAAAAAAGTTGTTTAAGGCCCCTAGACGTGATATGCCGAAATCGCAAAGTTTGTTTTTCTGTTCTGAAGATCATCGTTTCTGAAAATAAAAATTATTTCATTGGTATTGCGGTAAAACAAACACAACTACGTAAAAAAAAATTTCTAATATATCTTAATTCTTACTGTAAGTTTTATTATTCTTTTTGGGGTTATATGTGTTTACCATTCAGTTTCCATTTTGTTATAGCTTGAAGAGGGTATGAAGAATTATATGCGTTTTAAGTTAATAGAGGGAAATGTTATAATAAAGAACGACGTTGTTCCCCATATATTTGACTGTTAGCCAGACCGAAAACGAGCCGCAAGAGTCCCGAAAATAAATGGCAATTTATATTTATTCTGACCTCTAAAATAAATGTCAAGTTTAGGGTACATTTTTGATTCTTACATTTTTATGTTTACAAATACTGTTTTCAACAACCCACTGTGATCAAATTATCAATGCTACGTTAATTTGATAAAAAGTTCACTTATGCTGTTGCTTTTGCTTTTACGTTCCTCATCTCCGACGCGTTGAATCGCTCGTGGCTGTTCACAAATTCCATAACAATGAACATGCCTTCAGAAGTCATAACTCATAAGTATTTAACTTTAACAACAAACAGATATTTTTACGGGCTGAGGCTGATGCGTGACGCGCTGACCCCAGATGTAAACAAGCGGCCATTTACAAGACACCTGACGTCACGGCCATTATGTTCGCGTTTTGGCGGTCCCTTTAAATATTCACATTTTTAATATTAAAAATACACCATACGATCCATTTTTTTCGAATTTATAAGCTGTCACAGCTGTWTTGTGGATTAGATGCTACCTAGCAAATACCCAATTGTATTTCATTAACAACACATTTTTTATTTTGCTTTCATGGCCCACCTATTAGATTAACCTCCAACAAACTGATGTGGAAAATGATCGTCCAACTGTGTACCTTTACAAAGGTTTTGAAACAATAACAATAATAATACTCTATCATGAATTTATACTAGTGTCAGCTCTGCTATCTATCAGAGTTGAACACGCATTTGTGTCTAGGCGTTACACAGTATCAAACCCGGCTTGTTTTTCACAACATGTAACCGAAGCTATCGAAGACAGGTGCCAGGTGGATGTTTTTATATGGATTTTAGCAAGGCATTTGATATGCTTGACTACGTCGTACTTCTGCAAAAGTTGAAGTGCTATATTCCTCAAGAGTTATTTGTGTTTATTATAAACGACTTAGTAAAGGTAATTCGTTGTAATAAATTATTGTTTGCAGACGATACAAAACTGAATACCAAAATTAGGTAAGTCAACTGCTGTACTTATAGCACTTTCGGAAGAKACATGTGGTAACGAACTGGTGTTGTAATAATCGTTTAACTTTAAATATTGATAAGTGTAATAGTTTTTCCTTATATAAAAAGTATAATATGTAAAGTGTAGGAAATTTGAGATTGCTTTTTGACTTCTTGTATTGATGGTTTAATAAGTTAAGCCAGGGGTGCTTTCAGAAATTTTGGACCTAATAACACTCGGTTACGAACCTACACAGGTCCAATATGTAGGAAGATCGGTATGCATTTTTCTGTATCCAATGCTGATTGCACCGGTAACATCTTTTAGTGCTGATTTTCGCCGTAACACACAAATTTGTATTAGTAGGAATCTATTCAAGGGGGGGGGGGCATTTCTTTCACATTGTTTAATAACTTTGGTAAGAATTTGGTATAAATTGTCGAAAATGATTCCAAAATTTTCTTTCGTGTGTGGAGTTTGTGTGCCCTAAAAAATCGTTGTAAATTAACAGGAAACATCATCGCCCCCTCGATCGTCCCCTTTTAAACGCGGCCAATACATTCGTCATCATGACGTTCGTATCCAGTGATCTCGGACAACAGAGACAGCATGACAGCGAAAGTGCACGTATTTGTGTTTGGTTATGTGTTGTACTCCCAGATTTTGCTATTTGTTATTTGATATTGTAATCAATACGCGGTAAGCTGCTCGGATCAGTAAGTACGAATCCTGATAATATTTTGCCTACAAACTGAGAAGTGGAATTAATACACCCAGTTTTCGACAACCCTAAAACACCTATTAATTTAGGTTTTCAATTGTTAATGGCCCTGCCAGCTTAGGGCAATTAGCCAGCTCATTAGGTGTATCTTTATTTGGTTTTTAAATTGTATTACATTGCATAATTATTAAATTCACAACATCCATGCCTTACGCGGAATTCGAACCCGCAGTCTATCTGGCCATAGGTAGTCGCGCTTCCGCGCTACCCACTAGACCAGCTAGGCCGGCTAATTTAGGTTATGTTTAGATAAGCATAACTTGGCAAGGGCACATTGATGCCAAATATGCAACATACTGAATGTGATTGGATGAAAAGAAGCGCGAATTCTGCAACTCATTGGAAACCAGGAAGATCGGACTCTTCAGATTTGTAATTGTTATAAACTGTTCGTATGTATTTTTTGAAATAACTGATGTTTGTATTAGTATAGTAAACCAAAATAAAAACACTGTAAGTAACTGTTCAACTTAAATAGTTGTCTTATACCCCATTAAGGACCTCTAAATAAAGTAATTTCTGGAGCTTGAATTTACTGTGCATTTCTTGTTAAGACAAGCATTCATGTCGCAGAAAACCTATAAAACCATCCATTTATTCGAGGCAGATTTTTATAAGTACCTTAACGCTCCAAGAAGGCGACCGCCTCACAAACGGCAAATGTTTAAATCGGTAATTTGTTATATTTGATAGTGACTTATTCCCCATTTTTGTATTCTAGGAAAATCTATTTCTAATCTTTGTACAAATCAAAGTACATATTATACAAGCTGGTTGTACTAAATGGAATACACTATCGCGTCTTATTAGAAAAACTTCTTTACAGTGATCTATCAACGTTACCGCACAAAAAGGAAAAAGACAAGACCTCGGACAAGACCAAAATGACATTGCATGTATACAGCACCAAAGTGAGAAGCATCGATTTAATAAATTAATGGATGCGGGCACCATCACGAGTAACACTAGTAAAAATAAAATTCTGTAAACCTCATAAGCGACTGCTGCATTATAATGATATTAAAGCAGCTTACTATCTGAGCTGACATTAACCAGAGCAACAGGTGCATTTAAATTACAACTGACGGCTGAATCTGTTTAATAATAATTACACAACCTTAATATCTAATATTTACAAAAGCAATTAGTCAAAACAACGATAATATACTTTAGTAAATTAAGGGTAAATTATAAATAGTTTTCGAGCAGCAGCTGTTAATAAGAGTATGTACGTGTCTCTAGCCTTTATTTCCAGAAGCCTGTAATAAGTTAGTACAGCAATTTCTTGTCAACTGGGACTGTATTAAACGTCGTACAATACTGAACGTAAGTTATTATTAAAGATTTGCTTGGCTTACAACTGCATTTGTTACGCCTATTATGAATTGACATACTTTCATACCAAGAAGGATTTGCGCTTTGTGATTTCCAGCTTTCAGAGTATAAAGCAATTTTATGGTACTCGAGACATTAAGCTCTAGTACCGGTTCACCCCACGAAGAAAGCGTTTAGTTTACTTCACTTACACTATCGCGGCAACTATAGAAAATATATTTAAAATTAAACGTTTAACTAAATCTTTCAGACACCTTTATTGTCATGAATATGAGCCACATTTGGTACAATTACACTTTTGGTGACCGTCTTTAAGACGATGCAATACGCCATTTGATAACTTGTTGATGAAGTTAGGAGTAAGTCATTCTTTGGGCATCAGCCCACATAACTTGCAATTGTAATTAATATTTAGTATTTCAAACCTATTTTTCCCGTAAAACTATGTCTTCATAATCAGGTATGGTAAACTCAACCGTTTAAGAGAAATCTGTTAGTAAAATAAAAAGCTGTGCAATTCCTGTTACTTAAAATCTATCCTAAATGGATACCTTTACTTTTATAAATGCTTAAGTTTGATTAATGTTTCTGGTGTTTCTTAATGCTCAGCCAAAGTTTAAGAAGGTATACCTTAAACAATAAATTCGAACATAGGACAGTTCGAAACAAAAACATAAGGAAATCTATATTGTTTTTTTTGCTTTATGTATAATTTGCCATATATTTATTCAAAACTTCGCACGAAGGGGTAAACGCCCACAGACCCATTTGGGGGAATTTGACTTCTTGCCGTAATATTACTCTGTGGAAATATAGTCAGGTTGCAGAGCAAAAGTGACGCACGCATGCATTAATGAATTTTCAAATATAGCCAATTGAGTGGCATTATGCACGAAACTCCCGCAACGATTGCAAAGTTTATAGACTTATTACTGTTAAATAAAAAAAAATCGGGATTATTCCGGTTTTTATTTGAACGCTTATAAAGGAATGGGCAAAGAGAAAAACAGTAGCCTAATGATAGAGTAGATGGAGTCGTACGCTATTTTGATAAAATAGCAACTACATAACGTATCTCCACTTTAGTCAAAAGCCTTGAAGCTGCTATATATTTAACGTAGAATTATGAGTTAAAGGTGTTGAAAGTTAACGGACGGCTCATTCTTAAATATGTCGATATTTGGTTTACTTATTTCACTAAGTCGAATACAAGTATCCTAAACATAGTGTCTCAGCATCTACCTGTATTGGGACATAACAGAATTGAAAATGACTCGAATTTAAGAATAAGGGAAATTTGTATAGTTCTAATTAACTAGCAATACCTTGACAAATGCCAGACTACCGCACTTTTAATAGAAAAACCTTATTATTAGCAAGAGTCGACGCATCTAAATATTATACTACCCTATGCTACCTCAATACGCTAAGTAAAACATGCACTACACCATATTAAAATATAACTGCGACAAATTGGCTTTAGATCTTTTTGAGGATCTCACTAAAAATACAGGGTTTAGGAGTGAATATCTCAATAGAATTGAGAGACCCAAAATGAAGTTATGAAATGAATGTCTGGTGTTCTTAATTCTCTTGTGAAAAATATAATTTTGTATTATTAGCAAAAATCTTATGCAACATTACTCCTGAAGGTATTACAACTGCACAAATCTGTAATGCATATATCTATTATTATCGTTTATAACATGCAAATGATGATCACACTAGTCAACAGAGTGAAATTTCATTGTAAGACTTTGATTTGTTATCCTTTGAAGGCGTAGTCATTAATTTCCCCCTAGACATACAGACAGGCACAACAGTCGCGGATCTATAGAGTTTAACAAAAAGTGCAATTCCACAGGC
The DNA here is from genome assembly GCA_025024175.1 of Rhyzopertha dominica. Lineage (NCBI taxonomy): Eukaryota > Metazoa > Arthropoda > Insecta > Coleoptera > Bostrichidae > Rhyzopertha > Rhyzopertha dominica. The sequence continues at coordinate 19,859,148 of QCXZ01000138.1, forward strand.
TTTATGAAGACATCACTTTCCCTAGTTCGGTTGCAACATGTACTGATGGAAAGTCAAAACCGGACGCAAACTGCTTGAGCCTGCAAAGCATCGTAGACGTCTGTCTACGGTGTATGTTAGTTCCGTTTTTATATACCTTTTTATGCCCGCTGCGCCTTAACAACCATAAATGTATAAACAGGAAGCGTGAACTAAACATGATTGTTATTTGTGCCTGTAGTACGAGTATCTGGATGCAAACCGGCTAGCGATGTGCAATGCGACTTTAAATGCATGCGTTGGGAGACACAGAAGAGCAATTGCAGTAAATACGCGACTTGACAGAAAAAGAATAAGAGATGAAGGCGCGGATGGAGCAAGAACTTGGGGACAATGTTTTTCAACGGCATTACGGATTGTTACCGTGGGAGATAAGCAAGAAGAATTTTACAACACACACATAAACTTTATTATAATCCTTTTTCCGAAACTGGAACCTGCAATTTTTAGCTAACTTTGCAGTGCATGGGTGGATCTGATCATTATTACAAATAAATTTTTTTGAGCAAGCTGTGAGCTATACGAAACCTTGTGTTTTTAACAATTTGCTACTGTGTCAAGTGGTAAACTGAGGAATCTGTCGGGTCATTTCAACAATTCGCCAAGATGAGAGCTAACTAAATGGACAACCAAAGTCAACTTTAGACACACCAAACTGTATATAATTAAAGTATTAAAACAAACTTTGTCGAATTTTGCTAGATAAAAGATAACCAATATTGCATTTGCATGTCTTTGATGTAAAATATTATTTCAAAATAAATAAAAAGCGCGTTGTATAAGGCCTGTACTCGAGTCACTCAAGAGATATAGTCATAAAAGTAATAAAGCGCTACTCTGTTCTGTTGTGTTTTCATGACTTCAAATTCTGTTAAAATCAAAAGGCCCGCCACGCAATTCTTTAGTGTGAAGCGGGCTGTTGTCTGCAACACTTTACGCAAGTAGTCTCCCACTCAAACTTTTTATTACTATCTGTTGAGTGACTCGAGTATAGTAGTATCATATTGTTTTGATGCGTGAAAACTAGCGCCTGCGAACTAGGCAACCAGACTGACGAATGAAACCTGAGGGGTGACGTTCCTTTCATCCGTTGAATCGTAGACACTCGAATTTACGTGAAGGTGATCGAAGGCTCTAGAGTKTAGACCATTTATTCCCGAAGTGGTCTTATATCTAATCCCAGGTATCGATGATCACCTGCAAGGGTCCATGTTAACGAAAAAAACTGGGAGTCTATGAAGGGTAAATATAATAAAAAAAGGACATCACTAACGTAGGAGATTTGAGAAAAAATCCAATAAATTGATGTCAAATGTTGAAAATTGATTATTATATATTATTTATTCCACCAAAAGCATTTATGTTTTTATTTGGTTATATTACGTGACAGATACTAGATTTTAATTTGGTTTGTTTTAATTTGAGTTTAATTATTAAATGTATGTCTTTCACATTACACTTTACAACAGTTAGAGATTTAAATCTTTCAGGGTGGCACTATTCCAGCTGTCAAAAAGACATCTGGAGTTGATGAATTTCCAAAAAATTTAATATTAGTTATGAGCAGGGTGTCTTAAAACATGCCAGGGGGTCTGGAGATAAAAAAGCTTAGGAATCTCTGTTCTAGACCAATTACGAAGCTCGGAAGCTTCCCATATAAAGTGAGACGAGTAGCGCGTCAAGCAAGCGAACAAAGTTATCCATTTGTTATAAAGTGACTATCGCGAAGTGTAATATTTTGAATAGTGGTTAATTGAATTAGTAGTATTAATAGTGTATTGAACTAGTAATGTAGTGTAGTAGATTAGTTATATCAGTGCTAGTCCATAAATAAATAAAGAATACGGATACTGGTACTAACCAACCATTCTACTTACATATAGGTAGCAACAAAAATCTTTATTTTGTATTTCTGTAAACAAGATGGGAAACTACAACGAAAGATACTTAATTTTTTCCAGATGTTAGATGGAGCTCGTGAAAAGAGTAAATCAATAGGAAATCGAAAATAGTGTTAGCTGATTGAAGACAAACATTTAGCGTTGTGTGGTGCATTTAAAACGAGAAAAATTTCCAACTACTTGTTATTGTACTTCCAGGAACTTTAAAATAAGTGACAGATTCAGCTCATATGAACACATAACTTCTTGTATCATGGATACGTCATTTTCAAAACGTCGAGAAATCTAATGCTGATCCAACAATTTCATTGTTGGAAAACTACATACGCCAGGGATAGRTTTTGCCGGAAAACATCATATATCATTAATAATTAATCTCGGCTTAAGACAGGTATCATTTCCTTTCTCATAAATTTGCTGCAGAACAACTTTTTCCGTGACGCCTCATTGTAATTACAGACAACAGTTTCCTCCAGATCAAGTAAAGGATGTAATACCTTACAAATCAGAACAATTTTCTCTGATAATTTCTTAGTGTGGTTCCTTTGATGCTGAGGACAGTTTACCACCTATAATCCGCCTCTTGCAAAACACTTCAACATACATAATGTTGCACCACCACCACTGAAAGCGTCTGTTATTTTCCAAATGACCGACCAAGCATTTCTGCTCCTGTTCACACTCCAAGAAGTGATTCTGCTGCTGTTAACACAGTCACTCCCAGAATAATAAATCTACCAAAAGCTAACGAAGCATTTACAAGATAGAAACATAGGAAGAGTTCGAGAAGTATCGTCCTCTACACCTACAAGTATAAGCTTGAGGGAAACTTAACATAAGAGGCAAATATTTTTGTTCGAATAAGGAAAGATCGACCAACAGAAAAAAAACAATAAGGATGCTGCCAAAACTTTTACTGTACATTCTTGACGGCGCACTTTTAGAAGACGGGGTTTCTGATTAGATGGTTAAATATTTCCTGATTTTGTCAATTGCGAGCGTTTGAGTTGGTGGAATGTTTAGTTATTTATTTAAGGATTTCTAATTAATGTTAGATACTCGTTATCTTATTTAAACCTTTTGTCAACATGTACCTACGTAATCGCTAACTATCCCTATTTCATACGTATATGGATATCAAGTAGAAGACCTGAAATATAAGTTTTTGTAATTACTTAAACCTTCCAAAATGCAAACGAACTAAACCTTAAGTGATTGTCGATATTAATGTTGGCAAATACATCTTCCGATTAACAACTGTAAAAATGCTGCTTTTATTAAGTAATTTTGTATAGCCTTGGTAGGTGTAAAATTATTTGATGCAAGTATTTCGCCAACCCATTAAGTCCTATGTATGACAAGATATTAATAAGAGTAGAACTGTTGTACCTCTGCTGAAGTTTTTTTACATGCATTAATGTTATCAACAATCGTAAATTACGAAAAATACAAGCTTCATGTGCTCTGAAAGAAACAGAATGGGTAGCTAAGTGCCTCCCGAACAAGAGCGCAAGCCCATCACTAAATGCACATGTGCAACGACTTCCCTCCTTGACATGCGTTATTTAGCAATTTATTTGTTTCTCACGATAATGCATCTGCGTTGCGCTCAACTACAGATTTGCCGCACTTGGCCGATGTGATTTATCGTGGCTTTGTTTTGTGTATAATTTGATCTAAGCCTCATTTTGCCAAGCTACGCTTCGGAGTGAGTTATGTACCCGACCTACAACGAACGTTGTTCACTTTCAATCCAAAGCAGCATATTCACGATGCGATTGTGTTAGGTCATTTTTGTCTGCGCTCATAAAGCTCGCGTGCTTTACGAAGTGCATAAATTAGATAAGATTAAAATGACAATGACTCGCGAATTGCACGATCCTAAATTTAAATTAATGTGGAATAAAAGCTCATCTGCCCTGCCTACATTATGAACTGTACATTCAAGTTCTCGTAGAATCTGCTAACAGAAAAGTGCAATATGTATCTGAGATACAAGCATTTTGCGAAATTGGTAGTACTTCAAATAGCAATAAATTAAATTCGACGATCGTCATTCTCAAAAGTATACAAAAGCCACCATTTATAAAAACAAAATAGCATACACCCTACTAAAAGGAATAAGAATAAGCAATAAGAATATACCTAGTACTACTATGAAAAGGCCCTACTAATCCTTATAAGAAAATGCATATTACAGAGCAATAGATCTTTACTCATTAATGACGTCATAGGCATTTTGTCAAACTATAGGTACAGAAGTAGTTAATAATTATATCTAATAACCAGTAATGACAGAGCCCTCATCAGAGATTGTCTAGATTAGGGATTTACTTGAATCCGTTTGGTTACAAACGAAAATAATCGTACATTTAGTTAGTTGTTACGTAAATATAGGGATAATAAAGTTCACGCTTGTAACACGATTTTGACAGAATAATCATTCAATTCCACTATAACATCCATATTGATTGTAACTGTAAAGTAATTGTTATTAGGCAGATCTATAATTAGCTTGTTAGTAATCAAGTTCAATTAACACGCGTATACGCACATGTTTCATATTGTTTATCATTACGTTCAACTCTAACCTATCGATTGAAATTATGTACATGGTAAAACGTCGATAAGTTTTAGTTCAACTCCTTTCTCAATTTCGTTCCAATTCCAACAGCGACAATCGAAAACTAAAGTGTCCGTGGACGTTCTGAACTTTGCCGATTAAGTTAATCTCCAATTCCAATACATTCCTATCTCAACTTCGATACCATTCTGTATTGCGCCAAGTGAAAATTAGCGTCCCAAGAGCGAGTTTTGGACTGTACCGACCATCTACAAAGAACTKACAGCAGCGGGGGTCCGAAAACATGGMGCTGCACCTTAGAACACGTTTGTGCATTATTTATATGAGCGCCCATTTGACAATATTAATGTTCCCACTTATTATAGTTCGTCGGGCTAATATAAATTAAATATGTATTCCGGAATGGGTTATGGCAATGAATACAAATTTTGAAGAAGCGGCATCAAAATACAGGGWGTTTGGAAGAATTTCATAGTCCAAGAAATGGGAAATTTAATTGTGCAACGAAATATGTGCATGATGCAGTTTTTTCAAAGTGTGCTTATTATGAATTTTATAGGCAACAATGAAACTTGAAAATGTGTCATTTATAATCTTARATACAGGGTATTCACGGTAACAGTCTACAATAGCTAACTGTTTTATTCGACGTCGTAGACTAGTGGTTGAAGTAGGAAAGTTTAAAAAAGATAGAAGAATTTTGTGGTGTTTACAAAAAAGAACAATTAAATATCAACTGACCGAAATACCTACTACGACTTTGTTATTTTAAATATAACGATCCCATTATAGCGCATTCGATTAAAGGCGTCGAATTAAACAAAAATGTACTAAGGTACCACTACCCTAATCATTTGAATAACTGTTGTTCACAAAACAGTCTACAATAGCTAACATTTTATTTGAAGTTGAAGTTATACAATAGTGATTCAAACGTCAGAGTTCCTCGATTTTTCGAGAAGAATAGTAGTAATAAATAGAACAATTGAACATCAACTGAATATTCTGAATAACCCATTGGATTCAGCATAGCCAGTGGAGTGGAATAGCAACTTTTTACATTTAACAGTACAAATTTGTTGCAAACTATTGCATCGCACCTCTTCTGGTTTTTTCCTGTTTGTACTTAACATTTTTCTTGTGTTTGGAGCTTTGCCCCCCCCCCCCAAGTTAATTTTCTGGCTATGCCACTGAGCATAGCGAATTAATTAAAAAAGTGCTAAGGCACCACTGCCCTACATTAATTTATTTTTCAGATATCTCATGTAAAATAATTGCTGTTCAAGTCTACAAAAGCCATCTTAGTACTGTAAACTTGTAGTTAATGTTTCGGTCGGTTGACGTCCAATTTTTTTTGTAAAAATTAGAAAAATTCTCACTAATATTCATAGAATTTCCTCTATTTAAAATAATAGTCTTTCACGTCAAATAAGAAAGTCAACTATTGTGGACTGTTTGTGGTTCCTTAGCCCTTAATCAAATTCGCTATAAAAATGGGGTCGTTCTATTTAAAATAGCAAACTTGTAGTCGATGTCTCGGTCGGTTGATGTTCAATAGTTTTTTTTGTAAACACCACAAAATTCTCAAAAATTCATCACACTTTTTCAATTAAACCACTAGTCTACGAAGTCAAATAAAAAAGTTAGCTATTGTAGACTGTTTCGTGAACAGCAATGGTTCAACATGACATATCTCAAAACCAAATAACAACAGGGTAGTGGTAACTTGGTATTTTTTTTGTTTGTATACTGCCAATTCAAGGGTATAAAATATCAAACACTAAACCACGGTTACAATGCCGCATAGTTTTTAGTGACAAAAGCTGATAATTTTACATTAAATCATTTGAATCGGTACATATTTGTATCACTGATCACAAATACAAAACCTTAATTGTCGCTAGAAACTGTCATTCTAACATAATTCGCCATACTTGGCCTCTGCCTTTTGTTCGTGTTACAGACATTTACATTTCTAATTACATATGAAATTCAGAATTACGGATAACTGCATTAAGCAGAACGATATTTGTCATCTTTCATTTAAGTTGTTATAATGCTGACTTCTTTTCTTTTGTATCGACTATTTAATGAAACATAGTCGAATGACAAACAATAACAGAATTTTAACCATTAAAAATAAAATTTGGAGCTTGAATGAAGTAATATAATGTGAATAGATTGAAAACAAATTACAATTGTATGAGTCATCGGAAGTGCAAGTTAGACTCAACTACTATTGAATAAATTAGGAACTAGTTGCTAGGTTATGTGTGGTGTGTATACTATTGTCCTAATAACTTCAAATGAGAACAGCTATCAACCTTGAGTTTTAGCCATAGTTTTTGTTGAATAACAGCTTATAAAACAAAGTTAGAAATTGCATATATTCCTAGTTAATTTTTTCTGAAACCAAAGGACTAAGCCTTTTTTTGTAATCTTCTGTGTATTGTGTGTACTATTTTTCAATAACTTCAAAACGAGAAAACCTCAGGTTTTAACCAGTTTCTCTCAAATAATAAGCCCACAAAACAAAGTGAAATAGTGTGTCGTTCTATCTAGTTTTCTTTAGAAATCAAGGAGAAAAATCACACTCGTCTCGGGTTTTCACCACTCTCTTTCTTACATACCTAATAGCCTACAAAACGAAGCGAAAGAAATATGCCGTCTCATTTTTTTAGAAATCGATAAAAGTATGACGAATTTTTCAAATGGCTCCTTCTAAAGCTATTTAAAAAAAKCGATTTTGGAATAATTTGCCATTAAAATTAATCTCCTTGAAAATCCCTCTAAAATGAGTCATGGTTCGTTAAATTTGGTTGAGGCATTTGGCACCTATAAGTTTCGAGACTCTGCTTTGCAATGAGGTTACGATCCAAACCAGAGAAAAAATTTAATTATCCGTTTTATGTAATTAATCTTTCACCTACATTTCATCGACAAATTATGGATTTAATTGCATTTTTTTTGTAACGTGATGTCAAATACGCGCCCGAGCGAAAAAGTTAGGAACTTCAAAATATTTTTAAAGAATTTGTGTGGTACTTTTTTTATCCATTTTTTTCCCTCAAAGCGATAGCGGAGTTTTCAAGATTCAGCCGCTCCGTACCCTTAGAGGATCGCCCTATATATTAACTTTACAACACACTAAAGCGTTTTTCATGTTTGACATGTTGTTTGTATGTATAAGAAATTTAAGATGAAAAAAAAAATTGAAATCGTCAGAAGATTAATCATTCAAACTTTATTTCACAGGGCTCTTTTCTCGCTGAGCCTTTCCAATGGGCTCAAACGCTTATCTGACGATCGCCAATGTAGGTCTGTGTACTTACCGATCGTACCAACCTATGTCGTAATTTGTAAAGCCACGCTGACGTATTATCAATTTTCACCAAATAAGCGAGTCAAAGACAACTTTGAATTAGCAAAATGAATTAAACAACATTTCAATAATATTACAGTAAAACTTTCTGAGAACAAATTTTCAGTTACCCCACCATATATAGGTACATAATATGTACGACACAAAACTAAAATAACGTACGAGCCGAAGGTTCTCGTTCTCGAGTATTCTCACTATTAATAATTATTGGTGGTCTTTTTTCAGAGATATAAAAAACCCCCACACAATTAGCACCCTACAGGAGCGTAAGTTGAGGTGTTTTAGTTAAATTAATCAAATTTAGTCAGTAGTTACCCCCTAGTTGTAGCCAGTTTACATTAAAGATGTGTGCATTGTTGAAAACTGTATAAAATCCAACTATAAGATTTTATTACCAACCGATTTACGAATACATTTACTGGAACCCAGAAGTGTAACTGGCATTACATTTATATAAAAAATTATGTTGCTAAAATAGAGGTAAACGAGTAGAACAATCGATGTCACTAATCGATCCTTAGAACAGCGTCAAGTTTGCGCAATTCGCTTCCTGAACTAATAAGAACTGATGCAACACATCCGATAACCAGCGTTTCAAACTTCCGCGTATAGGAGTTCCGCCTCTTTGAGATAACAGTTCGTCGAGGTAACACATGAATTATACTATCTGAAATGGATTATAATTTAAAAATACACGGGTGACGGCGGTAAATGGGTAATTACCTGACAGTTATGATAATGATATGCTTATCAGTAAGAATGGAAGAAATACACAGGTAAACCTGATGCCTGGGCGTCCGGTATCATCCTAAGTATCAAAAATAAAAAATGTTGCGTGTCACATAAAGTGGCAAATTAATGACTTGGCTAAGCAGGAACTTGGTTTGGGCGGAAGCTGGACTTACAAAACAATAACCGGTGGAATAAATTAACAGACGGTCTTTTCCTAAGCACTAAGCATAACACGCATAGAGAGATTCGAAGCCCTGATCTCTTCACAGGTGTAAAGTTTCAGTAGAATAAGGAGAAATAACGCAATTAGCTAATTCGAAATGCAAAACAGCTGTCAATACCTAAATCAGTGCATCGATAAAGTTCATATAATTATTTTATACCGATAAAAAACAGTTACCAGTTTTAGTCAGGTATACAACGATTAAGTATATTGATTATCAATAATTTGCTACGTGCTTTGCTCCTGAAAACAAAAAATCTTATCATATTCAGTTTAAAATACTGATTAAAATGCAATTCCATATTTTAGACAAGATGTTTTGTTTTGTAAAATAACTTTACCTAGACGTTTACGATAAACTAAGGTCGAAATGTAGTTTATTTTTGGAAAAGTTACGGTTTTATACAGATTACTGGATATTACTTTATTTTGTTTATTTAATGCAAGAGTCAATATTACCATGTCGAATTTCAGTAATTCACTAATAGCATCACAATGTTTTGGGGATCAGAAAGACGTGATGGCACGCTACTATTGCATGGGATTTCCCCATTTTTATTAATTCCCATCAGATATCAACGCCCTGTTGCCATCTAAGTGTCTATGCCAAGTAGATATCAATATGTCATCGCAGAAGGCAAAATAAAAAATTAACTTGAGGACTATTATTATACAATAAACAGGCATCTTGTCTGCCTTTGGACTTAAACTGTTCACACATCCTTTGCGTATTGTCATGAAATATTATTTTGGATAATGGCAGTTTCCTTCCAATATACCGCTATTTAAATTAAAATGCTACCCAGTTTATAATGCCGCCAACCAATTGCATACTTAATATACTGAAACGTCAAAAATTAAACTAAATGCCAATGAGAACGTTTCGCTTTCAAAAAATACAACCTTGATTTACAATTCGGTTTTCTGTTTTGTTTTAATAAAAACAAATAAATTTTGTTTCAATGAAACAAGAAAAAGTATAACTAGGTATTCTTATTTCTATTAGTCAGTCCTGGTTCAACCAAGCTAAAGACAGTATGATTAGAACGCAGCATAAACCAGAAAAGTTACACAAAACAAAGTTAACTTTAATAACAAAGGATTATTTTTTAACTAGAATAGTCTTTATTGTAATGATCCATAGATAGAGGTCTACGCAAAAGCCGCGTGCGTTAAAATTATTAAATAAATTCTGATTAGTTAAAAAACAAAAATGTGGTCATAAATAATAAACTTAGATTTTAAAAAATAGATAATATAATTACGGCAACGTGATCATCAATTTCCGTTGTCTAATAAGAATGATGGACCATTACATAGCCCAGAAAGTTTCTGTATTACTAGCCTAAATATAAGGATATAGCAACTCGAATATGAGACAAAATAAAACACACACATCCACCCATAAATGTTTATTAACAAACGAATTATGAAAATGAAAGAAGTTGCGAGGCATTAAATAGATAAATAACATTCTAGAAAACAAATATCAAGGAATTAATTAAACTGCATTTTTATAACACCTTTGGCTTATCATTTGTCACGTGGGGTAGAAGCCTATATCGTGAGTAATGACTCCATATAAAGGCGACTAAGAGCGAGAGCTTTCTGTTCAAGGAACCATTTAAAGTCGTCGCAACACAAAGTTACAGAGGGAAATATCAACTCACATCAATAATATATGCAACGCTCCGAAAAAAYCAGCTTATTTCTTTACCTTTACCTTACAATATACACTTATTGAGACTCTGATCTCACAACAGCTGGCTTAGTACAATAAAAGAAAACAAACCGAAGAAAATATGACCAGAATAAATATGAAAGACAATTGAGACACCCCGGCCACCGAGTCTAGTCGCAGTTGGGTGTTTCTTCAGAAACTCGAAGTAATAAGAAATTTCATCAGCAACTTGCAAGATGGCGGTCAGTTGGTTGCATATAGTGTATGTATGTTATGTTGTTATTCATATAATACCCGCTCGGTCTGGGTTTTAACTTGAACGCTCGGGTGGTGTAATGGAACTTACCAGAGTATTGTTCAGGAGATTCGGATTCGAATCCTGACCGCAGCGAGTTACTATTTCTGATTTAATTAGCTGCTTACCCAATAACCCAATAGTTTTCAATCATTATACAGGCGAAATATGTAATACTTAACAAACATGTAATTTTTTGTTCCCCCAAATTCGAATTCTCCAAAATACCAGAAAAATCACTTTAGCCTAACTATATATTATATCGTTTTTAATGTCTAGCCTGAGTTCTTTCAGTTCCAATGTTTATAACAAGAACCAATAAAATAAATCTGCCAACGCACCTTACAAAACCATAACACCCCAGGTATGTACATGACTTGACACCTGCTCCGACTGACCTACCTATGTAGCACACATAAATATTGTTTCGTAAATCCCAAGAAATGTTTCTTGAAACTATAAATGCGGAATACTTCAGTAAGTCTCCGAACAAAAACACTAACAACTGAATATACCGTACCTGTTTCATGTTAACTAAATCCATAAATCGATTTTAAAATCATCCCAATGTGTTATAGGTAATTTCTGTCGCAATGTGTGTTTCTGCAAAAAAAACTCAGTAGGTACCATCTGGATTTTTACGCAATACTTATATTACTCCACTTGTATGCAAACAGGATGCTCTCACACGATACTTGCAAAATGTTAACTAATGGAACTTCAATGTAGACCTTCTGCTTTTCCTGTAAGCCAAGTAAAAATGAAGGGTAATGGTGCTGCACGAAGCGCAATGCCGTTCTAACGGCGAAAAATGCACAGCAGGGTTATTTTAAGCCACACAATCTTGATTCACATTCTTTATATTCCAGCGCTGCTGTCAACGCAACGACTTCAAACACAAACAGCAAATCGGGATATCAAAGCGAGTTAAATCAATGTTAAAGCTGCAAGAAGTTGTCTGGAAACAGTTGACTGACTGTTGAAATCCGTTTTCTTATGGTTGTTTTCTGTACGACCGCGCCGACTATGATTGCAGGCCACATCTAATGACCATTCGGTCTAAACAGAGGTGGCTTCGTCATTTTATTTGCTTCATGCTTCGCTGGTCGCCGATGATGTAAAAATGTCTATGGTTAACATGTTTACAGATAGACGGTTTTGCCACCATCGTGTTTAATAAAAATCATTCCTCCTCTGTTTTTTTCTGTTTACATTTTTATCGATTCGGATTACCGGTTATCGGCGCGCCGGTCGGGATCTGATAGAAGAATTTACAAGCCGCATATTAATTTACATAAGCGAGCAAATGTTTGCTCGACCCTACATGAAGTATCAGACGAATGTCGCGCCTAAAGGGAGCGATACCAAAAGGAAGATAAACGAAACTGTTACAGTTTGTGTGGCATCAGATCTCTCTCCCATATTTTTTGTTGTTGTCAAAAGCAATAACCGTTCATAATTAACAATCATTCAGTGGGAAACATATACAGTTTCGACCACCTTAGGTTCAGATAAAATAAAGTATAAAAAGAATGAACTTAATAACCATATAAAGCATTAAAGGTACCAGGTGTTGACAAAAATGCATAAGGTTGATAATGTTTATCAAAAAGAAATCATGCACTAATTTGTCATTTTTAGTAAGTAACTGAAAGCTAAAGCTTTCTACTACTTATGAAATAAATCACTAAATAGCCCGTTAACGAGGGTGAATACTTTGAGTGTCCATAATATTAGATAACATGTTTTCGGAAGGATCGCTGTCACTATAAAACTCTGACAAGAAGTTGTTAATCTGAGGTTTCGATTACGCCTGTAATCTAGAACCTCAAAGAAGCGCCTGACATGGTTCAAACAAAAAACAKAGAGKAATGTGTTTTGGAAAGCCCTTTTTCGTTAGTATTTGCACTCACTTTTCATTTTTATTTTATGCAATGAGTTTTGGGACAATGACATTTGAACTGTGAAAATGTGACAGAAATCAACTGGCTATTTCGATCATTTTTTTTGCATTTTCTATTTGACTGTAGCGTTAGAGCTGGAAGTATCTAAACTTTTTCCATATTGTTACAAACGATAAATCTCATTTTCTCATGAGTTTCTGGTATTTTCGTACTTTTAATCACTCACTGAAATAGCGATATCTTTTTACTTTAATAGTTGTTATCATTCCACTAGATTATAGCAGATTTTCTTAACTTCTACCATTCTATGCGTCCCTACTCCGTCTTTTTCCGTACCAAAAATAAAGCTTGTATTTAAATGGAATGAATGATACTTCCTGCAGCGTTTAAAATTGTCACATGGATGCAGTACCTAACTGAAAATCACAACAATGCTATTTGCTTTTTTATTAATACTCGTAAACATTGTTTTATTATAGCACATACAAATACCGCACGAATACGGGGGCTTCTGGTGAGAATAAAAAAATCACCCCAAAACTGAAGCGCTACACTATACAATAAACCTTAACGTGCTATTAGGCTTTAAATAATCTTGTATATACTGCGTTATATACCTACAGAAAAAAAAACACTCATTACTCAAATAGTGAAATACCGCCCATAATAACTATTATGATGTATGTCATGGCAATGTAAACATACGCCCAACTTACATGGTGGTAACATTTCTTAAGTAATGGTTGACTTGGGAAATACTGCCTGTATGAAATATAGTAACATGTATTTTCATGCATGAACAAATGCGTGACACAAGTCAAACGTTGCAAGATATAAACATGAACGCAATAGCACATTAAAAAGCTATATTAAGATGCCTGTAAAAAAACTTATTATTACTTATTTAGTTTATAATGTTAAAAAAATCTGCCTGATATGTTCTGTATAGCTGTATAGTTGCAGGTTTTTATCGTTTTGTAATTGTAGAACTTACACTGTACCATGCTTTCAAAGAATATAGCTTCCAAATCTAATTCCTGCTGTTGAGTGTAATCTGTTATTTTTATCACTTTCTATTCCTGTTAAATTTAGCCTTTTAAAACTTTAATTCTATGGAACATGTAATTCATCTAAGTATACAGCATACTACAGTTACAAATGGTCGTAATTATAGGTAGCCTAAAGCCGCCGTTTGGAAATTCATTTAGATTTTCTTTTCAATAAAAATTTTGCCTAAAATTTAGACATGTAAATATGAAGAGAAATCACAAAGGGTATGACAAAGACAAATAAAATCTGAAACTATGCCAAAACAAATAAGGTTGAATGTTTTGCAAACAGATGACCACTCTAAATACAACATTATGCTGATGGTAACATTTTCGTAAGTGTCACAGTAAAATAATGAAAGATTAATAAAAAAAACTGGCGGTTAAGTCCTACTTGTATTGTTTACCTAAAATTCCAATGCAGCGAGAAACGGCAGCAACATTTAGAAATTTAATATACAATTTTGTTATATTCTTGTCTTCGCTGCAAGATGAAAATAGAGAACTGAAACAACACTTTTACCTTACTGAAACGCCAATACCACGGTGGATTGTCCCCTGACATTTGTCAACCTTCATTTGCATCGCTCCCTTATTCATTGCGCAGCACAATAACGTAAAATAAACAAACATGCATTGCATTGCGCAGTTTATTTAATCCAATTTAACTTTACCTCACCGTAAACGCGGAACTCACAATAATAAGTACGTAATGTGCTTGCTTACAATCAGCATCACCCAAGGGTGAGTCTTTATAATTTGTGCTCCATTGTTTCCGTTAACACACAACGTTAAAATGTGTGTACACCTACCGTGAAAATGAATAAATATATATAAAGTACGCGAACTGTTACAGTAAAACAGTAATATAAAGGAAATTTGTTAAAATACAAAAGCAAAGTGATTGCTATGAAAAGTTTTGTTGATAAAAACCATTAAAGTGCAGGTGGCAGAATATTGTTTTGTTTGGGCAGGACTTTAACGTATTTAGATTTAAGAAACGTAGCGATACTATCTAGTATCGAAAACGCTTTGCATTTTTTAGTAAACCTAAGGGATTAGACTTAAATAGTATCGCCCTTCCCTTTTGACTTTTTGCTCTCGTTCGCTGAGTTGCTTGTTCTTTGCAACCAGCAGACATGTATGTCTACGTCCATCACAAGCTTTTGGTTCAGAAAGGTTTCGCTATGATATATATGTGTTATAGGATCCTACAGGTCTAGGTAGTATAAAGCTCTTTCTTAGTGTTTATTACGGGTAGTGTAAGCCCGACGGTACATCGCCAAAGTTGAACAACCTGTTGCTATACCATACACTGAAGCTATCACAAACGCCTTGTCCAGCAAAGAGTCAAAATGTGGCATTTTAACAAATTAGTCGGGTAGGTTTCCGATTCACCTGGATTATTCTTTGCCTCGTTGCGAATAAAACATGTATGGGATACCATGGCCACTAAAGACTGACCAATTACAGATACTTGGTACTTACTCTATGAAGACATCGATCACTTGATTCAAACTATGCCTCGCTGAACTAAGAGCGTACTCTAATATCCACAGCGGAGCAACAAATTATTAATTTGTTGTTCATTTCTAACGAACTCATAATAATGCTTTTTAAAATCATTATTAGGTCATCTAGCGGTGACTTTACGAACTACGTGAGCTGCTACTGACGGTAAAGTTCAGAGACCACACTGCCATTTGAGTACATTTGAAAAAGTCTAATAAACAGACATCTCCAGATGGCACTAAGGGCATCTGCCCTCCTATTCTCCCTTAGACACCTACATTGTCGAACTCAATATTAATTTTTGTCATATTCGTTCCAGCTCAAAGGACGAACTACTTCCTCTACCACGTAATTCAGAAAGTTGTTCAGTCAAACTTACGGGTGTATCAAAGATATAAATACCAGGGATATTGTATTGAAGGATCAAACCTAAGACTATGGTTAGTGGTACCTTATAATGCAGTGACTTTACTCGCAAAACCACCGCTAGATGACGTATTGGCGATTTTTACAAAATCACCCCATGCTGCGGTGTAAGGCGTGTACACATTAAAATATAAAATGGTGCGAGCGTCAGGTAGGATAGCAAATATTGTCAAATATGTCAAATCTGTGAATAACAGAGATGGAGCTATCAGAAACCAGCAGAGTATCGAATCGATCTTTGCCATTTGTCAACTTACCAGTGTAAGATTTTTACATTTTTTTATCGTCTTATTCGGAATGAAACACATAATACTGATCACGCAATAGGAGGACGTGACAGGAATATATAGGGTTAGGTGCTCAGTTTCTTTTAATTAAGTACTGTTTCACAAGTTTCATTTACCTTTTAGCGTTTTTGAGCTTATCATAGTTTGAGTGTATTTAATACTCGATTTGGCGAAATTTAAGCTCGCTTAGAGCAGACAAACAAATAAATGTGCGGTGGTACATAGCTTCTTAATTGTTATGTTACGATAAGCATTGTTATCATACGAAAATTTTATACTTACGCGATAAACTGAATGGTTGATATTTGTAGTTTTATATGAAATGAAATGAAAATAAAACTTAACGCTTAACCAGTAAAAAGGAAATTGTGTCACATTGTGCTTAACTTGTTCAAAAATTAAACACTTAACATGGGACGCCACCTATTGGCAATACGTTAAAGCTTGAATTCCCCGGCAAAAACAGGGACGCTTCCGAATCGTTTGTTCGGTATCCTAATGGAGCAGCGATATTTTTTTAGATGATTAACATTTTATGTTGGATGGGTCCATATTAAAACAAACATATTAAAATAATAAAAGAACCAATTCGGTATACTTCCCAGGGGTTATTAATAGGTAAGTTTGGCTTATGAATTTTAGGTAAACCATATAGTCTAGGGAGGATTGGATTCATAGGTAAGAGTTTATGTGTAGAGTAACCTAAAAATGAAACAGTGTCCTTACATATCGACAAAGACAATTTTAAAAACTTAATGAATGGAATCAAGGGGTTTGAAATGATCGAAGAAAATTTATTATCCATCAAAAATGTTTTAACCTTATCAATGTAAACCGATCTGTCAAGCACAAGCACGCAATTGCCCTTATCAGCCTTTGTAACCAGTAAATTATTGTCCCTGATTTTCCTCCTCAAACTACCAATGGTCTTTGACAAAGTGGGGTCAAAAGATGCGTTAACCAAATGACTATTCAAGCAATGTGAAATGTAAATTTAATAAATTCAATAAAATTTGTTTTTGGTATCGTTATGTCGATGACTGCATTCTACTATTTGACGGTAGTATAGATGACGTAATTGATTTGAAAAATTTCTTAAATAACCTACATCCCTCTATTTCGTTTACCTTCGAATTAGAAAACAATAATTGTCTCCCTTTTCTTGATCTTCTCTTAACAAAAAATTTGTCAACCAAAAGTTTTGAATTTTCCATTTTCAGAAAACCCACCACCACATCTTCTATGATAGATTTTTTCTCATTTCATCCCCCTTCTCATAAATTAGCTGCGTTACACCACCTTTTCCATAGGTTATGTAATATCCCCATAAATAATTGCAACTTTAATTTAGAACTAAAAATCATTAATTATTTGGGCCTAATCTATAATTTTCCTGAAAAAAACTTTTGTTAAATTCTTTCATAGACACAGAATAAAATTCCTCAACAGGAATATAGTTCACCTTAAAAAAGCAGAGAAAAGATTTTTTGCTATTCCATATACTGGTTCATTGTCATTAAAAATTTACCATACATTTAAACAACACTTACCTGATATTGAAATTTCACATAGAGTGGTTAATAACTTAAGTTCACTTTTGGTTAAAAACAAAGATGACATCCCACGATTTGAGCGCCCTGGTATTTATTCTATCCAATGTTCGAAATGCAGTCTTTTTTATATTGGTCAAACAGGCAGATCCTTTCGAATCAGGTTCAATGAACATTTAAAACAAATTAAATATAATCTCCACAAACCCACCCCTATTAGCACACGTTCCACTTTTGCTGATCATGTTTTAAATTCTGAACATTATTCTCTGACAACCCACATTCGTTAAAAATTTTACATTCTCAACCAAAAGGCCTTGTATTCAATCAACTTGAAATTATTGAAATACTAAAGGCTAAATCTTTTTCTCCTTCAAATTTATTAAATGATCAAATTACATTTGACAATTCTCCCCTTTACTTATCTTTTAATTGCATTATCTTTGATTGATTGATTTGGCAACATTGTATTTATCTAAACTTTCACCTGTCATTTGTATTTCCTTTTATGTATCTTTGCTAGATCACGTTATCGATTTACATCCATTCATGAAATAATGATTACCTGACATTATTATTGTGTGATGGGCTCGCTAATGGCTCCACGACTTATAATTTCGCATTTTGGTAAGTTTCAATTGTCTCTACTTTTCATAGGTTAACCATGCCTTTTCAGATTTATGGTCTTTTTGGTTTTCTCATGGCTTGGGTCTGGATCATTGCGAGCCTTTGGCATTTTTATATACATTTTTTAAAATTTGACAATGTATTATTTAATGTCAATTTTTAGTATGCTATGTTAGAAGGTGAGGACATTGAACTTGATTGTTTGCTTCTACAGCTTACCCATTTTGTAGCTTGCTTCACTTTACGTTGTTGAGGATGGAGGCGATCAGCCTCTGAAACATGTACAATGAATTTTGATTTGATTTGTTTTCAAATATAATAACCCCTGGGGAGTAGACCGAATTGGTTCTTTTATTATTAACATTTTAGAAATGTTTAGGTAAGAGAGAGTGGGGGGGATGTGCGCACATAAGGTAAATTTGCTACTGCGATTAAATCCTTACAGTTAATGCAATGGAATTTATTCTAATATAGGCAACAAACAGTGAATTGGGTGTAGAAAAATAAAATAGCGATAATCCCAAAAGCACACAATTCGCCAAACTATAGGGTAATTGTGCGCAGGTGATGAGGAATTGTACGCATACGTGAGGTTTCTGTACTCAATATGTACATTTGAGGCCACAAATAAGCACGAATTGAACAAAGAACATAGTTTATGCATTCAATTCATGGTCATCACACAGATGTTGGTGTTCCCATTCTGATTGATCGCTTGATTTCAATAACGCTATTTTTCATCTTTATCTTCTTCTTGCCTCCCTCGTTTCCTGCTTCCTTATTTTTGTTCTCCATCTTTTCATTTTTTGCTGTGTCATTTTATTTGTTAGAAGTGATTATTTTAAGACATTTCCTAGCAGCCAAACCATGGTACTTTCTTTCTCAGCTGCTTCCAATTTCTTGTCGTTAGGAGTAGCCGTATGTATTTTTGAATGTTACTTTGCCCGAGATTTACTCTTCGAAACCTTTGCATTTGCACCATTCTGTACTTCTGTTATGGCAAGTCTCGAGATGGTCGGATACCAAGTATTTTTCAGCGTCTTGTTCTTGTATGATCAAGGCATCTACGAATGGGGAACAGCTGATTCAGCTACATGGAGGATAACTGTGCGCACCATTACCCCAAAGTGGTGCGTACTTTAGTATTAAGAAACCAGCAGAACTCACAAATACGAATGCAGATTTTTGCAGGATATACTGGAGAACATAATGCTGAATACGGTCGCGCATGAAAAATCATTATTAAAATAAACGCAGCTGCTTACCTCCTTAGTTCCTGGGGACAACCAATTATAAGTAATCATAGACTTTATCTATGTAAGTAATCACTCGCTTTGACATTAAGCGGATTTTTTTAACAGCACCATATATAAAGGAGGTACATAGATGAGCACGCATGTCACTTTTCTTTATTACTACAGCAGCGCTCTACAACCTACAACTGACGTAATCTGAAACTTTAGGATCCACAATGTTGTCACATTTCTAACTAAATTTAATGAATTTTTAGCCTAGTGCACTGTTGCCTTATATCATTTATCATTTTCTATTATTTGACATATTATTACGTCAGTATTTTGCATACTTACATTTTTGCTTCAAATTGATAATGCAGAACTATTTATTGAAAGGCGCAAGGCGTTTGTCCGTTTGTTTGTTATTCTTTCATTCGCTTGAATGTGTCAAAATCAAGATCTATAACGCGACCAGTGAACTATATGCAAAGCATTTCGCCACACTCGTAGAGAAAAGATACATAGAGTCCAGTGAACCTAATGCAAGAAAAACACGCTGAAGTGACAAAGTGAGGTTATATTGAACTGTCACATGTGTTTTTACGCGTAATTTGAGCTGTTGTCACATTTGGTTGGCCAATGACATACTACCAGTTAGTAACTACTAACAAGCACTATGAATACGGTACTTTTAGTAGGATGTTAGCGGCAACTAGCTAGTACAATGCTAGTAAGCTACTAGGGCCTTCACTATGAATAATTCTGTACGTATTTATCGCAAGCTGAGCTCTGTTCCAGCGAACGAGATTTAAAAAATATATATCGTACTCTGCGTTTTTACCGAAGCTTTTGGAACACACGGTATACCGAATCAATTAAAAACCATATTAGCCGGAACGTTAATTATCCGTATTACGTGTCGAATTTCCCGCCAGTCAAGGTGGTCCGCTTTCGGCAGGTAAAGCCTACTTCACGAAATCTATCCCAGGTTATTTTTATATTATTAATTTCCACGTAAAACAACCGTGGCGTACTGAATTTACGATGCTTATCGGGGCGGTAATCACAACATCTCAAAAGGAGTCATAAATTCTGTAACGCCCACAATGTATCATTTTATTGACCGTCAGAGCCATTATTCAGGCTCTCTGGGCTTCACTAGCTAAGACAAATTAGTTCGAGGCGCTCCGTTAAGTCACCCCCGACAGTCAATAACTCGATACCGCCAGATATAAATGAGATCTGACTATGTAGACAACAAGGGACAACTCCAATTTGCGCGAATGTTGAGAAAATAATCTGTCAAATCGGGAGAATGAAAGCTGTTTCATCTCGAGTTTTAGACAAATTCCTGTTTTGTTGGTTTTCTAAACATCTAGCAGTGTAGCAGTACATTCGCTGCATTGGCTCCCTAACCTTAGTTAAAGTTTAGTTCTTTCCAGCACAGTAGGTCGAAACATACAGGCAATGACCTTTAGTGCTTTTCTTGCATATTCATAAAATCTAGCTTCATTCGTTCTGCATCTTCGCAGTTTATTTATAATGCCGTGTGCATATCTTTGTGATTCATGCTTATTTCTAAAAGAGATTTGTCTTAGAGTTTTCCCTACATGGATAGCCATTAATTAATCGATTCTTGATATTAGACAATTGACAATTTTTGCATTTTTTAGGTACCTGCGTATACCTCTCTGCATTCTCGATAACGTGAACTGATTAATACTAGCCCTGTTCATGACAGATGAGAAGAAAATGGGTAGGCAACACCAAACTTACTAGAACATCCTAATAATCAACTCTTTGCCCATCAGCTCAATCAATAATTTGATCGAAATATTGTAAAACCCGTTCTGAAGTAACAGAACTTTTTCAGCAGGAACATTATCTTGGTTTGAAGGCTTCCGTGGTTGTTATCGATGACATGTTGTTTTCCGGGTTGCTTCCCACGTTGGTTATTTGACCTTGACGTTTCGACACTCATGTCGGTGTCTTCCTCAGAAGTAGTTCTGAAACTGAAACTGTGTCGAAACGTCAAGGTCAAATAAGAAACGTGGGACCAAATCCGGAAAACAACATGTCAGGTACACTAAAGTCATTCCACATCATTATTTCATCAAAGGTATAATTCTCACAAAAATATTTATGCACTTTTTTAAGTGTTCTTTATTAAATAAATTTTTTATCAACTGCATATACAGAATATATATATTTTTAAATTATTCTCCAGTCTCAACACAACGTAAGTACAGCTTTTCTGCATATATTTAAGAACACTATTTTCTGTAAAGAGCGGATAATTGAATTTTCTTAAATATTTCACGAAAACATTATGCTTTATGCGCATATCTTCAGCTTTTTTAGCGCATGTAAAACCTAACTCTGATTATTATACATACATGGAAATATGTACAACATCGCATGAGGATGTTTGCATGTTGTGTTGAATTATCTCAAAACCTCCACCAGGCAAATTACCACAAATACAATTACGGACCATTCGTTTGTAGCTAAACTGTTCTTTTTTCGGATGGTCACTTTTCCGCTCGATGGTTATGTAGGTGGCAATAAATGTACAATCGCTAGCATACAAAAATAAATGGGTTGGATTTGTTTTGTTAAAAAAATACGACACAAAGGTATTTAACCTTTTTATAACCAGACCTGGTCCGGATGGTCTCGACGTTGGAAGTTTTGGATCCAAATCGATCGATACGACGCCGCAACCCAATATATTTTCTGGCGCATTCACCAGACTTGACAACCTCGGCCATTTTCTGTTGAGGCAAAGAAAATCTCGGTTTTATGCCAACAGACTTCAGATCTTAAAAGATCTAAAACAGAGAATTTAAGCCACATGTGAAGCATTTATCCTGATATTAAGTGTACAATACGTGGGCGTACCCAACTTTTGGTCAAGGGGGAGGCAAAGCAGGAACGTCCTGTAGAGTATAATTCAACATATATAGAAATAACGTTTATAACATATAGGTACTTAAGTAATTAATGAAGTATTTATTCCATGAATAATCATCGTGGATTTTCTGCAAAGCGATTTAAAACATCTTCTGTGAAATAAGGACCCAAATTTTTTTATATGTATGGAAAACACTGATCATACAAAGCCCCTTTTATTACTAATTCAGTTATTGATGAACACAGTTAGGTAAGGCGCATTCAGTTGCATCGCTCTCGCATTTAACAAAAGATGAGTTGATACATTTTATTTGGGAGAATAAAGATCCATGATCCACATAATGTATAATATCATACGAAGTACCAAAGGAACATCAACTTCACCTTGAAAGTTCTACTAATAAGACCACTATTTCTGATTCAGAATTAACACATATCAAAGACTAAATGCATTAACCGATACGCTTGTAGTACAGTTTCAACTTCTTGCACTAGAAGCATTAGAAATTTAAGCTAGGAGTTCATATGTATAGGTGCTAAAGATACAATTGCAGTAATTTTTATTCCCCAGGGAAAGAGTCTCGATGGATAACTAACTTTAATCAAACTCAGAATGACAATTGCCTCAGCATTATGCGTCCAGCCAACCTTCTCAGATCGCCAGTGCATTGCTCTCAAAAATTAACCGACTACTTAATATTTTAAGCAAATTAAGCTTCATTTAAATAAACTGAAATATATTTAATTGCATTTTTAACAACACATCTGGTTTTAATTCATGCTGATAATGATTTTACTGGATTCCTAAAACTTATATTAAATAAATTGACTTTCATAAACGTGAGTTCGGATGGATTTCTAGTTTTTTTTTGTATTAATTGTTAAAATGTAATGTGAATTTATAAATTTGGTACAAAGGTTAGAGCTGTCATGGAATATATGACAGATTCTGATGTGATTCCATATAACAGTAGTTAGTTGAACAATCTTTATAGGAAAAGGTAGAAGGGCTCAACAAAGCAGAAATAGTGACCAAGATAGTCTTTTAAAGCTATATCCGCCCTAAGACAACGATTCGTAACAACAAGAATGTTGAAGTTACAGCTTCAAAACGCACATGGCATCGATTAAGCTTGGAAACCATTTGGCAACGACTTATTAGAGAAGGTCATTTGCAAGGGTCAAATATGAGTTCTGGATGAAAATTGTGAAATACACTTGCCTATAAATTTTACTGTATTTACAATTTTATAAATAAGACAATTTTTAGGTGTGCACACATAATTAATCAGCTAAATGTATGGAAAATTGGAAGAGCCCAGAGTTGGCAACCCAGGTCCAGGGGGGAAGGGCAGCTGCCCCCCTATGTTCAAGTTTACAGAATCTTTTAGTGTACATATATACAAGTGGTATACCCCTCCACATAAGCGATTACACCTATATTATACCGTTGATTGACGTATTCTTGGGAATACGTCAATCAACGATTATACTCTACTGCACTTGCTGATACAGTATACTTAGGCTGGATGCTTTCAGCGTCCATAATGTTAGATAATATTATTTCGGGAGGATCGTTGTCACTATAAAACACTGACAAAAAATTATTAATCTGATGTTTCGGATTACGAAACTTTCAAAATTTTATTTCAACTCGTGTCAGACGATATTTTGTATTTCTCCTCTTTGAAAAAAATTACAAGCGTAATCGAAACATAGAGTAATAATTTTTTTGTCAGTGTTTTATAGTGACAGTGATCATATCTAATATAAGTATACTTATCCATATAATTTTACACAAAAAGCTGAAAATTTATCGTAATGAGTCTCCTTCATATGGAACTGATATTGACAGAAAAGTTCATGAGAAAAAGAAGTATTTTTCTTACTATAATACTGACAAAGAAGGAACCACACAACAGACTTGTCATGAAAGTTAAAACGGTGCTAAAGAAATACTAGAAGTAACAATCATTGGTTTATTAGTGTAATATAATCAATTTGTCACATAATAACTTTAAAACAAGTATGAGCGATTCACTGAAAGTTTAAAACCTAAAATTAACTAGTTTCAAAATAAAGTATTTTGCCAGAGTATTTATTATAAGATATACATCAACAGGAAGTCAAATAGGAAAGCACAGACAACCTTGCGAGAAATTTCCATTTGTTTCAAGAATTTCCACTTTTGATGTTTTGACAATTTTTAAATTGTAGCCAACTGTGAAATGTGCATAGCTTTTTTCTTTGTACCAATACCTAAGAAAGCAATTCCTACCCGTGGTTTTCCGAACACCAAGTCGGAAACTACAGACAGAGTCTCTAACTTAAGATAAATTCAGTGTTTACTGCATGCAAACGTCCTCCAACCTTTTCTTGAACTGAAGGTCAAAGGGACATCCTGGAAGAGCATGTTATTACGGCGTGCATCGCCTCCACTTGCGTCTCGTTTGAGCGGTAAGTTTCGGGCCGTTGGTCGCCTTAAACCCTTTGTTCGAAACAAAAGCGTGAAAAAAGTCTCTTACACAGACAAATGCACACATCAGTGTTCTCCTGGCCAGAGTGGCATTAAACAAAAAGATACAACTGATTAGCGCTTGGCATGACACAATTGAATTGATACAGCTAATGGGCCGGCTCGTTTCCACCGAATGGAATGCGGTTATTAACGCCGCATGATGACAAACCGTCTCTTGGGCGAAGAATTAAAAAAAAGAGCATCATCGCTCGCACTCCCGCTTGTTTATATTTTATTATCAAGCGGTGTTGCCATAATTTTTAGTTAGTACAACTCATATTCTTGATTATGAATTTCCATTATTCTTCACGGGACGTTTAATAGGCCTTATCATGTCCACTATCTCTCTTCTCCGTATATAACGATTAGTCTTCTTCGTACTTGAATTGAAAACCTACAATACCACCACTATCTGCAAAAATGTTACAGATACCAAGTATCTGATTAGTTTTCAGTTACTAAAATTACAAATTCGAAGTCTACTCTACTAGTTTTACTGAAACTTGCGTAGTGCTTTTAGCCAACTACCTGGCCATCCTCATCATTGTTTTGTTTAATCCAACAACCCAGAGATTAATCAACTTGATTATTTTTATCTAAGGATAGAAATGGACTAAAAAGTCGCAAAAAGGTAGCTGTATTTCGTGTAACGAGATAATTGAAAACAACACTGGCTTACAAGATTTTGTCAAGATTGCTTAGACCACTACATTGAAGAGTAATGCGATACTCTGAAGAGTTATATCAAGAAGACTAAATGTTTTTTAATGTCCGCCATTATTCATCATCGGTCACTTGGCTTAGATCTTTGAGTTTATCCAAATAGTTGCTGTTCCTTCTTAAACACTGATACATTCGGACAATTTTTGACACCTAAAGTTTTAGTAGGCGTATTTTGTAGACTATGTTCAATACCAGAAAAACATTTCGTATTACTGGAAACAAACGGAAAATAAAAACTTTAAACGCTTTTCCATTGCAGTAAACGTAAGATAAAAGCTTATAAGCAATCATGAGTAACTTATTAAATATATGAATAAAAGCCATGATTACAAAGTAATCATTTATATATTTTACCACCCAAGTTTAAAAACAACTACCAATTTTCTTAGAAAATTGAAAGTATAATATTAGCAGTAATTCTAGCGCTTTTTATTGACATTTCAAAGACCGTGTGTGTAAAAGAAATCACGCGTTTTTATAGTCTCGGCAAGAAAAAGGAATATTTTGATATCAGCTTATTTTTTTAAGTTTAGTATTAGCTCGTCTAGGTACACAATCAGCATTTCCTTTCATTTAGTAACCGTATATATTTACACCTTATAATAATTTTTCAGATGAAGCTGTGTTGTTTGTAAACGACCAATAAAGCTTCAAAACATGTAAAAAAGAAAACTTCTACATAAATCTGAATTGTAATCACCTATAATTATCCGCATTGACAATAAATTTTGTCCTTATTTTTAGAAGGGTTTTGTGCTCAAACTATACAGGGTGGATCACAAACATATTTCTTGCATAACTCCACAACAGCTGAAAATGCGGAAAACTTTTATACGGTAATGCTTTCGATTTTTGAGCACTATAATCTAAAATACAATTATCTAACATTTGCTAACACTTGCGACGACACTTGCTAAATTTCAACTAACTTTCAAACTAGAAGAAATATAAACGTGCGTTTTCGCTATTCCAAACAGCATAAACAAATTGCAAATCTGACCAATTATTGAGCATTTTTTTAACTTTAAAACTTTTAAACGGAAATAGGTAAGTTGATATTTTTTTAAATATAACGTAATGAACACACACATGAAATGAAATTTCATTCAACACTGCATTGCTAATATTCCGAATCGATCCTTTTTAAGCTACCTATTGAAAAAATAGCAAAATTTATACTTTCGAAGAAATCATATCACCATCACATGATTTGACATATTATTGTAGTTACTTTACATTCAGTTAAATTTGGAATTAAATTGAATGATCGAAATCGTAACACAGATGTTTCCTTACGTTTAATCAAATAGGTGTGTTATTTGAACAAATACTAGCATGTTTAAAAACTGCGTTATGCAAACATCGAGATGAGTTCCCAAAAACAGAGACAGAGAATTATACAATCATAAACAAAAATTAGTACGAAAATTCATTGTTTAAAGAAAACGTTTCAATTTGAACTGTTGTTTTGAAGACACGAATAAACCAATTATCTTTAGCATTCCTCTCAACCATTTATGAAGTAGTTTTTTCCAAAATCATCCTGGATTTGATTTCTTACGTTTTCAGATTTAGTTGAGTGATTAACAAACTTTAGACTTATTACAGCTCCAGAGAAAAAAAATCCGTATTCTTCACGTTAGGGAGCTAAATAAGACGTCGTCCTTCCACTATTTGGGACACTGATTTTAAAAATCCTAAAAGCTTACCTACTATTAGCGATCTGTGGTTTCAAAATTAAAGCAATTTATATCTTGATAATGAAAATTATGGCGGTTCATAAAACCATTACCGGGAAATGTTTCCCCATCAAAAAATAGTACTTTGGAAGTTAATACCAATAAATTGCTGATCAAGCTGAATTCGGCAAAGATGTAAATTATGATGCTATTAACATTTTACGTAAGTACTGTGAATCTTCTTCTACTGAATAGAATACTAAACGTTCATTTTCTTGTATTACAATAGATCTCTTTCTAATTATTTGTTGATATTGAGATTCCCAGATCTTCGAAATTTCTCCATCAGTTTGCGTGGATGCGTTGTATCACTTACACTTTCTAAAAATCATGTCGATTAACACAAAAATTGTAAGAATAAAATTGCAAACATCTAAAATGACAACATAAGCAGACCCGACTTAAAATAATAGATCTCAAAATGAACAGTTGCAAAATATAGCTAAAAAACATTGATTTATGAAGTATACCGCAACGATGATTAATATAACAAATTATTTCGCATTTCGGCATCAAATCGACTAATCGAATGAGACTAATTCGGTTAATTAACAAATGTGCAGAATTGGGTCGTAACAAGTTGAAACGGTTGCTCATAATTGAAAGTTACGTACGTTCGTCCGCAAAATGCACCACCCAGTTTACGTGCATGAAGCGCACATTTTGTAGAAATCGCTGACAATAATTCACGATAAAATGTTAGTTCGTGATGAAACTACTGTAAATTTCGAGCGAGGGAATCGATATTTGCTCGAGGCAAACCAACATAAATAATTCATACCCTCCAGGAGATAATTGAATTAATTTGTGTCAGCGCATTCGATAGAGAAAAATATCTACGGCTAGATCAATAGGTATTAGAAGTTTCTTACCTTCGCGCCACGAACATAAATTTAGGTGAATCACTGACCGTATATGCGCTCGCACAAGCATTAACGTTACTAAGATTGTTATTTATTTATTTGTTATTATCGATAGTATTTATATTTAAGCTTATTAAATAAGTACAATCACTAATGCGACGGATACTTTTTAACCTCCGATAGGTTACAAAAATAAGATCCCTTTACATAAAAAAAAAAAATTTTTAATATTAATAGTTGAGTAGTCATCCTTATTTCCCCAGAAAATCACCAAAACATTTAAGCTTTTTTAATATTAAAATATATTTTTTTAAATTTAAATTGCTTTTATTTTTATAACCCAACGTAAGTTTGTAATAAGAACGTAAGCTTTCGCAGCCAGAGTTAGATTAAAATCTTAATCTTTTTAAACCACGTCTGATTTGGGAATTAGGTTGACGTTTCGCCCGCACTTGTAAAGGGCATCATCAGGAAAGGAATAAGGAGTATGGAATATGGTGCAAACCTAACGCGAGAAACACGTTCGAGCTGAACCAAATCCCAATCCGAATCAGATTGTTTAAAATACATCCGTCGTACTCCTTTACTGGAATAAATTTTTGTACACGTTTCTTTTTATTGCAACAGAAAAATCACTTTGATGATATGCGATCACTGGATATGATTGAGCCTGAAATTCTAGATTTACCTTTTTTGGTGTTTAAAATTTTCCAAAATTTTTTTAGGATTTGAACACAGTGTTCAGTGCAAGTTATATATTCCTTGTAATCTCTCTTAATCAATAATTTTGTTTTTAACCTAAAGTGTTAGAAAAATTGGTAAAAGGGGTCAAGTTTGTATTTTTTGAATTACCTATGGTTAATAGATTTCAGTGCTATATTGACAATAACTTACGAAATGTCTAGATTTAAAGTATTGTACACCAGGCCATAGAAAGATGAGCAAACGCCATCTATATCTCTCATATCATCAAAACAAACCAATCGGTGTTCAAGTATAAATTGTATAGTAGGGGATAATTGCCTCTCCTAATGCTATATTGAGTTTTTTTTACTATTAAATTGAAAGTTTGTCTGATACTCGTTGTGAAGTCCAAAGCGAATCTCCAGTGGTGAATAGTTTTTATCGATAGGAACCAAAGAGAATATAAGTAATAATTTTAAAAAACTATGCAGCATTAAAATCATTCCTACTATATCAGATAACGCATTAAAAAAGTTTTCATAATTATTCACATTAGTAGTGGGGGACTACAAACTAAAATTATTGACGCCTCGAAGATTACTACCATCACATTTTACTGCTACAATATCCATATAGACAAAGGTACTACTAGTAACTCTCGAGGCATCAATTGCTGAACAGTTGTATGCTTCTTAAAAAAGAAATAGTAGGATTGCCCCTGTTTTATGCAGCATGCAGATACTGAAGAGGTGGTAGCCATCTATGACGTTCCAGTAGTTCGGATGTTTACGTATCTCGGTGGTTCTGAATTTGCGAAAGAGGATGAAACTGACTTTCGCTGCGATATCATCAAATAAAATATTGTGATCCGTTTCATACTGATGGGCGAGGAGACATGATTTCATGCAGCGTTTCTATTCTCTACGCCGGGGTTTAATAGATCTGCCCGTTTTATCAGACGGCGCCACGTTAGCAAGGATTTTTTTAAATATCTGTAAATGTAATTCATTTTGTCTTTCGCAGGCGGAAAAATATCTGACAAGGCGGCTGTAAGCTAGTTCGGATGAGTTTTTTCTGTGAATTTTAACAAATACATATATGTGTGACACCTTGAACGTAAGAAAGTAATGCAGTAAGTTTATAATTCGGAGGTTCCAGATATGATTTGAATTTGGAATAGAGAAAACGATTACAGGCAGATTGTATCTCACGGTTGTTATACCCGCTGTGGGCCAAAGGGTACGGAATGTTGTAGTTTACCTAGAAGTTTACGTAGTTCAATAAGTGATACTGAACAAGGAATTCATAACCGACTGTTTTTGTGACGGATGTCAATAGGAAGACACATATAAGTGACGATGTGTGTGGGTGACCTTATGATATAATGAATGGGTTGTTGACATACCGAAGCCAAGTTTTATTCAGACCTGATGGCTCCGAGGCTGTGTTCAAACAACAAAGGGAACATAGGTGCTTCAGAAATTTGTTGGTAGAATTGGCAATAGCATGTGAAATACGTTGAAGTGATACATTTCACTACTAAATATGCGAAAATATTGGGTTTATTGTCCCGAGATAATGACGACTAATGATTCTAACGGATTCTGGAATTGGAACTAAATAATGATATAACATGGAAAATGACTAGATTGTCCCCTGAGTCGAGAGTGAGCTCTGACAGAATATTTACGATGTTTTTGGATTTGAAACCATGTAAAGCTGTTTTTCTCGTGTAGTAGTACATAGAAAAGTAAATATTTGGAGTATTCAATTATTCAGTATTCGTTCTAATTTAAAAATACCCTTAAGTATCTCTTCCAGATTTAAAATTAAAACAAGCTGAAAGCTCTATAACCATGGTAATACTTTACAAGAATTTTGGATAATAATCAACTTACAACTTAAAAGAGAAATAGATAAAGTTGCATGAAGAAGGGCTATTATCAAATACTTTTACATATGCAATTCGTTGGGACAAGGATTTTATTAGTTTTGAAATACAAGATTAAAAAAATTCCACAGTATTTGTTACAATACGTACAGAAACTTAAAATTTCCAATGCTTGTGTTGGTAAAATATGACTTCACTGTTTATACGGTACGTAAATTAAACAAATAAACAAAAAAAGGTGATGTGGTTTCTTAGTATTCTCGTCTATCCAGTTTTGCTAAACATAAACACAGACGTTAACTGTACTGTTCTTTTTAATCGTTTCTCGCCGGTTGCATTTCAATACGAATCGTGCAATCAGTACGTTTGCAAAAGCTGTTTGCGCTTAATGCCATTGCAATGATTAAACCAACCGCAAACCTTTTGCCATATAAAAACCTTCGGTGCGCATATGGTCACTAAACACGGAACCCAGCCGCAAGCCAGTTTCTCACACGTTATTATTGCCAAGTATGCCCCGAGCAAATAAACCGAGATGCATGTTATGGCTGCAAATCTGTACCGCTGTTATTATGAAGCGATACGGATTTTTAAATTAACGTGAGTGCAGAGGTTATCAATACGGGTCGGATATTATTTCAGTAAGTGACGTTGTTTTGCTCATAATAAAAAAATCTTCAATGCTGCCAGAATGTACTCCAGGCGGTATGGATGTAAATGATACAGTAATTCATTACATTCAATGAAGTTTTCCTGGATTCTGCAAAAACTGCCTGGTCAACATACAATACTATCGAAACCAGTTACCTACTATGCATTTCACATTTTTCGTTTGCCGAAAAAACAGACCAAAACCCAACTGCACTGAGAAGCTTAAAAAAACGAAACAGTTTTCGATGTGATAGATGTTAATGCAGTTTGAAAATCGAGTTTGATATTATTGCCACATTGAAGAGAATTTTTACTTTTTTCTATTCCAAATAAACTACAATTCTTCAGTCCAATTCATAGAAACGCACATAGGCAGAATATCATAAATACCAACAAAAAATGCCAATCTGTCTCTATGCAATATAACCACAAAATCTTGGCCTGTTAATCTGTTCTGGTTACAACATTTCTTTCCGTTCTTTAATAATTTATGTAACTTGCACCTGTAATATCGATTGGTACTCGTAACTTGCTGTAAATTTAAGTTTATTCACTAGCGCTTTCAGTCAGCTTGTTAAACGACACCTTGCAGGAAAATAAGCCGCGGTGCAAATTGAGTTTAATACTAGTTATAATTAGTTTAGTAACTGGTTAATCTAACACGTACGGAGATTGCAACACACATTAACATTTACCGCAGCCAAAGTGTACGCTTTATAAGTCAATTTCAGTCAAATAGTTGCGAGTCTCTTGGGTGAATCTAGCAGACCAACTAAGTATATTCTACTAACCGATTAAAAAGAAAACACGCACACAAACAAATAAAAAAATTACGTTAATCGCTTCAGATTTGAAGAACAATATAAAGATGTATAAAAAAGTGTTAAGTTTTTAGTTAGAGCACTATTTAAAAATGTATACGTCCATATCTTTCTTTTGAGAATATTAGGAAATCAAGACATATGAAAGGAAGAGTTTGGATTATATAGGAATATTGCAACCTTTTTTTTGTACTACATCTGGTCCTGGTAGTGATAATAATGGAGAATTGGATGAATGCTAGGATCTGATTTCCGCTTCTAAAAATCGATCGCCCAAAATATGTTATTAGCAAAAGGGTAAATTTGGTGTTCATTACCAGTTCCAGCGTTTTCCTTGTTATACATAGCTTCTTTCTATAAAGCTTGCTTTCGACAATCATTTTTAACCACATAATAAGAGTTATTCGTACAAGCATACGACCTATATATTATTTATGGAGGAGAATATTAGTATTTAATGGCAGCTAGATACTCAATTTTTAAAGTAATGTGGTATAATACTTTGCCGTAATCCGACTCTTAGTAATTAATAAAAATAGACTTCAATCGCGTAAAATCGGAATATATTTAAGTAGCCCCAACATTTCTTATACCTTACACCTTATACAAATAATGGGTTCTGAAACTTTTTTATGAACCAATTTTCCTTCTAAAAGCGGACTAAAACAAACATGTGCAGTGATGGAAGTAAAGCTATTGTTTGTACCATAAATTTATTTACTTTTTTTGTCATCAGCTATTCAAGCTATATTTTGCAATTAACCTATAGAAGACGTTGAGGGGTACCTGTCATAAATGGACATATTTTTTTTATTAGTGATAGATTTTAGAAAGGTCGATAATACATATCCGCAAATGTTGACTGGTTGTTTACTTACAGAATAAATCAGTGTGCCTTAAAATAAGCTAATCACAAGTAATTATAAGTGTTCATTACTTTACCAAAATGCAGCGCGCCAGAATTTTCAAACTTTGTAAATATGAACAATTTTAACGCTAGAAGAATGCTGCCCTAGCGTAATATAAACTCGGTAAGGGCTATCTGTGTATTCCGAAAAAAAATTTAACTGATAACAAGGCAGATATTACCTTTTTAACATATGATAATGAACCGTTGGAAATCGATGGATCTTGCAAAAATGGTCTTAGCTCTTGGCCCTATTTCACAATGGTTCCCTCACATTGCACTACTGTGCTTTTCTCTTACTAGAGCCACTAGATCAGAATGCCTCTTGCAAACGAGAAACTGTCATTATCCGAATACCATTTCGAAAATATTGTTTAACATGCGCCGTTACAACCAAAATAATTGGTGCTACTTTTAATTGTGAATAAAACAGGTTCCATGAGGTGCGGTGATGTCAGTACTTAAGTAATTGTCCGACTGGTCTGAAATATAAAAATACTATGTAAACGTTCATTGTCTTATTCGGATTTGTATACATCGATTACATCAGACTTTCAAGCACCAAACACATTTTGAGCTAAAAAATCTTTATTTTTGAACAGAATTCATAATTTCAAAAGCTATAGTAACTCTCCAGATAGCCTCTACATGATAGAGCTAAAACACAGTATGGCTTCCATAATAAGAAAAGAAGGTCGTTCTGGTAAAATAAAACGTTGCACCGAACTTTTATTACGAATAAAGAATTCACAACACAACTTTATAGTAATTCCAAGATTCAGACCAAGCAGATAAAAAAAATGACAGTTATTAATAAGGAAAAATGTAATTCCACGGAATTACTGGAATTATCTAAGTACAGGTATTTTTAGTGTACAAAATTTGGCCCGTGATGCACTCCTCGGGGAAGGCCCTTCTAAGAATGGTGACAATAGTAACTTCTGCAGCGCTTGAAGTGGAACAATTTCGAATACA
This sequence comes from Rhyzopertha dominica, assembly GCA_025024175.1. Classification (NCBI taxonomy): domain Eukaryota; kingdom Metazoa; phylum Arthropoda; class Insecta; order Coleoptera; family Bostrichidae; genus Rhyzopertha; species Rhyzopertha dominica. The sequence goes on from QCXZ01000138.1 coordinate 19,893,260, forward strand.
TAATAAAGTGTTAGTGTCAGATATCGATGACGATTAATATTATGGAAATGGTCATTTTGGGGAAGTATGAAATTGTATGTGATCTAGAACAGCGCATCCTGATTTTGAAACTTCGGCAAGGGAAGCGCCTATGAGAGACTATTTACTTGTGAAATCAAGCAAAGAGTTAGTAAACGCAATCACGGAAAACAATCCTGGGAGCCGCGTTAGATTTATCGAACAAAATTGAAGCTTATGGCGTGCCTTTTAGTTTGTATGCAACAGTTACAGAATTAATGCCGAGTTAAATTTAAGTCTAGGGATAAACCGCAGAACACATAGTGCATACCAGAAATCCTTTTTGGTACCACAGAAAATCTTTAAAATGTTTTGAAGTTTCTAGTTTCCCGCTTATTGGCGTATTTGACATCACGTCACAAATAAACGCAAATAAACCCAAAATTTGCCGATAAAATGTATCTGGGAAATAGATTATGTCTCTTAACAACATTTTTCTCTGGTTGCCATGGGAATGACACTACAAAGCAAGGTATCCTTGAAACTTCTAGATGCTGTATCTTTTAAATGCCCCAACCAAACTGAAAATATTTTTGAAATAGAGTTCCTAAACCACCTTTCACATTATCAAAATTTGAAACAAAAGCTTCTAATAAACCACTTATGTGAATCATCCTGTATATTTAGTTATATGATGCCTTTAGTTATGTTAAAATTAAAAATAAACTGATGTAGCAAGGGTTGATACTTGCCTAGTTCACCATTTAAATGCATTTTGATAATCGAGCTAGGCTCTATGTCCAGCACCGGAGATGGAAGGACCTCTGAAGAAGCTTGCCACTCATGCTAGCGAAACGTTAGGAAACAATTTCAACCGACGACGGCCTTTAGACCCGAATCAGGACAACAGCTCATCATCTGGCCGCGAAAGCCTTAACCAATTCGTCATTTTGATAACTGTTTTAAAACAGATAGATGAAATAGCAAAAGCTGCGTATCGTAACAACATTTTGTTGTCGCACTGTATAAACTAAAGTTGATTATAACGATTAATTACCTACCTTGAAAGACGCATTTGACTTGAACGAAACAAACAACTAGCAAGCAGCAAGCACTGACAGCGAGACTGACAAGTAACACGCAAATGGCGTACAGTGCGCACGCGCAGCTTACTACACTTCTATCAAAAGACTCATCCTTGCGAACAACTCGAATTCCAATGAAATCCCCAGAAATCATCAAAAATCCTAGGAAACCCCAGAAATCCTGCTCACTGTATACCAAAAATCCTCTGCGGTTTACCCCTCGATTTAAGTTTAAATGGAAATAGACCAAAGTCGAGTTAAAATGATATATTTTTTTAGTTTAAAAAATGCAGAAGATATATTGCGACATTTCGTAACTATGGATGGAACGTAAGAAACTGAAGAAAAGTCACCACGGTAACAACTCCAAAGAAAGCCAAGACGATTTATGTATGTTGGAAAGGTGGTCTTTTTCGATTTCCAAGAAATTTTCATCGATTGCTTGCAAAACGGAAGGCCAGTAACAGAAAAGTATCATATGGTATTATGCATAATCATTAAGCAGATTGAACCAAGGCTGGGAGCTTTTTTAAAAACTAACATTCTTTCTCGTATTAGAGCAGCGCATAATTTTAAATTATTGCTAAGAGAAAATCAAGTTTTCACCCTTGAGATGTCTCAATATAAAATTACTGTCAGAAAAGTACACGGACGTGGAGCTTACATGCAGCAAGCAACTTCGAACTACTTCAAAACTTTTAATATTTTATGCGAAAATGGTGTCTTACGTCACCTAACTGGTTTTCAAACCCTTATCAATCGCGCCGTTACATCACCTTATAAAAATCCATGTATCACTCATTCAGTCTTTAAATTCCCTTGGTACAGGATCAAGGCCCTATTCATCAAAAACTGTCAAATAGTATGAAAGTAGGCAAAAGTTTGCTCCCTACGCAGGGCTTAACGTTCCGCTCTCCTGAACATATTTCAACGCCTAGGGCAGGCAGTTCCTCTTTCATCGAGCTCGAACAGTTGCCTTGCGAAAATACATACATGTTCGCGAACGCTCTAAGATAAAACTCCCGACTAACAGTACATTCGGCAAACGTGACCGCATCTTGGAACGGCTTCGAATTCAAACGTTAGATAAGTGATTCAAAGCACGAACATAACTAGCCGTGCCTGTTTAGAACCCTAATTGATATTTTGCTCATTAACATAGAGGCTCGCGCAGCTACGATCACCTTGTAAAAGCCATTTAAAGGCGCGAATGGGCGAACAAAAGGGGGCACGCATTATGTTGGTAGCCCTTTTTATTCATATTTCAATACATTATGCTGGCTACTCATTAACCCCACTTCAGTGGCGAGAGCGTATTGAATTACCATTGAGCTAATAATAACGGGGGCCATAAAACGAAAACAAAAAAAGAAACGCTGGCGTACCGGACGAGCCCTTTTCAATCACACAAACGGTGGGTTAAAAAAACAACATAATTATCCGCGCCGATTCGAATTTTTTTCCAAAACATGTGGGTCGACTATTCAGGCATAATTTCAACGCGGCATGAAATATGTATTTGCTTTTACGTCCTCAAACAAACACGCTCACCTCTTTTTCTATTTGCTAATAACGATAATTACTGTGACTACAAGAAGGATTGAATTAAACGGATTAATTAAACCACAAATATTATTCTTGTCAATAAAGCTTCATGAGTCGAAGTGCTTAGATTTGCAGCACTAATGCTGCTATCCACAATGTTTACCTTATCTTTCAGGAGAATGTATAGCGAACACACGAATAGGCAATTTTACATCCAAACTGACATAATGAGAAAAACAGTATTTACAGGACGTTATACAGTTACAGATAGGTATGAACTAGTGCTGCTTATTCGTATCGAATATATTCGTTATTCGAATGCAGTAGAGCGAATATTCGTTCAAAATTATCCCGAATAATATTCAATACGAATAAATAAATTTCCTTATTAGTTTTATTCGAAAACGAATAAACGTATTCGTTTATTCGGAAACGAATAAGGGAAGCTCATGATGAAAATACGGGTGATGGTGGCACTAAGTACAACAATGCGCTAAATCCTGATTCTGAGATAAAACTGTGCGGAGCAGCGGAAATCCAGCATGTGGGAACGCCATTTAAGTCAGAAGTGATCCTGTTTTCTGTATCACTCTGTCAAGAATTTGGTATGTGTCATATTACTATGAACACCACTTCAGGTACCAGCATAAAAAAGTAAATTAAATTATCGAATACATGCAACTATTGTAAATAAATAACTAATTAACACCATAATTTGTTTGGCCCATTCCACTTATTTGACACCTCTGCAAATTTTATACTTCACAACTAAATAGTGTTGCAGTCTTACCAATACTTTTATAGTTGTTTTCACTCAAGGAACTGCCATAAAATAATCGTTAAATTGGGTATTGGCCTGAATATTAGATGGAAAAAAATAGAAGCGTAATTAAGCAAAATATTTATGTTGTAAAATATGTATTTAATTTCAGTAATTGCCTTCAACTTCTAGATGCACTGAAATCACTCACATGACAACAAGATACACCGTGAACGTGAGAATAATATGTTGCTTCCACAAATGGTCACTGTTCTATATATTTCCTTTTCACGAAATTATAACTCTCGATGTGGGATATATCTGTTTGATGCAGCTTTTAAGTCCAGTCAAATACAGGAATAGCTTTCTCTAATTAAGCTTCAAAAGCAATTTATTTAAACACGTAATTATTTATTATAGTAAATTTTTTTACCTGTTCCACCAATTCAATACTTTCAATTCCTACATTTATCTTCCGATTACTTCATAGAAACATCCCTAGAACACCTTTTTACTTTTGATGTTGCTCATTTAAATAAAATGTCAAAAAAGCAGCTTTCAGCCCAGAAAAATTAAATGAGGATGATCAACTCCCCATCTGTTTTTAATGGAAATCTACATGTATGCAGACAATGCATTTTCACAGTTTCGGTTACAATCGGGGCTCGGGTATATTTCTCAAGCTTGGCAGCATGCTGGGCATGGAGTTGAGGATGTTTTTCATTAAAAAAAGCAGCTGTATACAAGTCATATTGATTTTGAACGCCATTAATCAATATCATTTCGATTAGCTCAGCATTATGTTACCCTCGAATGTACCCGAGATTGATACTGATTCTACAAGTTTAAGCTGTGGAGCTGCCATATATATGATACAGAATAATTCAAGACAGTAGCGGTCGTAGTTGAAATTTACTTTTTATATTTTGGGGCTATTCGACCTTTTTTATTCAATTAAGAACACTCTTTTATCCAAAGTCAAGCTGTCGATCTTTAATTTAGATCTTCATCAGGACAACTAAAATATAATACAAGACAAAGTTACCTACTATTAATAAATACAATGGTGTTACTTACAGGAAATTTGAGCTTATTTAGTGATAGTTATTTTAACATTATTCTTCTATAATTATGGAAAATTCTGTACGAAATTATAAGACGTATTGTCAAATTCAAATTCAAATTTCAAAACCGCCAACCAATACTACCACTATGACCAACTGTTAATTATAAATAGTCACTAAAGCATTTGTCAATTTTTTTTCATTTTCAAAAATAACCTTTTATTATAATTTTGCTCAATTTCCAAAATATGTAGATTGCCCCAACAGATAGAATGGTTGTTATTTATAATATGTGCTGTTAGAGCACACCTGTCTCTTTTATTATTAACATCACTCTTGTGTAGAGATATTCTGTTTTTCAACCATCGGGATGTTTTCCCTACATACGTGTTATCACAAGATTCACATTTTAATTAATAAACAACATTTGACAAAATATTTTTGAGTTTTTGCTTTTAGTTTACTAAATAAATTATAACCTCTTTTAACATTTTTAATTGCAATTTTAGTATTTTCTGAATAAAAACTTCTTATTAATTTTGTCCTGTTATATTAGGAAGACACTCAAATTTCTGTAATTCATTCATTCTTGAATCTTGGTCTATTATTCTGAGATTTTCTTCAATATCTTCACATTCATTAAGTCGTCTTATATTTGTAACTTGGATGTGATAAATTTTTTGGTAACATTTCTAAAGAACTAGTGGTCATAGTTTTGAATGAATATTGGTCAGTGATTGAACAATATTTCCAATGCTCCAAATTAATTTTTACAAAAAAGAAAACACTATTTCTAGAAATGGTATGTTTTGTTTTAGAAAACAATTACTTCACGTATGAAAATAAATTTTATAAACAAAATTTTGGTTGTGCTATGGGTTCTATGCTGAGTCTAATACTAGCCCAATATGTTATGGAGTTTCTTCTAGATGAGTAGATAACCTTATTTTAATAATACCTCGGGGCGCATAGACAAAATAAAAACAACTTTTAATACATTTAATCGACATATAAAATTTACTGTAGAAAGGGAAGTTGACGATGGAGTACCTACCCTTTTTAGATACTATGGTCATGAGAAATAACAACAGAATTATATTAGATTGGTCTCAAAAACCCACAGCATCCGGTAAATATATTAAATTTTTTGTCAGATCATTCTGCTAAAATTAAATTAAATTTTATTAAACAGATGAAAAAAAGAATTCAAATATCACATCCAAATTTTTTAAACAAAAATTTAAAGAAATTGCAAAATTTATCATTACAAAATAATTATCCTAAGGGACTAGTTAATAAAATACTGTTTTCAACTCCAAATAACCAAATTGAAGTTACAAATATACGACGACTTAATGAATGTGAAGATATTGAAGAAAATCTCAGAATAATAGACCAAGATTCAAGAATGAATGAATCACAGAAATTTTGGTCTCTTCCTAATATAACAGGACTTACAACAAAATTAATAAGAAGTTTTTATTCAGAAAATATTAAAATTGCAGTTAAAATGTTAAAAGAAAAAACTCATAAACATTTTATGTCAAATGTTGTTTATTTATTAAAATGTGAAACTTGTGATAGCACGTATGGGTAGGGAAAACAATGGTTGAAAACCAGAATATCTCTACACAAGAGTGATGTTAATAATAAAAGAGACAGGTGTGCTCTAACAGCACACATTATTAATAACAACCATTCTATCTGTTGGGACAATGTAAATGTTTTGGAAATTGAACAAAATTATAATAAAAGGATATTTTTGGAAATGTATCATATAAATAAAATTAAAAATCCTATAAATAAAAAATCGGGTACTCAAAATTAAGTAATATATATACATACTTGTTATCACAGATTTTGCATAAATAGAAAATATCTTTTACAATTTAAAGTTGCTTATTTATTTAAATGAAACAAACTTAAAAGCAAATTTAAAAAAAAAGACAAATGCTTTAGTGACTATTTATAATTAACAGTTGGTCATAGTGGTAATATTGGTTGGCGGTTTTGAAATTTGAATTTGAATTTGACAATACGTCTTATAATATAATTTCGTATAGAATTTTCCATAATTATAGAAAAATAATGTTAAAATAACTATCACTAAATAATCTCAAATTTCCTGTAACTAAAACCAATGTTTATTAATAGTAGGTAACTTTGTCTTGTATTATATTGTAGTTGTCGTGATGAAGATCTAAATTAAAGATCATAAGCTTGACTTTGGATAAAAGAGTGTTCTTAATTGAATAAAAAAAGGTCGAATAGCCCCAAAATATAAAAAGTATATGATACAGTATGTATCTGAGATATACCGCTGTAACTATAACACGAGGAAATAGTTGTAATATGATGAAATCTTTCTAAAACCTTAAAATCTACAATAACAAAAAAAAACAAATGATTCGTGTTTACCTGCCTAATATTTATAAAATCTTCTTGATTACGTCACACATTTATAAGGATTATGTCTACTTGTCAGGAAATGGATAATAAAAATAAAATTTCTGGATTATACGAGTATATACAATGCACGCTGGAATAGCTTCACCATTAATAAGCTCGAATAAGGGGATTTAGCGCGTTTGACAGAACACCTGCACCTACGATTTATGAAAAACCTTTAAATTTGTGAATTTGCAAAGAAATAAAAACCTGTAGATAGAGCGTGGACAATTATCGAAAATAAATTTACCAAATAATAATTAACTGCAGCCACTTAGTGAAGGAAATATAAAACCGAGAACTGTAGTTATAATGTTTAAACATTGTGGAATAATAACTTTCATATAAAATCTAACAAAGAAGCAAAGCAGTATTAAGAATTATTTTCCAAGAACACAGTAAAATACGTAATTTGATTTCTAGGAGCTTGTTAACATTAAAGGTTAATTTTAAAAATATATCCACCTACATATGTATTCATCTTTTTCAAGTCGCATTCGAAACATATTCTAAGGCAAAGAAAATGAATTAACACTGCATAATTATAGTTTCAGCGCACTGAAAGTGGCTTCTACTGTTCTACTTCATACCGCATACGGAGAAACGCATTTTTAATATTTTCTTCGTTTAAGTGAAAAGCTGCTCCTAGTTGTAATGAATTATACAATTTACTTTGTGCAAGCGAGACGTCTTACTCGCTAAAACTAGAAGTAAAATATGGGTTTCTTTAGGGAGGGTAATTGCATTTACGAGGGCTTCAGGAAAGTAGATTACTCCTCTGTCTTCTATTTAAATTTCAACTTTGCCTGTGCAGTGTTGGTCTATATTTATTAAGGCGAAGTAAAAGATGGACCGTTATTGTGGTACGTTAACTTTGAAAACTATGGTTATAGCGCTATTTAATAAATAATACCGTCTTTCACTGAACGTACGTATAGCATATGAAGGAAATAGCAAACATTAACTAGGTACTAGTTTTATTTTTTGCAGTTGATAAGATAGTCATCGCTTATGACTGTTAAAATTACCTATATGTGACTTGCCGTTTGACGTTTGTTCAGCGTATTTGTATAATAGATGAAGGGTGTTAAAAACATGACAAATTAGTTTAAAAAATATTCAAGTGTCTCTATAATTCAGTGAAATAAGAATTTACAAAATAATTATACACATAATTATAGACTTTATTTTATTTTTTCTTTTATGGACATTTTGAAGTGCATAAATCACAAAGTCCCGTATTGAATAAAGTACTCTATGCGATACGGTATTGCCAAGTGTAGAAATAAATGGGTAAACATGTTTGTAATATAAAAATTATGAATAGCCTGATGGAAAGTTTCATTGTATCCTTCTCTCCATTCCGTATCTACGTTACTGGTGGTTCATCTCTCATGTGCGCTTAAAATAATATTGTCGGTTATAACAATGGTTCTATTACAAGCTAAACACTACCTGCAAAATGTGCATAGACAAACTAAGTACTCGTAGGACTCACTTCCTACAAAGCCGTCTACAAAAAATGTACTTTCACAGGTAACCGTGGTTGAGATAGAATCTGATTTATATCAGTGCGTATGTACACCTAGCATTAAAAATCATGTCGTCGTAATAATTGGGTTATTGTCAAGGTGGAAAATCTTTGGTGGAATATTTTAACTTAAGGTACTCAGGCTTTTTCAACTAAGTTAGTAGAAGAATTTCTCGCAAAAATTAGATGGTTCGTGCATATAAACCGTAACAATTTTAAGTAGGCATAAATATCAAATCTGATTGCGAGTATACTTGTTCCGACATCTAGAAGGTCTTTAGACATCAGTTATAAAAAATGCAAACGTTAAGTCAACATCATAGCTATTCCCAGCCTTTCTCTGTATAAGAGGTGACACAACAAATTGGGTAAAACAGAGGGGGCTGGTAATATTTGTTCAGAGTATATAAAAACCGCTGCAAATTGAATCAGTACTTCCACATCTAATTGTCAAAATGACATTTACGTTTTTCATTTCTTATACTATACGATTAGTAATCAGGTTTTGAGCATTTTTTCTTTCCACACATTTTTTCTAAGACAAACGGTCCTCGTGATATTAGCAAAAATACATAAATTTTTAAAATCTGTTTTTTTCCAAATAACTCGAAAAGTATTAACTTAACAAAAAAATTACGAGAGTGCTTTCCGATCAGAAATTTGATTTCTTATATAATACCAAAATTTAAAAAACTCGTACGAACAGGGACCAAAATACGTTTTTTGGAAATATTTCGAAAATGTCAAAATTTTGGTTAAATTTTCTCAGACACCTTTTGTGAGAAATTTTATTTCCTATCTGATGGTATTTCCATATTTTGAAAATATTAAATATATTCGGAGATGCTTAGGAAAAACCGTTTTCTTTAAGTGACGCTTTTTTGCTAATATCTTCTAAACAATTTGCTGCACCGAAAATTTATAAGAGCGAATAATACTCGCAGTTATACTACTAATCACTAATCTAAACTAAAACGAAAAAAAAATAAAAATTTGCAAAAAGGGTAGTTACCTCCCAATTTCGCCCTCTTCCCGATATCCTACTTACCCCAAAAACAATAGGTCGCTTTGGGTGGTTGAGATCTATAGGTTTGCCAAATTTCAAGTTCATATATTAAGTCTTTGGAAAGTTATCGTGTCCACAAACAAAACCGCAGACACACAGACACACCGACACACAGCAAGAATTTTTTTTTGCTCAAATTGTGTTTTTTACGTTTTGGACCATTTTAAAGCGAATGAGCAAATACAAATTTTGAAAAAAAATTTCGCGATACAATACTTCCCATCCGTTGGATGTGGAAGTAAAAGTAATCCGCGCATAATTTATTTATAAGACAATAAGAATAGTACCAGGTAGACAACGGCTAAATCGTATACTCATTGACCATATAATAAATTTATTAGTCAAAATAAAAGAATGGAACAAAAGGCGTGAGCCTGAGCTGTGATGGAGCTCAAAAAGTGCTCAAACCCGAATGCAATTTTCTCAAAACGTACATACAAGCCGGAATTTATGCCACTGACTGTTGAGGAATAAAATGTTGAAAGAGTGTATAAATCGTATAAATTTTTATTAGACACTTTTACAGCAAGTGTAGATACTGAAACATCTGCCAAACTCAATAAGTAAATACCGTAATTCTACTGTCATGTTATGCACCACTGAAAGAGAACTTAGCAAAATGGCACTGTTTTGGGACAAAAAGCGAACAAATTTCTAATTCATTTCGTATTCTTCCTATATATTCAAAACTTTTATAAGAATTTATAGTTTCAAATACCTTTAATTTCAGTTTTTAAGAATTTATGTCTTATTAATTTATTTTGTTTCACAATATTTTTATGCACTTCTGTTGAATTACTGTTGCAATAATAATAAATTCCGATTTACTCGAAAAATATTAAACAATGGGGTCGCTGAAAAAAGTTCTGTAAACGCTATTATAGACATAGCTTTTTAGTAAAAGGCGTTGTTGTCCTCACTTTATTTGTGTAATGTCTGTCACACTCATAGCTCGAGAATCAGAACGCATTTTTTTGTCTTTTATACAAAGAAAATGCGCTAAAGGCTTTTTAGCTGAAAATGTTTTTTAATCCTTTTTAAATGTTTTTAACACCACATCACATAAGACTGACGAAATCCAAAAACGCAGGAAAGCTAATAGCGATCGTCGATTTAATCCATAGGAAATATCGTACTGTATGTATATCTGGGACAAGATAACATATTATTTTTTTTCAGAATTATTGGCCATAATCCACTTTTCGCTGCGCAAATCGGAAAAAATAATGCAATAATGTTTTAAAATCGGTGTGCGTGTGGTCAATATATCAAAAGTAATCCGGACATTCTTAATGTAATAATGATCTGCGGAAAAGACAAAGACTTCTGATTGAATAAATGAAATATATTTTGTGACTATCCAAACTGCATATGTGGTCACTCTATGAAAATTTGCTTAAAAAAGAAACCACTGTACATCTTTGAACAAGAAAGACATTTTGGGAGCCGAAGTATCTGAGAAATACATCTCGCCTATTATATCGCGCAACATGAGAATTTTAAGAATCCATTCAAACTACTGCAGCTCAAGTCACATTGTTATGCCTGCAAAAATTAATCGGACTGTCTACCACGGCAGCGACCTCATTATAAAGTCAGCGATAGCTGCGGATACAACTGTGCAGAACGGCTGAACCAGCACAATCAAAAACCCATTAAAAAGAGGAACAATCAGGAAAGCAGTGCGGGAAATATCTGCGCGATTAACAGCTGAAAATCGCCTGCGAGACCTCTCCCGGGAGCGCAGATTTAAAAACGTCAAGCACTTCGCTAATAAAACAAAAACTAATTAGGACCGACTATGCGGGCTATTTTTATCGTCTTTTTGTTCCCTAATAATGGACAATAATTAATTAGTCGAGATGAATGAAATAAACCAAGATAAAGCGAGACGCCCGGGCTATCCCGGTTTTATGCGTTGAGCAGATGAAAAACGGAAAACCGGAGAAAACAGCTGGATTTACTTCGGAGTGGCGGACCACAATATAAATTCACTACCCCCATTAATTACATATTTAGAGCAGTGGACAATTTATTCTCCACATCAAGTCTCTTAGGGAACACTTCTGATACTTTCTTTTATAGCATATAAATCATTATAACCCTTCATTACAATATCTAATCCCGTCATTACAAGGCACTTTATCGTCACGGCGATTTATTACACACAGTTCATGCCGGTTATTTTATGTACTACCTACTACCTCGTATACAGTAACATGCATCTTCGATAACCTCGAACTTAATAGCATAGCAATCAGGTAAATTACTGGTACAGATTGGTGGTGCGAGTATTGGGTATAAAAATGGATTAAAACCACATATAAGCCAGTACGTACCGATATTCTCTCTTTTTAAGTTAAAACCGCAAAAATTACCTGTACTTGGGACAGTAATAATAATAATAATAATAAAGTATTTATTAATAAATAATTTGCATTCATAATACATATAATGCGGCAAATGAACTAGAGAAACGTACTTTGCGTAGCATTAAACTCACCATAACTTAAGAATATTGGAGATTTAAATTAAAAAAAAAAAAATAAATAAAGATTCCCAAAAGTAGATAAACTTTTGATTTCAGGTAGATAACTTTTGAAGTAAGTTCTTAGTGGATACCGTTTAGCCTTTAGCGGGGTATAAAGACCCTACAAAAACTTAAACATGAAACGACTACTAAATCATTTGAAAGCTTGTTTCACAAGAAGTCTCGCCAGTAGTAGATCAATAAGTACAATGAAGCAAGGTATTTCTTAATTGAAATAATGTGCCATTTTTTCAACAAAATGTAATTTTTTGGAGTTAAAATAAATATTTGTCCGTACTAAAGCTCAAAAATAAAAAAAATATCTGTAAAATCGTAACACGCCTAAAAAGGAAAATTCCTTCTTATATTGTTATTATTTATCATTAATTTAGTGTTTTAGAAAGCGTATATCTATGAAAAAGAAGACTAATTTATCTTTAATGACAAGACACCACAGAAACCACAGAAATTCCTGACCTTACAACAGAGTTCTCAAAATATGCACCCCCTCTTTATATAGAATAATACCGACGGTTCTCGATTCCTGCCTCATTTTGGAAACGTTAACTCGTTAATAATTCTTTGTCGTAAGACAAACCGTGGATTTTAGTTAACCCTATAAAAATAAATCTGTGGTCAATCTGGTGATCGATTAATTGTTCCACCCCTACCAATCCAATAATCAGACACTCTATGATTTAACCTCGGATTTAACCAATTTCGGACATTATTAGTGACGCTCTACCATATTGTTCAAAGAATTAGTATTCGTCCAAAATTTTATTTTCTTCAATGTCACGATAGTTTTCTCATTGTTCTGTGATTACAGGATCAATTACATTTTCAACTATTTCAAAAGACATTCCACCATTCAACATTCACTCAATGAAAATTGGACATTGAGTCGCCAAGTATGCATTCAGCCCAATTTGTTTGTGACTTTCTCGAAAAATATGATTTTCGACGCTCCAGTAGAGCACAATATCCTTATTGACACGGTTATTCGAAAAAAAAACCTGCATTCATCGCTGAAGTAAACATTCCTCATTAAACTTGGATTTATTTTCATATTTTCCGTCATTATTTCGTAGAAATGAAGTCTTCTATCGAAGTCATGTCCAGCAAGTTTAGATTACTTATCTGCCTGCAAAGAAAAGTTTGCTTGTTTTTTGAAATTTATAAACTTTTGCTCTATTTTAAGTAATTTACAATGTGCTGTTTACAAAAAACACCCTCGCTCAGCTAGATTCGAGGAAGCATGCAAGGTACCAAACATACAGGGTAGACGATCTCCTCAAAAATTATCTAACTGTTTTAAATGAAATGTATAACATATGCGAGTTTCCATAGGTTCAATAAATCCAGCTATTGTTCACCAGAAAATACAAGTCGGATGCTTCCCAAGAATTTTCAGTATTTGTATTCTTGCCTATAGCACATCGTTTCGATGAAACGAACAAAACACTGAAATATAGGTTGACCTTCTCGAAGGGCAGAAACAGCTCTACCATTTATCACCTTTTATATCAAAAATACCAAAAGATAATTTCAGATAATACCATGCTAGTTGAAAAACTTGCTGGTGCAAAAGGTTTTATCTTAGATCAAGAAGCAGAACTCTTTTGTTTCGGTGAAAACTTAAATCTACCCGACTTATAATTTATCACTGTTGCCTATAGAACACCGCTCTATTAAGAGTAGATTATGCACCTGCTGATGGACATGTATGAACTATTACAGTTTTCTTAAGAACGATACTAAAATCACATGCAATCATTTCACCTCCAGTGATAACTTCTCAAAACGCTGCATCACTGAGAAACAAAATGGAAAATCATCCCGCCAAAACATAAGCAAACAAAAGCAGTGATGTACTCGTATAGTGACAAACTTCATATACAGTTGTTTTGTTTAGAAATGAACTAGCTGTTTCCAACGGCCTTGCTGGCGTAGGACATTCTACGTACCAAATAGCAAATATCGAAATAAAAATATTTTGAAACAAATCAAATAGAAGTATAATTAATTTCCAACCAAATATTGTGTCTATTTGAACTTTTTAAGGCTGGAATTTAAAAAAACACTGGAACACATGTTTATTAATTTATTTCTAATCAAAACACTAAATAAAGTTTCGTGCATCTAGCTTCAAAAATGACGGACTACCATACAAACTTTCATCTCCTATTCAACCCCCTTAGGGGTAGTTTTCTAAAAATCCTTCGTTAGTGGACGTTTACATTATTAAACTTCTCAAACTTAATGAGTATCTAGCTTTAATGATGATGTGATGATGAATTAGTCAGTCAGACCAGAATAACCGATTTTAACAACGCCTAGCAGTGTTGTCAACTCTCAACTTTTTTTCGCTAAACAAGGGCTTAAAATCCGCTAGATAGGACAAAAAACTACTAAAATTTAAATTAGTAGAGAATAACAGTAGAAAACTTATTTTTACAAAAAAAGTACATATATTTGTGCAGGCAACAAAAAGAAACCGGTACCTAAAACAGTAAACTTTTTACCATTTACAAAACATGCAATATTCTAAAATTCTAAAGGTAAAAAACACTTTTTATAAAAAAATTATTTTGTAAATTATAGTAGGTACCTAGGTAATAAAGAAATTAAACACCATCTAGTACAAAAATAGTGTACTTCAATACGTGTACAATATAAAAAATGCCTGTTTAATAACATGAAAAAATGTGTTAGTGTTAAATTACAAGATTAAGTTCAAATCAATTGAACTTTCGTTATTGTAAGGATATGTTGTGCCAATTTTTGACAGATGGCATTGCCATCTAATTTCTTCTTTACAACACTTATCTAGCCTTTTCAACTCGTACTTATAGAAAAGTTTTACCATATTTGTAGACATTATCGTGAATGACTTAATGAAGAGACACAAAAGCTTTGTTAAGAGCCGCAATATTGTTAGTGTACGATAATAATAGATAATAAGATAATAATCTAAAATAGAATTGCAAACTGCGTGAATAATACAATAATTAGGCATTTCCAATATGAAATCCGCTAAAATTCCGCTATCCGCAATTTGTCCGCTAAATGAAAATCAAATTCCGTTAAATCTAGTGGAAAATCCGCTAAGTTGGCAACACTGACGCCTAAACATGGGCGTTCAAACGTGTTAACCCAGATATTGGTTCATTTATTACAAATATCTTACCTTTGGTCTTATTCAGGCTGATGTTGCTTGAAAACCCCGCCAGCTTCTTCCACCCTTTTCTGCTCCGGAAGCTCTTGTTGGGAGAAGACTCTCCACCACCCGGGGTGGAACTCCTGACGCACGAAACACTCGACTTCGGGCGTTCGGGCCCTCTACGCAAACTACCCGCGGCACTTCTGTAACTAGCACCACTAGAACTACCACTGAAACCACTGTCCAAGTCTACCATGGGCACTGGCGATAAAAGCTCGTCCGTAGGTCCCACTGTTAACAAGTCGGAAAGTTGGTCTTCCACTTCCGTGTCGCGATCAGTATCGTCACTACCTTCGCGGGATCCGGATGGCATCAGCATTGCTTCCACGGCTAGGTTAAGTTCGCCCAAGACGCGTCTGTGACCGCTCTGGACTCTGCGGACTTCTTCCTCCACCAGGCTTTGATTCAAAGAAGCTGTAATATAAAGAGAAATAATTAAAAGTACTACGTGTAAAATGTCTAACCGGAAAACATTAAAAGGTTCAAATTTTACAAACTCACAAGCTATCTAAAGATATAAATTGCCGGTACATTATTAGAACAAGAAAAATATTCACTTTTAAATTTAACAGTTCCCTAAGTCAAGTATTTACATTTGAGTCCAGTTTAGCTGTTAGAGCAAAATATACAAGAAGGGTAAATGATTTAGCGTCCATTGTATGTGATTATTATGTTTTCGAGAATCACACATAAATAGTTAAAAACAGCAACAAAACAGTGATTATATTACGGCATCTCGCTCTCGAGATCACTATTATTTCACTAGTAGTACCGCTATTTGTCGCTAGGTGGCCACAAGTTTAAAGAAAAACTGCACGACCGGCAAGGCCAGATCGCACAATATATCACATCTGCTATCATTCGCTTTTTGTGCTTGGTGGTGTTCACATGTTCGCACAGCGGTAAGTTTTCGTTTTCGTTTTACCATCCTTTGTTTTTTCTAGTTAGGAGGAAAAGTATGCAGGAATAAGGCCCAGTTTTCCGTCACCCGACCGTTTGCCAGGCAGAGCATATCTAGGTGTTAAAAGCTCTAGTAGCACTTTAACCTAGCAAAGGATGACAGTTGTCGACATGACACAGCTCTCCTTCTACACAGTTCAGCTAGAGAATTTTTATTTGGCGGTCTATCAGCCCCTTTTCGGAGATTAGTGTCCTTAATTAACCACGGTCCACAAGACGTGGAAGGCAGCTCGACTATTGGCAGTTATTAGAGGCCCTTTGTTCGGACCTAGTGTCCATAGTTATTAACCACGGTCCACAAGACGTGGTAGGCAGCTCGGCTATTGGCAGTTAATTAGAGGCCCTTTGTTCGGACCTAGTGTCCATAGGCGTTAACCACGGTCCACAAGACGTGGTAGGCAGCTCGGCTATTGGCAGTTAATTAGAGGCCCTTTGTTCGGACCTAGTGTCCATAGGGGTTAACCACGGTCCACAAGACGTGGTAGAGAGCAACAGATTTGGACTGTTTACCTGGATCAATTCGTATCCAAGTACGACTTTTATCTATAGCTTGGATTTTATTAATGGTGGTCCATCAGCGCCACCTCTTAGGTCAGGGTGCTGGGATTCCACGGACGGCGAACTCGAGAAGTTTTTCGCCCACAGGCTTTTCTTTTTAGGAAGCACTGATTGATTCGACTACTGTCGACATCATAGTTGCAGTTACAGGCGGTCCTAAAGACGCCTGTTTTTATGAGCAGTGCATTATTCACCATGCCTTACAAAAAGTGTATGTACCTACCTACTCTGTCATTCTCATCATTCTGTTTGAGATAGATTTTTTTGTGCGGTCAGCAGACGCCCTCATTCAGGAGCAGAGGATAGAAGGCCTTTATTCCATATTGACGGCATCGGCAAAATTATTAGGTTGATAAACCGATTTTCGCCGATCACCGTAGTTAAGCAACACCGGGCGCGGTCAGTACTTGTATGGGTGACCGCTTAGGATGTCCGCAGGCTGTTTACATGTTTTTTTTTACTGCTTTTTTAGCTCACTAAATAATCACATTATTTGAAGTTCTAACAGAACTTGCAGACACTCAGGATTATTTTCAGAAGCAGCATGGAAGAAGGTTGTTTGGCCTTATTCACCAGGATATATTTCAACCCAGCCATAAAAATAATTTTGTTAAGCTGGCAAAATCTTTAAGTTATCAGTTTAGATAAAGGAGGGAGAGAGCATAAACTAGGAGAGAAGGAGAAACAGAAGTAGACTAAGTCTCTTCGTTCATGAAAGTTCCTTTTATTCCTCCTGTTCTGCATTGGTTTTAACCTCCTTAGAATACTATTATGTATACCCTCATCTTAGGTCAAGAGCTGTCGTTCTATTTCCATGAGGAAAGTCGTGAGAAGGGTAGCATTCATGTATCAGCTGCGCAGACTTATCTATTCTTGGTTATTATACCAGACAGAAAGATGTTCATCTTAAATTTTGTAATGAAAGCTTATACTTTAGGCCAGGTTCCTACATAAGATTGCAGAGTCACTAGCAATTTTGCACCCACCTTCTTTATAACATCACAGACTCTTTAAACTTCGTTATATATTTCAAACTTTTCAGCCTGTTTCAGCATTTTTCAGCTTTTAAGTAAGATAGGTGAACAATAAAATTCGCGCACCAATTCAGATTCAGATCCATGCGCCTCCGCTTTCAGTCATCGATAGATGGCGCTCTCGGTCTGTCGTGCATTGGATGGCAGTTCGCTGGTTCTCCAGCAGAGTGTACGCGGTGCCTGCATTGCCGGCCATCATTATCTTACGTTTTATCATTTGAAGTCGTTTAGTTTTGTCATGACGTTTCATACATTTGGTAATAGCGACATAAATATGAACTAAAATTATGTAATTACTTTACAAGGCATAAAATGCCCAGACTACTCCTGTTGCATTTAGAATTAGGTGAAAGAGAGGACCAAGATAGACACTGGAGGATCCATCTGGCAAACAGGGAAGATGGTTTTAAAAAGCATTACATATAGAGACATAATCCTTCAGAGTTAGAAGAGCTGTTATGTAAGGCATATAGTAAGATATTGTCTGGTCTTCAGTTTCTCAATGAGAATTGTTGATATATCCCCTATGCAATTAATGCAAAAATTTTGTCTGAAAAAACAGACGTGTTTTGGCAAAATATAGTTTGTACCTATTGCCAATAAAAAAAAAAGAAGACTGTTTTTTAAGACACAGAGCGTTCACCAAAGGTGGGGCGCTACTTAGGTTCCTGTAAACCCGCAGAGGTCGGGGTTATAAATTTTTAAGGATTTATTTATTGCCTACTTAGAATTGTTTGCATCTTTTATTTACATAGAAAATGGGTAGTATTCCAAAATCAGGTTCTGATAGCTCTAGTTAATTATCGTATGGCGATTGACATATTTTAATAGATCTATATGAGTAGGTACATACATTAATTCATTACTTATTTTACTTAATTGGCTAGTTTCCAATCCTGTCGATTTTGGGTGCTGGGAGATCCTCGAGAGTTCAGCGGCCAAGTTGTAGACTATTTAGCCTTGATATCAGGGTTCTCCTCTGGGAGGTTAGTTACTATGCACCCATTAAATATTTCTTGCATTTATAAAGGGCACAAATACTGATAATTTAAGATTTAAATTGATGGTCTTTTATTTGTCAGTTTACTTTAGTTTAATTGTCAACACTGAATAGACAAAGGGTGTGATATTAAGACATACAGTTTCGTTGTTCGTTTAGAAGATCTAAACGAGAATTTAATTAGGCAGATCTGTGTGCTAGGTTCAGCTAGCTTATATAAGATTAAGTCAATTTTCAAGCTGAGCTTGAATCAATAGGTTTCTGCCAGAACTGAATTGAAGAACAATTAGTTGTTTTTTGGAGATTATATTTTCTGATTTTCCTGGATTATTCCAGTTATGAGGCATTAGCATATTCAGAAAAATATTCGCCTTATGTATTCCTTCCTTTCTTGAAACGAACAGAAATGGATTAAGGTGTAGATAAATCGATAAGTTCACAATGGGTGATGAAGATTTTCTCAGAAGACTAAAGTCCTTGTTCAGTCAGATGCTGTAATTTTAGAAATATATTTTTATAGATTTTGGTTGCTATTTTGTAACTGACAATTGTTTGAGCTCAGTTTATTTACTATTCTGATCAATTTGGTTATCATAGTGCTATTTTATTAATAGCATAATAGCATATATAGCATATACGTCCAGAAGTTTATTACTTCGATTGGGATATTAGAAACAGGTTTTAAAATATTTAAATTTATAGCAAAATAGGCTACTGCATTTGGATTAACCGATGTTCTATGGATAAAAATTAAAATAGCTACAACTTCTATAGGGCTGTAATGTGTAATAAGTTGATTCTTTTTATGTCTGCCCTTGGTATATAGGAATCATTAATTAAAGAAAATTGTGAATTGCATGATCGTTCATCGATTCTTTTGGGGCGAATAAGATTACTACGTTTAAGCTCAGGGAGACCTTTTCTAAGACAAGGAAAGAGGACACACTGACATTAGCAGGGATAGTTCAGAGAACATTTTCAGCTTTTTTAACCATATATGGAAGACCTAGATTGACAGGTAACTAGAGAATCTACCACCCAGGTATGAACGAAAGGCCGTTTTGAAATTTTCGGTTTATAACCGATCATTTTCTCTGGTTTAGATATTTTTATACTAGGATTGTAACCAGAGATTTAGTTCATTTGCTTATCTTGTTGTATTAACAATTCCAGATGATGTCTATAGACATAAACAAATGTCTTGACGCTGTGCTCTGTTTTGCTGTTTTTTGCAACATCGATTTCTTTAAACTGCTACTAGTGAAATAATAGTGATCTCGAGAGCGAGATGCCGTAATATAATTCTACGATCAAACGAACTTACCTGTGAAGTTCGATCGTAATTATATTAGGCATCTCGCTCGAAGAGATCACTCCCTCCCTACCCTAAATTTTTTCCCCTCATGATTTGCGATGTTGCAAAACTGGATAAGCGAATAATAGCAGATGTGATATATTGTGCGATCTGGCCTTGCCGGTCGTGCAGTTTTTCTTTAAACTTGTGGCCACCTAGCGACAAATAGCGGTACTACTAGTGAAATAATAGTGATCTCTTCGAGCGAGATGCCTAATATAATTACGATCGAACTTCACAGGTAAGTTCGTTTGATCGTAGAATAAACTTGCTGAAACGCCAGGGATAATTATAAAAGTGGAGATAATGTCATCAGTAGAATCTCAATTAAAATTGTGTTTCTGACTGTAATGTACCAAAGCTGTACGGTTTGCCCGAAAGAGAAAGAGTTCTAGTTGCAAAAAAAACTACGAGTAGCTAAAGCCTTCTATGAAAAAAACCCATAGTTTCTTCAAATATTCTGCAGATTTTACTGATGTAATAAAAGGATTGCGTATTTCAGAAACATGTATTTTAGTTAGTTTTGACATGAATTCTTTATAAATGCCAACCCCTTAGGTGATAAGATAGTTAGGTTATCTGAGCATTGTTGAAAATCTACGTATTTCTTATGTAACGATTTTTATGAACAAACATCATATTGCCAATTTGTTAAGGGTAAATTTAAAAGACATTCTTCATTTTAAATCTAAATGTTGGTATGCACAGATATGTAGATGATACTTTTACTATTTGGGCCCGCGTTAGGCTGGAGCTAGATAAGCTTCTAAATCATTTGAATAGTCAAAATCCTGATATGAAATTCAGGATGGAGTTATAAAGCAGCGGTAGTTTACCATTCTTGGATATCCACATTTATTTATTTAACTATCACATTTATATCTAACTAAACACATGATATACTGACAAAACAAAAATTTTACATAGAGAAAAATATGATTACAAGCGTTTAATAAAAGAAGCTATAGTTTCTAGAAACATTGATAACTTTAAAAGAGATCACGGAAATTGTGAGCTTGGTTTCATTTACAAGGAAATTTTGTACTTTTTATTTATCAAACATAGTTCATCTATATCTAGTAGACGGTTTAGATTTTATCAGGCGGGCACGTTGTTGATATGACTTATCACTTCCTTGGTGATTTGTTTATTTAATCGAAAATTCAGATAAATTTTAAATTTTTGTCAATGATTAGTTAGCAAAATGCGATATACGAGTGGAAATTTTTATGTAACAAACTTATTTAAAGAAGAAGTTTAAAGTTAATGGCGGCATTTTTAGAACATTTATTATAAAAAAGGTGTATTTGTTATTGTATTGTTTGTGTTATTAAGCTATAACTTGACAACAAATGAAAATCGGAGTTTTTTAAATTATTTTCGTGTTTGATTTGTTCGCTCAGTGACAAATAGCTAGATTTTAAGGTTTGATAATATTTTAGGTGTATTTACTTTTACTTTAACTCTTTACTTAGAAAGTCTCACTAGTTTGAAAAGTGTAAATAATTGCATAATATGTACAGGGTCCAGCAGAATGAAGTATCCAATTTAAATTAGTTTTTTTTAATTAATGGCTAACTTTCCATTTAAAAGTCAAACAATACTGTCGAGGAATGATGGATTTTTTTAACTATCAGCCAAATGCGCCTTCCTTACTTCTTGAAGCCTAGCACGAAAGTTTTGCATCAACAATTAATTAATAACAATTAAAATGGGATATGTTAATCTATGTCCGAATATGTTGTTTATGTTGTTCCAGAGTGTACGGTCGATTATTAAACACTTTTGACTTCAAGCAGCCCCATAGAAAGAAATAGCAAGCTGAAAGATCCGATGATCATGGCGGCCAGTTGAGATTTCCAAACCTAGAATTGGCACGACCACGAAAAAATTTATGCAAAATTATCTTAGTGTAAGGAGTTTCTTCCTTCTGTTGGAATAACAGTAACGTTTTTGCTGTGAAGTGTACAGAATGCGGCAAAAACTTCTGTTTGAAATATCTAACGCTAATGCGCTTGCTTCAGCACATCGTTTAAGACTTTGTAATATAGCTGGTCTTACCCTTCCAGCATTTTCAAGTACAGAACGGTTCTTCCTTTTGGTTGAAGCAGTAGAAACTTGTATACCCATATTTTAATTGTTATTAGACTGGGAACTGGATCTCGTGGATTAAAATGAAAGAATCGGCGAAATAAACTCTGAACAGAATTGTTATTTAAGAAATAACAAAAAATAATTCAAAAATAAGCTTCAGCAGAAAAAACAACGTTGACTATTTGACCATCACTTCATATTCACAGCTAAACTGACATTTATCGCGCTAGTATGGCGAATTGATGCGGATTTATATGATTATGTTATGAAATAAATCGACTTTAAAATGGATACTTCATTCTGCCGGATCTTGTATTAAAATTTGCTAACAGGCTGAATAACGGAATTTATAAGCTCTCATAATAACGATCAAGCAAATAAAACCCACCTATCGATTCCTGGTGCTGCTGCGGCCTCATCCTTGCCCTGGCTACCTCGCTGATCTCCTCGTAGATGTTCTCCTCGGTCCCGTACCTTGTCATGTACGTGTGCCTGGAGCGGTACGAGCRCTCCTTGTAGGCGGTGGTCCCGGGGCACTTGTTGGGGACGTTCGTGTGTCGCGTAGGGGGCCCCGGCTCGTAATAAGCGTACGAGTAGTCGTTAGGCATCTCCCATGGATCGCGCTGCGTCGAGGGTCCGGGAATAGCCAGTAAGTGGTCCTCCATCGCTGAAGAAGTCGAAGGGTGCGGCGGAGGGTAGTTAGGGGGCGGCGGGAAGCTCAGGAACGGCAAGTGGGGATGCGGGGCGCCACGTCTCGCGAACAGCCCTATCGAGTGGTGCGGTGCCCTCTGGTTCGGCGACTGGATACGTTCCATGGCGCATTGTTGACGGGACTGTTGTTGGACGGAAGCCGACCACATTTACCTACAAAAAAAAATTGGGCCGGTTAGAACGGGCACGCTGGCGGAATTTCAATCGGATGCAATTGTTATTTCCGGATTTAGAGGAACTGTATCGCTAACTGCAGTAGACGAAGGATGGATCTAGTCCAAAATACTGACGTTATTTATTAACTCCAGCCTTTTTTTAAATAATCAAACACTTGCTTTCAGTCCAACTTTCCAATTTCTTTCTGGAAAATTTCAACCTACAATTGGCGCTCTTCAGTACAACTTACTTTTATACATCAAGTAATTTAAAATAAAATTCAGCATATCAAATGCACTTTTTAACAAGTATTCGATATACTTATTCGATAGAAATATTCGATATACGTACTCGATACAACTAAGTATTCGACACAAGTATTCGATACAAGTACTTTGTACAAGTATCTGAGATAAGTATTCGAAATATGTATTCGATAGAATTATTCGATATATACAAAAGTCAAACACAACAATTTTGGGAAAACACGAAAATTGCAGTTTTTAAATGTGATACCAGCCAAATGAGCCCTCCTCACTCGTTGAAGCCTAGCACAAAATTTTTGCCTCAACCGATTCAACGTTTCAATTGGGATACGTTAATATATGTCCGAATATGTTGTTTCAGTTGTTCCGGAGTCGATTATTAAGCACTTTTAACGTCAAGTAGCCCCATAGAAAGAAATCGCAAGCTTTTTAACAAGTATTCGACACAAGTAATCGATAAAAGTATTTGATACAAATATTCGATAAAATTATTCGATACAAGTGTTCGGTACAAGTATTCGATACAAGATATCACACATACCCGAATGGACTGAAGAAGCCGATGAGATTGCTTTAGATAAGAGGAACTGAATAGATCACTACCCAATTGTGACGAGTAAACTATTACAATTTGCTTTTATACTGGCCTCCTAAAAAGTGATCAATACGAAATGAAATAAAAAAATATTTTTTTTACAGTTTAAAGCATCCTCGGGTACCACAATTTATAAGATTTTTGACGTTTCTAAAAACCAATAGAAAGTTTTAATCTATCTCACGTGTGTACTTTTAGCCAATAAGCACACCTATACTGGCAATAACCACAAATCACTATAATAATTTGTGGTACTTTGTTTTTATTGAATGTCAACGCATTTTTCTTAAGTATGACGTTTGTCAGCATTTGTGAAAATGAATAGGAATACATTGTCAAAATCAATGGTACAATTAAGGTTGTAAAAAGTAAAAAAATAATTGAATAACACGCGAGAGAGAATAAATTAGAAAATAATTTTTCAGAATTTTTCTCGAGCTGTTGACGTTTGGCATTACCTACCAGATTCCACTAGTCATGATTGTTGCCAGACAACAGTTATCGAAGTTCTGTCGAATTATTGTCACAATTTTATGATATTATAATTAACAATTTTCACACCTGAGAATGCTTTTAATTGTAAAAAAATACTTCCAGTTTATTATATCCTGGATTTTCAAAATGGCTTCTTATTTTCTACTTTTTCAGACGCCAATATAAAAGCATCCTTTTTTAAAAATTTTATTATATACATATATTTTTGTTTGATAATAATGTACACGGTGTGTTCCAAATTCAGGATATGACTTAATTCATGACTTTTTAAAATGGCAACCGTAGTTGTTAGTGATTATTTTTATAGTGCATATCAAGTTATAAACAATTCGCATGAATACTTTTACTCAAAAATGTTTAAAATGTTGTCCATTTGGTAATACCCAACTTAATACTTAATACGCAACTTAAACTCTTTCTGAGCATTTCATTTAGTGAAAATGAGCCTATACTGATGTCTTATGTTCTGGTATCGTCTTGAACGACATTAAAATTGAAAAGGATGTCATTAAAATAATGTTATTTTTCAAGCGGTCCAAAGATATGACATTTGTCTACTGCTAGGAGTCTGTACGCAGGCATTTTCTTACAATTTCAAAAAATGACTCTTAGCAATAAAAGTATTCACTTTTAATTTTAGGAGCCAAAGTGGTCACTTTAATTTCTACGATTAAAATTGCTGATTTAAATTGAAACGTGGGTTTAATCAACAATATTTACAATAATTATTATTGTGTATCCACACTGATATTAAATACACAGTTTGAACAAGTACTTATATTCTTTGTTTTATTATCCCAATGCGGTTTGAATAATTTAGTTCAAATTGATAGTTAAACAAATGGGCGATTTCATTTGGAGAAATATACCATATAGTAGCATGTTTCGTTCGGATTAAAAATGAGTTTTTTATTTCACAATTTTGCATCCTAATAAAACAATATATATACTAAATTTGGCGTTCACATATATAACTGACAAAAGTTCTAAGAAGTTGATAATAGTAAATGGTTATAATAAGAAAGGCAACATTCAGGGATTCCATTTGAAAAATGCATCTGTACTTAGAACTCTGATTCACCAATTTAGTAGTCTAATAAATTCTGTAGTTGACGTCGCATGTCTAGGTTTATTATAAGCAGAGATAATGTCATCTTTTCAGATCGCTGCAGATGTGAATTTATACAAAAACTATAGAATGTCATACACAAACTCGACCAAAAAATTAACCTTTTTTTCCATCCCTACCATCCACCAAATACAGCGAGCTGCATCAACCTTCATAACATTCGGCAACTTAAAATATTCTTCAAGAACGTATTAGTTTTCCCTGCAATTCTTAAAAAATTTTACAATATAAAATAAAATCAACAAACAAGAAGTGTATATCCACAAGTAAACTTTTTATAGGTCTAATTAATTCAGCCACTCGCGTACATGCTGGAATTATAACAACACCCAAGGGGTGGTGTAGTAAATGAACGTATTCAGTGGAGGGTAAATCATGAGCAGTTAATTAATCAGTAGTGGAATCAATTTCCAATTACCTAAGTACATGAAATAGCTAAACCAAATTAATCCGGGATATAATGCCCCGCGTAATAATAGATACTTACCGTCGGACTTAATTATCACATCCAGAGAACAGCTTACATTGATGTATGTCATTAACGTTAAGATATTTGTAAGGCGTTATTAAATACAGAATTTGTATGATGGTGGATAGCATGGTAATGCAATAATTCAATATAACACTTAAAAGAGTTGTAAAGGGCGAGGTGGGATTTATTAAATGTTATCTCTTATAAACTGTAAAATATGCAATAATTAGTATTTTATTATACTTTCATGTAGCAAGTCGAGGGTTGTCATATAGTCTTGCCTACCACTTAAGCAAACAAAATTGGAACTTAAGGTAACCTTATCGTTAAACGTAGTTTCCCTAACATTTCTCCATGTAAATCGCCTTTCGGCAGCTCTTATAGATTTTTCCTAAGTGAGGAAATAAATCCGAAGTTAAATGATGTGGGTGTTCCAAGAGCTCAAACCCCAGATCTACGGTAATGCCTTGCAAAAGGGTTGTTTTTCTTTGAGTAAATCTCTAACGGTGGTTAACCGAATATAAACTGATAAATAATTTCTAGGTAACCCTTGTTAATCAGTCATAATTATTCTGCGGATGCGCTAAGACTGCAGAAAGAACGCTTCCAGTCTCATTTAATACGTAACTTTTTAAAATTATGGGTTCATTGATGTCTTGTATGTAAATATGAGAGATCAGCGGAAGAACAGCGTCATATACATATTCAGAAGCTTTCTTGGGGAAGTAATCGAATTTTGATTTAATGTAACGTCCAATGTCAAACTAAACCTACGACGCAACCTTTTTCATGTTTTAGTAGAAGCTAATAGGCTAAAATGTGTGTTGCACCTTATGCAGCTCAACAACAGTAATTGTTTTCGTAGATCGGAGCCTAAAATTTTATGAAAATTCTGAAACAGGCCGATTTCAGATAAGGGCATCTTGTGTTCTCTTCAGAACAACTTACTTAGGAAACAAAACGATCAATTTTTTTAAAACACCCCCGTTGAGCCGCGACTCAAATGCTCCCCCAACAGGCTGAAAAATGGGTCAACTGCTGAAACTGTAATACAATTATTTCGGGTAGTTTCTTCAAGGATGCCGGTTGCGTTTCAAAGACCTTCTACTTTAAGTATGGATCCCAAGAGGTAAAATCTGGAGATCTTGCCGGATATTCAATAGGTCCTCTCAGTCAGATCCAGAACCCTTGAAAATTATTACTGTAGAACTGCCTGACACAAGTAGCATAATGAGGAGGTATCTCGTAGTATAGAAAAACTATTAAATTTTCATTCAATTCCTGTCTGCATCCATGATGTCAATTACATGTTGATAGACTGTCTGGGATATCTAGAGAAAGTTAATCCTTGAGATTTTCCTTGGCCACTTAAGAGAAATGTAGTCGTCTGAGAAGCAAGTATTGCAAAGTAAACGTGGATTAACGTTCATTTTCATCGAGATCTAGGCGTATATCAATCGACACCATTTAATTCATGCGTCAAGTTCGGAAAATCTAGAAAACTGATGACGAGCTGACTCCAGACACTTGCGATATTTTGCAAACTGAGAGCAACGTAGCCACCAACAACTCAGGCGAGTTCATGTTTCCAATTCCGAACTGGTCCAGTTTTCCTAAATTTTCCCGTAAGGTCCAAGACGTATTTGTCTTACCTAGTTAGGTTTAAACGGATGCTATATACTGGAAACTACGAGAAGCAGCTATATCACAGTCGTTATTCTTGTAATAAACTCGCATGTCCATAGATTCCTGTATGATAAACACCATTTTGGATTGGCAAATTCCAACGTTAGGTAGTAATCAATTACAAAGTTAAAACTGGTGATGCAATGCAAATAATTTAATTATTCGGGTGAAAAGTCAGGAAGGTAAAAGCACGATAATAATTGAAAAACGTTCCAGTTGTTCAATTTTAATTCAGATCCAGCGATAGGTTTTTAATTTTATTTATTTATTTATTTATTTATTTTGATTCTATTTAACAGCTGCACCCACAAAAATAAAACAACGGAATTAAATCATTTAGAACTTTTAATGAATATATCCGTGATTTATCATTTCCTAACAAAAAATGAGTAAAAAAATTGGTTTTTCCTAAGCATTTACAAAAAGAGATTTGAGTACCTTCACAATTTATAATCATAATTTTAAGATTGATACACTTGTTCGGCTAAACATTCCAGTTTCCCAAAATTTTTCACTGCATTTGTAATGCATTTGAATTGATTGATTGAACCAGCGTGCGGTAAACATTTCTGCCGTTTCCGCGTATACCGACGGGCCGGCTACGTCTACGTTGGGTTGGAAGGGTGACACGCTTGTTGCTAGTGGGCTCCCACGTAGTACATGTTACATGAATTTGAGAATTAGAATGGGAAGGTTTGGAGGGTGCAATCGACCAGTGATACTTTCCTTAGATTTTTCTCGTGTTTTATGTCTGCTTAGCTCTGCTGCATTATTTCTCTTCGTTGTACTAGCTGATGTCTAAAGTTGTGTAGAAAATTGAGACCTTGTTCTATAGGTCGTTTAGGAGTGCTGGGATTCTGTTGGTTCTTTCCGTTTATTTATATTTGATTGTAGTTCTTGAACCATTTCTTTCAAGTTCGTTCTGAACTTAACTCTGCATTGTCTAATGTGATTTGCAGCTTTTCTTCTTGTTTCTCTTACAGGGTTTTTATGTTATTGTAAGTAGTGCTCTCCTCGTATGTTTCGTGACCCAGTATGTTTCGAAGGCAGTGTTTGTCTCGCGAGATTTTCTGTACCACAACAGTTGATTTACTGTATACACTTGTCTAGATACTCGGAACTATTTTACTTTAAAGACAATAACAACAGTAACGTAGAACGCAAGAATGTAGCTCTAGAACACATCATGAACTATTTAAAAATCTTAAAATTTCATGTATATAATTCTTCTTTCGTGAGTGTTGACGCTTCTTTGAGTGATTTCGGAAGTGTTATATCATTGCTTTGCGGGATATACACACAGTATTATCTCTTTGTCATAGTACCTTTTTACTTACCCCTTCTTTCTATTGTTGCCACTATAATTTTTCCTCCCCTTTCAAATCTTTTTGTTTAGTATTGTCTAGGAGTGCCGGGATTTCTTTGAGTAATATTTTGGTTGTAATTGTTAAACAACTTCTTCAAAGCTGCTTTACTAGTTCAACTTAATTACTGCACTTGAACTTTTTTCCTAACATAATTATTCACCGCATCCCTAGGAATTGAAAATCAAAAATCGTTTAGCAGAAATACTTGAAATTTAAGCAAGCATCCAAGCTACTAATTCAAAGCAGGTGTAACATTAGGGCTAACAATTAACACCATGTGCGTTTGTTTGATGGTCATATCTAGCGGTCCCATGTGTTCCGAATGCGACTACCCCAGTTCACCCTAATTCTTCATTAATTATACAGCGATATCGGAAGCACGGCGGGCACTTTTCCGGCTTCACGGACTGCGCTTTGCGTCGAGGGACAAATATGCAGTACAAAGTGAATTACTTTGTCAGAGCCCCGGTGGAATGTTTAATCATTCGGCGTTTACGGGGCACAAGAATCTCTTCGCCCCTTTTTCTAATAAACAAGCGCGTGTCATGTGTGACACTTCCCCCTGAGCCTAAATTATTACGTAGTCTGTTTCATCCTACTTAATCCCCTCGTCTGAATTCCATCAGACGCGGATGTGACAGAAACCTTTTATCTCGATCTTATCAAAATGCATTGAACCAATTTACTTGTAAATAAATATGAGTGAGCCTTTTGAAATCGGGCTTATTTACATGCGGGTCAGCGGCATTTTTTAAGGATCAGTCAGTGCTACACAGGTGGTCCAAGCGTGTGAATGTCATTCCGCCGGCATTTCTACAACCGCAATCGTCACATCTTTTGTTTCTAAAAATGCATGTCGCGGCGCCTTTGTTTGGCGGACAGTTATGACGCGCATTTAAATGACTCTAATATCGCTAATTCGATTGTTTGTTGTCCTAGATGTGAAGGATATGGTGACCTAATTCCACCAGCGTGGACCGTAAAATTTGCACAAGAACAACCATATCCTACAAACCGGGATTATAACAAGTATGAAGGTGCTTCGGGAAAGAAATAAAAAGGGCTGTGTGCGCTTGGAATACAGATAGAATATTGTCTACTTCCTTGGAAACTGAACTTTTCCTAGATATTGCTCGACGATGTTCTGTGTAACGTCTTTATCGCAACTTTATTAAAATCCGATCGCCAGGATATCGGGTAACTAAACCTAGAGTTTCAATGTTTCACATATTAAAAACGACACACTTTTTAAACAAAGAAATGTGTAAATCTACGTGAACTCTAACAAATAAATGATATTCTGTTACTAAAATAGTGGATGTGACGGTATTGAAAACAAATAATAGTCCCATCTTGAATAAGGCAGTTACGAAGCCATTGCAAAACCAATTCCTTCAGTTATTCTTTGTGTGTTAACTACTCACAACCAGAGCACACGTTTAGCCGCCTTTTTCTTCCACAAAGTTCCAAACGCCTATTAGGATTACACAATATTATATATTTTCCCCAGAAAAATGAAGAAAGAATCTTGTCTATCAATTACATAAACAAAATTATTTGGGTCGCTTTTGGACTTACTTTTTATTTAGTCTCATACCTACCTACTAAAGTAGTAATATACAGGGCGGTCCAGTTATTGTGCTCACCGAATTGATGGCTTTATTTGATATTTGATTCGAAAGTTATAGCAACTAAGAAGTACTCGATAAAGCAATCTAGCATAGTTATACTTGGTGTTAAATTTTCGAGTATAAAACCAAACTTGCATTCTTTGATAAACAGAGCCACCAACCTTTATGTCAGATATTGAACACACATACATCAAATTCTAAGCTAAGATTGATATGGTCTAAAGTTAACGGTTTCGGAGATACGCATATGTGGTCCATTTACAGGGCACACCTAATTGATGGCTTTATTAGAAATCTTAGATAAAAAGGTTACAGCACCCAAGGTATACTTTATAGGCTATGTAATATACATATTTATACAAGGTGTTCAGTTTTCTGGTACCAAACTAACCTTGCAATGTTTTAAACAGAACCATCAATTTCTTATGTCCGATATTGATTATACCTAAAATTTTAAGCAAAAACTGTTTTATGTTTACTTATATGGTCCAAAATCAACCGTTTCTGAAATACGCAAAGGTTGACGGCTTTATATGAAACCTTAGAGAGAAACGTTTTAAATAAATGTTAAAGCACTCAAAGAATACTAGACAAACAATATATCATATTTACGTTTCTGAGATACGCATAGGCTATCGCCTTGACTGTTATAGCTTTTTTCCAAACATTTTTCTCCAGTATTTCAGACATAGCTATATTATAACCACAATGGGTTATTTTATAACTCTTAATTTTTGATCATATGAACTTTAATAACTTTTTACTTAGAATTTTTTGTATAACCGATGTTCGACATAAAAACTTGGTGGTTGTATTTAGAAAAACGCAAGCTCGGTATGGTATTCAAAAACTTAGCCCTTTCTTCAGATGGTGCAGAATTTGACAGTACCTCCCGACATTAATTGTTTGCCCTTCCAAAAAAAAATTGTTGCCGTCATCTTTACCGCCAAATGTTAAACCTTTTATTCTTTGATGCATCCTCTCCTTGTTTTTCCAAACCATCGTCTTGATTTTGAAAGTGGTGTAGTGTATCGACGTCTAGTCAGCACTTTTCTCACCTTTCTTCCTCTAACAACTTGACAAACTTTAAAGCCTTAATAAATTTCATTAGAGAGTCTTCCTTTCCATTATTCGTCATGAACGTTTTTTCTGTGACATTTTGATAATCTGATTGCCCGTAAAGTAAAGTTAACCTCCGTTGAATTTTGGCAGCGAGAACATCTTTGGTAGTGAGAAATTGAATGACGCTACGTGGGGTGCAGGTGTGCATGCTATTCAATGGAGTCTCCATGGCGAATGCTCCCTCTAGTCTATCGCACGTCTGCAATGCTGCCACAACCACACAACTAAAGTTCTCACTTTCTTTGGTCTAACCTTCATATAATTTACAATCATAGCCTTGTTGTACCCACAAGGTGTATTATATTTATGCTGATAATTCTAGTTTATTATCTAGCTGCTTTGTACATTTACCAAACTTTTTCATTGTCTTAGCCAATTCCTTCTTTCTCATGCAAGTGGTTTTGCTTCAACCTTGGTAGGTCCTGTTTTCCACAGCATATCTTTTATGTCGCTATACAAGTTTTTGGTTGTTCTCTTAATAGTCATTATTTACAACGTGGTTAATTTCTTTCATACTTATGTAGTACAACGGACATAAATAGCTAAGTTATTATTATTATTAATTCATTTTAAACCTTTGTTGCACTTTAAAACAAATAGAGTCATATCTATATTTTCCTTTTGAAGCTTTTTGTCATCGCCACGATTCGGTGTTTTGTCCCAAAGGCAAACAGGTATCAGAATAAATATAGTTTTGTTATATGCACTGATTTTGGTTTACCTGGACTTTAGGTAAGGAAAGCTAGGGTAAATAAGCATTTACCACACATGCATTTTGCTGGCGGTTAACAAGACTTGTAACCACGAAAGATTAACCCAGATATTTTGCAATATCAAAAGGTTTTTCCCCAATAAAAGCCATGATGCAAGACGGTTTTATGTGCAGTTCATAACGGTAAAAAGTGGAGAGAAAAAAACAGCTTTCACAACAGAATTCAATTGACGGCTAGCGTCCTGTGGCCCAACTAAGCTAGATATCCTAGATACATGCTAGTATGCCAATGATGATTGGTGCTAGTTAAAAACACTTTGGCTTGTTACGTGCGGTTTTCCTTATATAAGACCTGGACACTTAGGCCTTACAATAAGTTGTAACTGTACCCAAGCGCCTAACCAGCTCTAAACAGAAGGTGGGGCAATTTTACAAATTTTGGAAAAAAATCATAACAAGAGAAAACTCTTTACTTAAAAAAAAACTTTTTTAGCAATAAATTGCGAGTATTAGCTGCAAGTTTATCAACTACATGTATCTAAGCATAGAATACATAACAAAATTGTTTTAAGTCAAAGAGACATCATAGACTACCAAAAAACTTTCTAATGTCAATTTGTAGTTAAGAGAAAATTAGATGGCACAAGAAAACAAATAAAGGTCATGTTTTTCTCCACTTAAAAGGATAACAATATTTGCCATCTGTCATGCTACAAAAATGGCCCTCTTCTTCCAAATCTTACTGGTCGATGGCGGCAACTTACAAGTGTAGGATTTTTACTTTTTTATCATTTATCATTATGAAACACATAATAATGATCATGCAATAGGAGGACGAGACATAGGTATATGTAATAAAAAGTTTCTGTATGATCTGAACATTTACAACACGGAATAGGTTAGGTGCTCTATTTTTAATATTAATTACCTACCTACTGTTTCACAAATTTCATTTACCTTTTAAGTGTTTTTGAGCTTATCATAGTTTTAGTGTTGCTCAGTTTGTTATTTAACATTCGATTTGGAGAAATTTGTCTCTTAGAGCAGGCAAACAAATAAATGTGCACTAGTACATAGCTTCTCAATTGTTATATTATGATAAGCATTGTTATTAGATTGTAATTTTATACTTATGGCGATAAACTGAATGGTTGGTATTTGTAGTTGTATAACTTGAAATCAAAGTAAAACGTTCACCCACAAAAAAAAAGAAATTGCGTCACACTCTGCTTAACTTATTAAAAAATATATACACTTAACATGGGACGCCAGCTATCAGCTATCCGTAAAAGCTTGAATTCGCCGGCAAAAACGGGAACGCTAGCGAATCGTTTATTCGGTATCCTTAATGGTTCTTCGTAGTTTTTTAAGTAAATGTTTTGACTCCCCACACATAGATGACGCGAGGGTATTTCAATGTTAGATTGAAATACCAACGAGCAATTTTTCAGAAATGTGTTATCTGCATTTTTTTATTTCTCTTTTTAAAAGCTGAAAGGCAGGGCAACTGTCCCACCGAGCCTCACCCTGGCTACGCCCCTGACTGTACACCCATAGCAAGCATAGTCAATTTTGTGTTAGAAATCTTCCACGCTAACTAAATATCAATATCTCCTCGAATACGGCAATAAATGCGAATTCTGTCCAGACGTGGTATGTCAGAAGAGCTACTCCTAGACTTCATCAGTCAAATCAATCAAAGAATACATCTACAATATAAAAGCACGTCATATAATCGAACGTATTATAGGGCCGGTTATAAAGCTCTAAGCATTTTTAACTATACGAGTAGTACATAACTAAGCAAATCGTTAAATACATCACTCACTTGGACAAATTAATGTAATATTCGACTTTCTATTTCTGTTGCTTTCTTTCAGCGTATACCATAATAAATTTGAGAATTATGTGCAACAGAAACACTCGTTTCAACGGAAGCATGAAAAATCACTGCACTCTGAGAGCTGCTGTAGTTTTCGCAATGTAGTGTATTATAAGAACAAAGCGGATTGTGAAGATTGCGGGACTAAACGAGATCAGAAACATCGGTATATAGCTAACCATAAATTCCATCATGCATTACGAAGAAAACCGTGAGAGCAGGCATTACGTTAAACGTAAAATGGAAACCCAAGAATACATCAAAGCAAATACGATATCTAGCATGAGATAATGCTGCTACAGAAGGGAGGATTTTAGATGGGCTATTTTTAAAATTTTCATATTGCATCTATATGCCATCACCGCCGCTAAAGCCGACATTGTAAATTATGTGTTCGTGTACAGATATGTTTTACATGGTAAATAAAAGTTAGTAGTACCTATGTGTATATTGTATGAAAATATAGAGCTCTACAAAATATTTTACTACCTACGTGCTGAACAAACGATTAATTGCTTTATTTTGTTACAATAAAAATATCGGACTGGGATTATGTTCAAACTCAACTAGTATAACAAAAGCTATATATCTTCGAAATGAAAATGGAATAGCTTCAAATTAGGACAAAAGAGCTGTGAAGGTAAAAACAAGATAAGTGTTCGTACCACATTAAGTTTATAACTAGTGTAAATTGGAATGTCTGCCATAAATACATCGGCTGAGTAGCCTTTGACTACTGCTGTAATCTTATCAGAAAAAGCTCTGACGTTCTACTGGACCACACATCTCGGTGGGCTGTTGCTAGTTGCGTGATGGGAACAACGTCCAGCTGTTTATGAAATATACTTAATGCCTCACAAGTGCTCAAAGAGGGTCGTACGGACAATTGACATCAGTTTATATTTATGCCCATTGCACCAACACTTATAAAAGAGTAATTAATGGTTTGTGTCTTATTTACATTGGTACGCAGTAGTAAATAACAACCAGAGCTTTAAGTGTTCAACGACTTCTAGCTTCATATGGGCCGTTAGTTATCTTTAGAATGAATTTTAAATTAATTACACTTTTCTGTAATTTATGAGCCTCCATTGCATAATTCACGCGCGTTAGCGGCTCCGATGTAGATCAGCATGCCTGCTGAACCATTGTCGTAATAATGTAGGTTGTGAATTATTACAGAAACCGGGCAACGAAATCGTTTTGTTTTAATGTAAAAATAAGTGTTACTTTAATACTATACATAGGTACTGTTATGACTCTCTTTTTATGGGCGTGGGCAGCAGAACGATGGGGACACAAAAAACTCCTGGTGTGTCGCGGAATCCGATTATTAGCAGTTCTACAACTTATTTCAGCGCGACGAAAACAAACGGGTGGATGCTAACACACTAAATATACCTATTTAACTGTATTGTTGTATTCCTCACTTGGAAAACACAGTTTTTAAAAAACGTTTATTTCTGACACCAGGGTAGCTTTTATAAGTGAAAAGCTCCGTAAACACTACAGAGTGAAGTACATAGTTTCTAACACTGATTTACACTTGTTTMMACATGAACCGAATTWCAGTATTTGAATTTAAAGAACTTGTTATTATGACGAAAACCCATGAACTGACTGACAGTGTAACGTGCTAGACGGATGGTAATCTGCGACTTACCAAGCTCATCTCGCGATCAGTTTATATAGATAATGGTAATAGCTGAGCTTGCAATGTTTAMAAAACAATGGCCCTATTGTAAMGGTAGTTTGCCAACAATATACCTGCCTAAAACGTACAAGTACACTGGAAACAATAACACAATGTTGTATTGCCGCAGATCACACCAAGCGTCCGCTTCAGTCGACATCGGCAACCCAATACCTTGTATGTGAACAAAAATGAACTTTTTTTGGCAAGCCAAAAACTGGCCGTGTCGAATAGCGCGGTGCAGAGCCGCAGCCTCATCCAGCAATATACAGTGGCGGTTTTTCCTAAATATACAAAACCAAGTTTTACAGCCCTTGAATATCGTCCGTTTTGGCACAGTACGTAACATATTTTGAAGCGACACAATGTATTATACGCGCACGAAAACAATTAATTTTCGAATGAACTAAAATAGCCATTTACAAAATTTGGTCAATGCCATTCAAGTTATTTAGGATCTGTCAAATTCTGTGAAACTCTGATGAAGCCAGTACTATTGATTTCTGGAAGAATATAGTCTAGTTTGAATAAACATTAAATGTTCCTTGTTTCAGCATAAGATTCTTAAAATTTCACTTAGCCAGGGAGCATTTACTTTATAAATGACAAGTCATCTGTAGGTACTTAACAAGTTCACTGACTACTGCGTTTTTCAAATAATTACTGTATCTCTTCCTAACGCATTGTAAGAAATTCATTATTTCTATCAATGTTCTACTAAGGAATCTGTTGATTTTTTTAAGTATAACTTTTTAAAATAAATATTGATAGTACAGTAAATTTCTTCAGAAGTAATCCAACCAGGATTGTTATCTAAATGATATCAATTGCAAAATAACGAATTAATCAGTACTCAAAATTTATTGGCGTTTTTAATCAAATTCGTTTTATTTATTTTTGCATATTTTTTCTGTAATCATGCGTTGGAATCGTCAACTACAGATGTAAAATGATGTCATATCTATAAGTGAATCAGATCAAGAACTTTCAAGCCTGAATTCATTGTCCGCAGACAATTGAAATTATTAAAACTTATTTACGTTCAATTATGTTTCAAGATAGCCATTATAACATTGAGCAATTATGTCTATAGAAAATAATATTGTCCAGGATGTGAATTATTCTGAAGTCTAAACAATTAGTTAATTACTTCCACATCCAACGGATGGGAAGTATTGTATCGCGAAAAAAATTTTCAATTTTTTTTATTTGCTCATTCGCTTTAAAATGGTCGAAAACGTGTAAACGTATAAAAATATATTGTCTGTGTTTATCTGAAATTGGAGGTAACTACCCTTTTTGCAAATTTTTATTTTTTTTCGTTTTAGTATGTGA
Source organism: Rhyzopertha dominica (assembly GCA_025024175.1). Taxonomy (NCBI): domain Eukaryota; kingdom Metazoa; phylum Arthropoda; class Insecta; order Coleoptera; family Bostrichidae; genus Rhyzopertha; species Rhyzopertha dominica. The sequence goes on from QCXZ01000138.1 coordinate 19,930,761, forward strand.
TTAGTAGTATAACTGCGAGTATTATTCGTTCTTATAAATTTTCGGTGCAGCAAACTGTTTAGAAGATATTAGCAAAAAAGCGTCAATTAAAGAAAACGGTTTTTCTTAAATATCTCCGAATATATTTAATATATTCAAAAAATGAAAATACCATCAGATAGGAAATAAAATTTCTCACAAACAGTGTCTTAGAAAATTTATTCAAAATTTTGACATTTTCGAAATATTTCCAAAAAATCTATTTTGGACCCTGCTCGTACGATTTTTTTTTAAATTTTGGTATTATATAGAAAATCAAATTTCTGATCATAAATCACACTTGTAATTTTTTTGTTATATTAATAATTTTCGAGTTATTTGGAAAAACGATTTTAAAATTTATATATTTTTGCTAATATCACGAGGACTGTTTGTCTTAGAAAAAATGCTCAAAACCTGATTACTAATCGTTTAGTATAAGAAATAAAAACGTGAATGTCATTTTGACAATTAGATGTGGAAGTATTGATTAAATTTGCAGCGGTTTTTTATTTCATCATTCATTTAACAGCATTGTCTGCGCTGTAAGCTTAAATACTCATTTTAACTCAAATGTTGTTTTCTTTTACCTTTATGTTATTCTTTCTCATCCACACATCTGAGTTATTAATTGTAATGATGTTAGAGCCGCCCAAAGCAGAACAACTCACCCAAAAATACCATCGAATCGAATATTTGCACTATTTAGCGGCTTAGACAGAAATTTTTCATCAAAAATGTACCCGGTTTTTAATTTAATATATATAATATATAATATAAACCACATGTTTATTATTATGTTTCACTGTTACATATTAAAAACATACAATACTCCATAAAAACCTCTGACGAAAAATTGGAATGGAGCACGGTTGGGTGCTAAAATGTGAATATAAAAAATATTATTTAGACAGACCCGAAATTATTATTTTTTTAACCATCAAAGGAGAGTAGAAAAAGCCTTCAAAGCAAGTTTGGCATTCGTATCATACGGCTGCAGATTGACGTAAGCAAAAAACAAGCTTTACAACACCAGTCACAATTTGTCTGGCAGTAGGGCAAGTTTTACTGCGGCCTGGGCACGAAACACCAAATGTCGATGTGAAGACGACCCACAGCTGCCGTTTGGGGTTTCGGGTGGGGAAATTTTGACACAAGCGGATGCGGTTAGGATAAATGACATACGCACGTGCTGAAGAACAGGTAAATACCAAAAGGGATGGAGCCTACTTCGTTAGCCGTTTTTTGTGCCCTGCGTATATGGCGCACAGGATACAGGGGTGATGAGTTGTCCTTTCAATAGAGCGGAGCACGGTAGCAAATTAGAATAATAAATTCTTTAACACTTCACGTCAAAGTATACGCAATCCCGTGCCGCTTTTACGTCCGGAAAGTGATGAACGAAAATTCAAAAACATTTCGTGTACGAAACGTAATTTTATCAGAGGTTTGAGCTTGTGTGCAGACTATGAATAGACAAGCATGTGATGATGAAGCATCTAAATTATGCAGAAAGAAAACGGGCACAGGTTTGCAGTTCTGTTGTATCGTTTAAGTTTATTCGCCACAGTATACGGATCAGATAAGTTACAGATGTACGTTACAATGTGTCCAGCCCAAACAAAGAAACAAACACTCAATATTTATATGCTATTGTATAAACTTAATATTGTTAGTGTAAGTGTACATTTATTCAGAAAAATAATACACACCACATCACATTTTATTATTACTGCTAGTTGAATGTATAGCTATAGATCACAGAATGCCAAGTAGCACTCGTATTTACTTTAAAAAAGCAAGTATATAATAAATTTTTAATAATAAATGAAAAGTGTGATTAGTTTGTTCTTGATGTTTTTTCAGAGCTGTGTACTCGTTATTATTTTTATGTTGTATTCTGTCCTATATACTGTTTGTTACAGTATATTATGTATATTCTTGTGTCGTGCGGTATTTTTGTTTGTGGGTGGAATGTTTGCGATTTTTTCTTGTTTTTTATATACCATGCTATTGTACTAGTTTTTCTGTTTGTAGTTTTATAGAGTTGTGTTTTGTTTAATGAGATAATTGTTATTTTTTAATATCTTAAATAATGTGTGTAAAGTTTCATTTATAATTTCTGGACTACTTAATTTTATTACTTGGTGTAATGCATTGTTCAAGATAGCTAGTTTTTGTTTGTACGGGTGGTTAGACTAGTAATTTTTAGGAATCTTCCTGCTGTTATTGGTTTTGAGTATCATTTTGTGATAATTTTGTTATTCTTGTAATCAATGTAAAGTCAAGTTGTGTTGTTCTTCTCTATATGTATCGTAAATTGTGATTTTGGGTGATAGCCAATGAACATATTTAAAATATCGTTCGTTTTGTCGTCTGGTGTAATTAAAAACAGATCATCTAAATATCTTGTATATACCTTTATGTAATTTACTTTGTTTGTTATTGTTGCTTTTAAATCTTCCAATATAAGTTGCACTATGCTGTTTTTAAATTGGAAATAATTTGTAAATAATGTGAAAATTAATGCTTTTATAATTCTGTTTTTGGGGTATTTGTATATTGTTCTAATTTTTGCCAATTTTCCGCGATAACAGATTGTATCAATGTTATTGGTATGTTTGCGTAAAGAGAAATCATTAAGTGGTTATTTGGAATATACATACATTTTTTTTATTTGGTCGACGATTATTTTACCATAAATCTAGAAAAACATGGGTAAACTTACTTAAAGTGCATTATTTACTGAATTTGATGTGATAAAATTGTTTATTTTTAGAAGAAACTAATAGTTCTGCTTATTTTAGTTATTTTAACGCAAATCTTTTACCATAATTTATTCCAGACTAAAGTAAAATTTTAATGTGATTTTTCTGGCTAGTGATAGGTCAATATAATTGTGTAGCAGATTGGATTTATATATCAAGAAACGCTGGTGGTATTTAAATTATTTATTCTGATAAAATAATTTAAACACCACTGGCGTTTCTTGATAGACAAATCCAAATCCAATCAAGGTTACTTCACAATTAAATTTTTAATACCTTGAATGTTTCCTAAACAATGTAACTGTGGGTGGGACTAAATCAGACTACACCAGTATAAACGTTGTTCTATTATACTAGCAGCTTTTTCCTTTTTTGATGCATGCTACGAAGTTCGGCAACATTTAAATTCTGACTTCTAAGCTCTCTAGAAATGATTCCCTATTCTCTAAAATTATGTAGCAACTTTAGATCTTAGTTTATTGTGAAGCAAAATTATAGCTTCTGTACCTACGAGCATTCAAATTTGTAGACTGCCAAACTGTAAAAGCGTACTTTGAAAATCAGTTATACCACGGCTAAAAGTTTCTATCGTATATTCACTATACTCGTACTTTTGATCTTTAGAATGGATGATTTGTTGTTTTCGTTTCTTTTGTATTTAATGTTAAGTGTGGTGAACGACATCTTTTTATCTTGGCGTGGACACGTCTCACACAGCAATTTATGAGTTATTTGGTGAAAATCGGTAATCAGCCAGCAGGCGGTGACCTTACGAACTACTTGCGATGTAGGTTGGCACGGGCTATAAGTACAGATACATATATTGCCGATTGCCCGGTCATTTGATGAAAATCGGTAATATTTCACCTAGCGGTGGCTTTAAGAACTACACGTAGGTTGGTACTGTTGGCAAGTGTTAAGAATTAGCACACTGGTTTTTAATTTAACGGTTTGAAGCACTTTATTGGCTATAATATTTACATACAATACTTATAACTTACTTGCTACTGAGCACTTCCGAACGCGCGTGCCAGCTGAAGACGAACGGAAACACACGAAATTCAAACACTCTCGGATAATGTATTTAACAGTAAGTACAGAGACTTACATTGCCCATTGCCAATGAGCATTTCAGCCCAATGGGAATTTCACCGAACAGAGCCCAGTGAAATAAAATTACTTTGGGTGATTATTCTTTGTCCTATTCATATTTTAGATCAAACTGTCAAAGATACAGCCACTACATTATACAAGATTTACGCTTCCTTGCTGTCGATAATATGTTCTATTTGACGCCAGTGCTTTAGACATTAAACCTTCAATTATATATATGTCATTTTTTTAACATCTCGTAATCTTTCTTTTTTCATTTCATTTAAATAACATACCAGTACCACACCAAAAGTTCTTCAAATGATGTTAAAGTTATGCAATTGATAAGAAAATTTTATCAACCACAAGTCAGAATATGGAACAAAAAAGTAAAAAGCTATTGTAATTTGGTTAAGGTTAAGTCATGGATCCTCCATCCGTATGTTAAGTACAGCTTACCCACAGACTGACTGACTACACCGTATAAGAAACGTAAATGCTACCAAAAAGGTAGTAAAAACCGCTAATATTAATGAAAAATGAAGATGTTATATTCTATCTTTGTGTTTGTTTAGTAGCGTACAGTTTAAATATTATTCCATGATCTATGTATCCAATTGTACTGGTTTCATTATGTTTAAAAATACTTTCACCACTTTATCAATATGAAGGGTTTCAACTACATATTTAATGAGTCAAATCCAGTGCTAACATTATAGTTCAAACAAAAGTATACTCGTAGATAAACACATCAAACATTAGTTACCAAATATTGTCAGCTTAAACTTTTAAATCTGACCACCACTTGGCCTCATTTATCGACAGACGATACTGAATGGCTTAATAATTTAGTGCGGGTCAAGAACACAGTCATAAATGACACAATATTTGTAAATAGTTCATGGTCGTTGTGTAATCGGTATAAACGGAAAGCAATGTAACCATTACTTTTATCAGTAAATATTATGCCGGGAACAAATCGAGGGTGACGTCCAGAAGTATTTATGGGCATGACTCTTTGTGTGTAGACTATCAGAGTTCCAAGTAACAATATGAATTAATAAAATGAAAACAGTATCGCCCGATATTTTTGTTCATTAATGTCAGTTGCGTTAGAAACACTGGGATATATAAATAAATACTACAAATTTCAACAATATGGTGATAAAAACTAAGAAACTACCTATTCCTATTCCTTTATATATCTCTAATACAAGTTCTGTAAAAATTCAGTTTCTGTAATTCACATTTCAGTCCTTCACAGTGTAAAACAAGKCATCAGTAGTAATATTTGAACAGAGCAAAAACAACACAGCGCTTAATCCTTGTCAACCTCTTATTCTACTGAACTTTGTGAAATATTAATGTCTACCTTGATAATAACGGAGTCCTAAACTTCTGACAATAAAGATCTTGCGGACACTAGAACAGTACTAATTCCGTTAACTTTCCGGCTACAACCACGTAGTTATTACTTGGGAATTCCGCTTTACATTGTATATCGTCTTACCAGAATGCATTCCAACAACTCTTGTGCTGTGAAAAGTTCGGACCAAGTGAAAAATTACAGAAGTAATATAAACGTATACAAAATAAAAGGTAAATATTTGATTTTGGTCGGTATAGTTTGCAAAACAAATTAATAGGATCTTGCGTTGCGTACTACAAATCTACAAAAGTACGTACATATTTGTAATAATACCCACATACAAATCTAAGGATATATTATGCACAATTTTAAAATACTTTGTGGAAAATTGGATAAAGGTCATTTAGAAGAACTCTTCTAAATTTCTCTTCTCTGCTACTGCAAATTTTTGCCTTTTCAGTAAGATGTCGTAAACAGCCAAAATATCACAATATGCACTGATAACCCTCAAACCACAAATTTAGTTGTTTAGAAGTATGAAAACTGTTTATTAATGACTAAATATTGCTGCGTTATCTGCCTTAGTAATAACAATAGGTAGACTTTCTCAAAATATTTTCCCTAATAAGGTAAGCTAAACCTATATTAAAATCTGCAAACAAAATAGAAGTTTTAGCTATGATTAGATAAGAAACACAATGTTATGGGTAAATATCGCACCCACATGGATTTTATACAATATTTACACGACCGTTAAGCTTGGCCTAGATAATCAATGTTTTGTTCAGGACATAATTAAGAATTAATTGTTTTTGCTTAAAGCGTAATTGAAGCACAGTCCTTTCACCTGATTATGCCGATATATTTTAAGATCAAGGTTAAAAAAATAGTGTCAAAGTGTTTTTCTCTATTCAGTTCCTCGAAAAGTAAAAGTAAAGAAGAAAGCAGCTTTCAAAATTGTGAATACCTGGTCACAATAATTTAATATACCTATAATGTGGCGTACCCAGGGATCGACATTACGATCTCTAGTGTTTTGTTTGTGCAGATGACACTTAGACTGGATGACAAACTTGTCAAAATCACTTTGTTCAAAACCCATCCCAATCGAAAATCTTATTCTACGATGAGATTCTTTCTAGCCTATCTCCATAAAAAGAAACCTATGGAAACGCTAAGGCTGCGCGTTGATTTAAATAATATATTACGTTATGGCAATAACCCCAATAATTTTGTCAGGAATTTTTTTGAGAACTAAAGGGTTTGCTAGATTAGTATACTGTTTGCAATAGAAATACTGAAATATGAAGGTATTATAAAACAACTAGTATTCTGGAAAAAGTTTTCATTTTACCAGAATCAAAATCAGACTAGTGGTAAAAAATATTGACTCAACAACCCTCAAAATCATTCTTCGTGTGATTTTAGGGACAATTAACACGACGGTTGTACAGTACGGCAGCATTATAATGTATATTCATCAGATTAGTAGATAATTCTGCTAAGAAAAAAAGCCTTTTTTAATTAAAGGAATTATTTTGCATTACTTTATTTTTTCTTATAATTAATTTCTTATATAAGCTATTCTTATTTCATTATATTTCGTTCCACTAGCTAAATGAAAACGAACAAAAGTGTAATCAAATCCTACGTACTGCTCTGGTATTTTAAAAACCGAAACGACACTGATGAGTTCGATGGGAATTTATTTCAATGCATATTTGTAATGAGACGTAGAAAGCTACCACATACTGCAGTGCAACCAATGATAAAGCAACTATAAGAAATTTGGAGGCTTTATCCTCGTAAATGGAATATTATTTGCAATAAATAAAGCTTATGATTTTTTTCGAAAATATGTATATCACAGAAGCAGTAGTCTAACTAGATCGGAAAATTAGTCAGGTTTTGATCGTTGCAATCGACTAGTGTATATCGTTACACTTGTATAACATTTACATCATCGCATGCATTTGTCAAAATAAATGTAATTGTTATCATTAGTTCCAGCTCACAATGACTGACTAGTTTGTAACTGCAATAATTCAGGTGCAAAAGAATGCTATGTTTTGCGAAAATGACTATATGTAAGCGCTAATCACCTGCTGGCAAGCCTAGCTATATTATAAAATATCGAACTAATTTTTTTGTGATATTAGGTTAAAAGTGAAAATTCCTACAAGTAGTTGTGCAGCTTTGACAGTACTTAAACTATAATAAAATAACCCACCTGAAGCGACAAAACTTTAGTGAAAAATGGCAATAAAGTTAGCAGCGGATACAAACATATGTATATTCGGTATCCTAAACCGTCGTAATTAATAGACCTTTAGGAATATATATTATTTACCTTCACTATCTGAACAAACAAAAGTCAAGTCAAGGAATGCAATCTGTTTGTACAAAATTCGTAAGCGGAAGTCCACCATACTTTTCATATTTTCCATTATTGCACAACTACATGTGTAAGCTTTAGATCCGGACAACTAGATTTACCAAAGTGTACAAATGCCATACAGATTCTATAGCTCCTTTTATTGGTCACAACATTACTGCATATTTATAATAACCAATTTTTGTCTCTGAACTTGATAGTTTTACCATTTTTACCAATAGTAAATTGTAATGATTCAAATGCGTTCTCAAACGTGGCCTAATTCAAATAAAATATAGTTCACTTCCGTGACTATCTTCAAATCTATAAGAGTAACGTTTGAACAATCTGGCGATTATCCATTTCAAGCAGCAATACCATGTCTCGCAACCAATGTTATTCATATCTATACAATTACACGCATGTTACACACCCATAACAAATGAATAAGCATAGGTATAGCGCGTGCACCACAACTTTTCTTACAAATCGTTACTGCGTTTATTGATTATTAACAAATTGCTGGGTGTGCACGAGACATAATGATTTATAGATGAATAACAAACAAGCATCTTTGCTGTAATGGTTATCGACAACAAACGGTTTGAGAACGAATGCCCGATACGTATTATGATTAATTAAAAGTCATCGAATCAAGGGCACGGCGTCGATTTCGATAATGATCAAAACATTTGGAGGCCCGCTGGATGCATCTAACAAAGAAGTCCGGTTGTTTTCGTTCACTGAACTCTCCTTCGCTGGAGACGTTATATAATTTTTCGACTGCTAAAATTTGAAGAATGGCGGTGCGGTAATTGGCTGCAACTGTGAGAATTCGGGAATCCTACACATAATTGGAATGACATATTTTAGTAGAGGTTAACGCTCGCTGTATGAATTAAAATATCCATTTATAACTTATCGCACCTAGGTTCTAACACACGGAACGGTGTGACACAATATGTTAATTTTACCGGGCGTTAAACGATTTTTTGCTTGCATTCCTGGCTGGTTAAGCTCGAGAGCAATAAAAACGAAAACAAATGTCAATAAAATAGATGCTTCCTAGACCTACAACCGATGTTTTTTTACAGTATCAACTCACTCTGATTTTATAGTTACGTAATCACAGCACGCACATTTCTTTCTTTCTTTCTTTCTTTTCTTTCAATAGCTACTTAATAGATCATTATTAAACTTACATTAGGCAATTTAGAAAGAAATCTACTTAGTGATGAAAAAAGGTCACACAGTAAAGTACAATTAAATCATAGCATTTATACCAGTCCAGCTAAGAAGTTCGTGTTGGAAAATGAGTAAAACTAAATATGAACACCATAGTGTAGCCAAAGAGGGAAATGTTCTTAAAATTATATATGATCGAATGGCGGCCATTTTGGTGTAAGCAGTTTGACTGGGGAAGAGACTTGTGATGTAGGAGGATCCAAAATTTAGTCGACCACTTGAAAAACTGGTATTTGCAGATCGACGGCTGATGTTTTTGCCACACAATTGTCTTTAAGTGGAACAAGTGTTTGGAGTAAAGTTTGCACAATGATTTGTCCATAAAAAGTTGTCATAAGTGGAGACCCACACCACTTACACCGGAGCAGAAACAGACGACTATTTCACGAAAATTGTGATTGGAGATGAGACATGGGATTATCACTAGGGCCCGCCTACCAAAATAGAATCTCTGCAGTGGGCTCATAAAGGCTTCCCTACGTGCTAAAAAGCTAAGACATAATCTTCAGGGAAGCAGTGATGGCAACATTCTTTTCAGATACTGAACGTATACTGTTGATAAACAATAAGTATACGCCCAGAATGTGTACAAGTAATGGAGAAAGATATGGTAAAACTATTCAGACCTTACAACAGGCCATGAAAGAGAAATGTTCGAATTCTTTCAAACCAAAGTTCTTAGAGGAAGAAGACTTGAATGGGACAAAGGGTTAGTGTGTGGTGTTGACAATGATTTTGCAGACATTACAGAAAGTTTTTTTTTTCATTTGACGAAATAACATAGTTGAAGAAAGTTATGTTGAAAAATAAAGTAGTGTTCAAATTCAGTGTGTCCTCTTTCATAATAGGTAGATTTATTTATAAATTGCCTACGTACTAAATTAACAAATATATAACAAATATAAATTAACAAAAATTGTTCATACACCGACTGCAGACAATAGACGTGGTTATTCATAGATAAACTTGAAGTGTTTGATCCATTACCAATTTCATACTTTTACGTTTCTTTAAGGGATAACAAAAATCATTTATCAAACAAATGTAAACGAACAATCTGAGTTTTCGGTTTTCACATTTACAAGTACTTACTATGTACATCTGTTTTTTTTAAGAAGCCAACTTATAAACACAGATATTAAATATTCACATTTCTTAAAATAGAACGTTAGAATAGCTAAAGAAATCAGGCCACTATAAAATAAATCAAATTCCTTTTCGTCTGATTGTCTATACCATTTTAAAGAATGCTTCTAGATAGATAAAAAATACTCACTATACTAAGAATACATAATAACGAGTCAACTGAGAAACAAAATAGATAAATATTGCATTACATTTTCTGCAGAAGATATTACTGTTATTCAGTCAAGCATTCGTCGCTCCAGGTACTCATGTAACAGATCGGGTCCTTGCGGCCTTACACAACATGAGTTAAAGAGCTGACACCAAAAACAATTTCAAACATATATGCTTATAAATCACAGTTAAATGCAAAATTATGAAACTTAAGTATGAGGTATTGAATTGAATTGAATTGATTTCGAACTGTGGGGTCTGGGGACCGAGCCGGGTCGGGCCAAAATTCTGAAAAGTGAAAACTGGCCGGGCTTGGCCGGGCCTTAACAGGTGCAGGCCAGGGCCGGATCGGGTCTAAAAAACTAGACCCGTTGAATGCTCAATTTTGCATCACCATTGCGTTCTCTAGCCTCAAAGTTAAGAATCTACTTAAAAACTTTTAATGGTCTTCAATAATTTTTTTAATGATCGTCAATAATTTACCACTGTAATGTACATACAGTCGCTTGTTGGACTTGATACACTGCATACAAAACACCGGCATCTTCGGTGACAAGTATGAGAAAACGTTTCTGCACCTAAACCTCTAGCGGCTAGTATTAAAGGTGTATCTCATTTTCTGAAAAATAAAGTAGGAGGAGCAATTCCTGCAAGTCATATTCTCTTTGCCAAGTAAACGAACCACGCCTATGTAAGCAGACATCTGCAGACAGCTGCTTTAACACCGCCGGTAACAACTGAACACCCAATATTCCGAAGAAGATAATCCCCAGTACGTGGCTAGAGCGCGACGGATTTAAAAGCAAAGAAAATATTTCTGCATCTTTGTCTGCGCTTACCTAATCGACTGCAGGAACTTTGGAGGATTATGTTTTCTGAGTCGGTCGCGATATGAGCCAGTTTGCCGTGGAACAAAAACGACCAGCACGCAGCCCGTGTTTGCACATGATTTATTGCATACCTTTAGCGCAGATTAAACAGCATTAGCATTCGTTGTTAGTATCAATTTACATTTTGCACTTTGTTTTTCCCAGGAAATGTGTTAAAAGAGCCATAAAGAAAGCAATAAATTATGGATACTTAGTCGTTATAGTTTTCTTATCTGCCCTGACTTTTTGTGGTTTGATTGCCTGGTGTTCCAATTCAAACTTTGTTCAGTAGTTACCAGGATAACATATAAATTTAACTGTTTAGATCGAAATTTTCGTTGCTAATAAATTTATAAAACAGGTAGTAACCAATAAGTAGGTAATAGTAAGTACATAATCAATTTCAGGGAAGCATATTCCATATAAAGGGTGATAACTAAGAGTATACTTCGGAACACATGAATACATGGTAAACGTGACCAATCAAACTCGATTTTTAAAACTCAACATTTGATGGGATTGTTAGATATAACACAACAAATCATGATGAAATAGGTGATCTAAGTTTGCAGTTAATTAATATAAATGTTAAAAATTATCTCAATTTTCTTGCAAAAACAAATGAACCCTTTCCTAAAATTTTCTGTCCGCATTAACGAGCATATCTAACGACACTTCTTGAAATGCTAGACGAATTAAATTTTTTATATCATCTGGTGTAGTAGGAACTCCATCGTGTTAAAACCACATTACCTACAATGTTGGTAATGGAATATCAATTAACAGAACTCTTGCCTGAAAAAATGGAGTTGAGCTAGCATGAAATTGTCCATAATTCAAGCTCAAACATTTAATGACAAGCGATGTTGTCGATCTACAGATCTAAAATGATTCGGATTTTTGGCATTCCAGTGAAAATTGTGTCTCTTCACAAATGCATTACGATAAAATGGTACTTCACAGAAAATAAACAATGTTTGATGTTGGCAAACCATTCGTCTGTTTTCTACATCGCCTTCAAGCAATTACTGATGTAATTAGATGCGGTAAGGATGGCACATACGCTATTCAAGTATCCTGTGTAGATGTGGATGTTCTTGAAACGCCGCTACCAAAAATTCGTTTTCTTCCGTTACCCGCAGTGTGGGTTCGAATCTTTTAAGGCAATCCACCCGTCCACTACTTTTAAACCCATCCACCAGTCTTGGAAAGGATATTTTCAGGATGTGTCTTCTATTCGGAAAGAGGTACAGTATTCTGGAAGCTATAACCAAGGACGTTGATCACATTCTCCAAAAATAAAGACCACTACAATCAGCTCGTCAGCTGTCAAATGCTACGGTAACTGACATCTGTTAAAGAAATAAAAATTCCAATTTTTCGCAAACTTTTTAAAACCGTAAATACGACACAGCGGTAACCATATATCCCATGAAAGGGATTTTAATTCTGCATCCAACCACGGATAAGTTATAGTACCGTTGTTTCTAAAAAATCAAGTAACCTATGTTTGAATTTGTCTAGACCGCGATCTGTACATCAGACAGGGAACATTTTTTGTTTATATCTGGTTTAGGTTTTTCGTAAGGCAGATTCGTTTCAATCTCATTTGATCCCTAAACAGCTCATAGGTTAGTACTGTCTTAATTTTAGTTTACGTTTCTGTTTTGAATTTCAATCAAATTACCTGGACTGTTAAACGAAATCGTCTTTTTTAATCAAATAGATCTGCAGCAACCATTCATGTTATGCTATTGCCATGCCTGGGCAAACTCCTGGTATAAAAAGAAGAACCCAGATTTTCGCACCAAACCATACAACTACTAGCTGAGTTGGGGGTAAAAATCGTAAAGTACACAGACCGAGAAATTGCATTTCGTTAATTATTATTGTTTAATCTATTTTCAATAGCATTGCTACCATTTGTTAGACCGCAAATTCAAATTGTTTGTTAATAACTTAGGTGTTTTGAGACCTACCTACCTACGTGAGTAGGTAGTGTATCCAAGGTAGGGTTAATTAAAAAATAACACAGCGTAGGTGTTGTGACGATCAAATTTCAATTTAAATCTGTACGGACTTGAGTATGCTACAAAATACAATACGTGTTATAAATTTATTCTTCTAAAGGCTTCTGGACTAAAATATGAAACATAAAACCACCAATATCGTATCTATTTTAATTAATTACCAACTAACGCTTTACTGTACAGATTTCACACAAAAAATGAACGCATCTAAAGTATCACAGTCAAAGATGTAAGCAACGTTTATGATTCATGTAACAATTATTAGTTATTACTTGACCTAAGCCAAATACTTGGGTCTAGACGCCATCACGAAAGAGAATTTTCATTAAGATAGCAACAATATAGTTAGGTACCATTGTTAATATCTTGGGACTACGGTCAAACTGGAAAAACCTACTATATGGCTGTAACAACTAACATGGAAATTGTATTCCTTGCAGCAACAGTTCGATTATACATAACATGTCGGTAAAAAGCTTAACATAGAAAGGGGCTTCTCGGGTGAAAATTTCCAACTGGTGTTGACGTAAATTTATTGCGAGCTAACAGCGGTAACGCTGATGATGTGGCCATTACATGTCAATCCCAACACATCGAGGAGATTGAAAGAAAGCTGACAGAGTCTCTAACAAATATGTCGGAATACTACAGGTCAAACCAGCTCCGGCCAAACCCAGGGAAGACTCAGACATGCTTATTCCACCTCGACAACCGGCAAGCAAATAGGGAGCTGCAGATAGAATGGAACTTGATAAAACTGCAGCACAGCTCAAACCCAGTCTATCTTGGGGTGACCTTAGATAGGACCCTGACCTACAAGAAACACGTGGAGAAAACTAGAGCAAAAGTTAATACAAGGAATGGTGTTGTCCGTAAGCTCGTCAGTTCCCACTGGGGGGCCCAACCGGATGTATTACGATCAACATCCCTTGCCCTTTGTTTTGCCCCGGCCGAATATGCATGCCCTGTATGGTCTAGATCGACACATGCCAGCAAAATAGATCCCATCCTAAATGACTCTTGCAGATTGATCACAGGCTGCCTAAAACCATCTAATCTGGACCACCTATATATGTTAGCGGGAATAGCTCCCCCTCAAATCAGGCGACAGGCCTTATGCATGGCAGAACGAAGTAGACAGGCACTGGATGAAAGACACCCACTATACGGACATGAGACCCCACCCTCTAGACTCAAATCCCGGAAGAGTTTCATAAGGTCCACCAACTCAATGACAGACTCCAAATCGGCTGCCAAAGAAGKAATGTGGAGACAGCGGCTGGTAGAAAACAACATCTCCCCATGGAACCCAACAGAACATCTTCCTGCCGGATCCCAACTAGACCGGAAGACCTGGAAAAACCTCAACAGAATCAGATGCCAAATGGGAAGATCCGGAGATAACTTGCTAAGATGGGGATATGCCGAGGACGACTCATGCGTCTGTGGAGAGACACAAACGATGGAACACCTTCTGTCCTGTCCATCCCTACAGACTCCTTMCACTATTCAGGASCTGTGGGAGGCGAATGATGCGGCAGTGCAATGTGCCAGACACTCGAAGGAGATATGAGCTATCTAACCAACCAACCTGACTTGTGACGCTTGTGAACGTCGTATACTTTTATGTGGTTTTTATGTGTTTTATACTTTTATGTGTTTTTATTTATACCTATTTCTGTCTATATGTTATAATGTTTACTTACTCTCTAGTTATTGATGTAAAAAGTGTAGCTCAGACACGATTAAATAAGCGGTAACAGTTCGATTTTGAATCAGAATTGCCGTAAACAATTTTTATTAATAGTACTTGTTCGCTGGAAAACCGTTACCTGAAACGAGCCTTTTAAACTGACACGAAGCGAAACGACGGCAGGAGTTAATGTCCCGAAAAAGCGACCGTCGACGAATACACTGACGAGGATGCTCATCTAAACTGGTTGCAAAAACCCATTAGTTGATTTATATTCACTCCACCCGTGGTTTAAATGTATTAGCATGCTGTGCGACCTCCACAGCACAAGCAAGACATATCACCCAAGGTTTAATTAAACACTGAGTATCAATATTGGTTTTGGAGTGAGTAAATATTTAGTTATTTGCTGCGACAAGGATCCAGATTGATCCTTTTTAATCGCCCGAGTAAGTACACGCGGTTTCCTGTGCAGTAATTCCAAACAGTGAGATCTACGAAGCCATCAGCTGCTTTATACGTTTCATTTCAAAGGATTAAGTGAGTGCTTTAACTCGATAGGCAATTCCAGTTTTATCGAGTATCTAATCTTACCATGGGAATAAGTCCAATAAACCAGATTTTAGAGCTTTATATGAGAGAATTATTACCCAACAAGTAAAGCCTACACAAGAAATTAACTAACTATAATTCGTTATACAGTTTACTTTTCCAATAGCCTTATCGATTACTTTATTTTTGGTAGGTACTACTTAAATCACCTTTGTCACAATCATCCTGAAATGTGTGCTTTACGCTCATAAATGATAACATATTGAAGTAGTTAATTGTGTATAATGCCTTGGGTTGGGAGATAATAGGTAATACAACATATACTTAAGGTACCTATCCATGTTTTCTCTAGTTTTTAAATTAATATAATATATTAACTACACATAATGTTCGCACTTTCTTTTCGAAATTTTTTCACCTTTTATCTAAGTAGATATTCTTGGATATGAATACTTTTTAGTAAACACCTGTTGCTTCCTTCACTGCGCGAACGGATAGACAGGCTGCTGGTGCTCTTACAAAAATATCTGAAGCAAATTTATAACTGCTCCTCAAACGCAAAATTTTCACAGCCCTGGCAGAGTATTACAAGCCAAAATAATAACATTATTATCGCCTGCAGCTGTTGCTAGTTGGCTCTCATAATTAGAGTACTTACTTACCACCCCTACAGAATTATTTCTCCAATCTTATTCTAAAAATTATCAAAAACTTGAAAAAGAAACCTAAGGAAGTGATGATTATAGATATTTGCAGCAGTTCATAACTATACATAAGTAGTTTGTTGTCTTCACAAAGAACTGCCACATACTTTTAAATTTATACAGAAACTAATTTTATTTTATATAATTAACAAACTTCATTTTCTCGTCTTGAACAATTTTTAAGATCTCTTAGCTTTGAAAAACTTAATTTTACTGAAGTGCTGATACGGTTATTGACAAGAAAGCGTTTCAAGTAATTATAAATAAACCAGTTATCATTAAACCTACCTCTAATAGAAGCTACATTCGTTTTAGTGTTTTATTTGTAATATATATCGCTAGGTTATGATTTTACATTAATATTCAAACTTTTGAGACCTTAATGTAATGAATAAATACCTATACATTCTCTGAAATAGTCGCGGTTGCAAATATCTTTCTGTACAATAATTAATAAATTAATGATTCACTTAGTACTTCATTAAATCAAAAGTGATGCCCTCTGCAATCTTATTTACCGAAAGATTGCGTTAGGTTACCTTTTTTCCTGTGGTGCGAATTTAAACAAGTCAGTCGAAATTTATTTTGTTGAAAAACATTTCTTCCATGTATGTCTTGGAAAATTAGTATAATTTCTCTTATTCTAAGAGTTTCGGTGTCTCCGCACTATTGTCTCCCAAATCTTCATGCATCCATCAAAAAATTACTAAATTAAATTGGTTGTCCTCCGTCAGACACAATGTTTTTGTTATTGCATATTTTATAGCTGTTATTTAGGATTCCCGTTAAATAAATTTGTCACCGCGATCACTTTGTTGCCCTTATTACTGGGCACGCACTTGTGGTTCGCTTACCCACTGGAGTAACAATAAACAAATATTAAATATTTTATGCTATAAATAATTCCAAATCGATATTTCTTCTACGTCACAGTAAGCAAATCCTTTTTCCATTATTTAAAAACAACGTTTGACGTGGATTAAATAGGAAACATTTATTAAGCTCACATAATCCTGTTCAAAACAAATTCCTTATAAATTCTTGGAAGTAGTGTGTCGCCTTCCCCAAACAGCCAACTATGTTTTACATCTAACTGACCATGCCTTAAAAATAAACTACAGTTTCAACATGCGAAAGTGGTGTAGTTACCTTCCACAATATCTCATTCGATGAATTAAATATGTATAACTCTTCATCCTCCTTTGGTAAATGGCACTCTGAGGTATGCAATGTTGGCCGCCAAAAAAATGACCATTTGTAGTTTGCGGCTATTGTCGTATTATGAAGACACCACAGATGAAAAAGTCTAGGTATATTAACTTACAATCCTGAGCACAAAATCTTGAGAAAAACATATACAGAATATATATATCGATGTGTAGCGCTAAATAATGCTATTTAGCTAAGAAATGCTGCATATTTTACCAGAATGTGCTGTAAAGCGCATAATTGCTTTTATTTTGACAGAGCAGGGAACTGGAAAAGTAAATAAAATATACACGATATTAAATTCCAGCTACCAAATAAACATTTCTTCAAGCTGGCAATTCGCTTTATTCCGAACAACCGATGCAAATGGAAGGTATATTTCACCGTGATAGAATTTAAAGAAAATAAAGCCTCTTCTCGCCGCATCTGTCATACAGCTCATTAAATTGTACAAATATTTATATACCGTCGAAAAGAACGATCAACAAGCGCACCGAATGAAATTCGTACTAAGTCACAGTCGTCCCCAATACGTCAAAGTGTATCAAAACACCACCCAGTGCGAGAGTGTGTATCATCTTGTGTGTGCTACCGAAAATACTAATAAATCTCAAACTTCCGTGCAAAACTCGGTCACAATGGAGGTTGTTAAATAATATATGGGGTCCGCCATTGTGCACATAAATGCAGTCCTTACTAAAATGCGCCAGAACTGCAAGGGGTTCGTTGGGATATTTACACAAAGTAAGGGCTTTGGGGCCTCGCCTCGTGCGTCTATAGAATTGCTATTTGGGGCTCTGCCCGGAAACATTTTCTCGTGATGAATATGACGCGTGCATAAAAAGAGCGCACTCTACCTAATCCTTCATAATGAGTATAAGAAAATTACTAAAATGGGCTTAGGGAGCATAAATAATAAACTCGCGACCTCTTCCGACGTCACTGCTTTCTTAATTTTTATTTCACACATAAAATTTGTTGTGCTCTGATGTAGTTGTAACTGACTATGTTCACATTTTTTTTTGAATTGGTACTGAGTAAGAATAGTATCCTTACCCAATTTAAATCCCTATAGTGCGTTAAGCGTTTCGGTAAGTATACTGAGTTATAATGCGGTACACCGTTTTTCAAGAGCAGCTTACCATTTTCAAAGAATACTATTTGAAGGTCCACCTCCAAACGGCACTTCTCCCCTTACCTAAAAAAATGTGTTTTGTTCAATTTACAAGTTCGTGTTTAGAAACCGCCCGTTTTATGACCATACAAGACAAAGTCGTTTGAACGGCAAATATTACGCTTTTGCTTTTGCCCGCTCTAGTTTTACGTCAAAATTAAATTATTTATCGTGGAATAAGAATGCGAGTATCATTCTCATACGCTAGAACACTCAGTGCATACATTTAGGGGGCAACCTAATAAGTAAATCAAAATATGCTACACCAAAATATAAGAGAACAACTGCCGTTTAAAAATTTGGTCAATTACGTAACCAGTTCAACTGAAACAACATTTTTTAACATTAACACAGTTATTCACTGGCTGACAGATACAAATAAATTTTCCTCTGCGGACATGTTCGTAAAAAAACTATGACACAACACAAGCTTACCAAACTAACTCAATACAGATAATGACACGTATAAAACAACTGCCATTAATATATTCGGCGACGTTGTTAAACTGTACCTGAAAATTGCAATTTTCATAGAAGTACACCTGCAATGCAGTAATATTTGATTTAAAAACACCCAGTGGCAAGCTGTACGATGTACACATTTCAGGATGCACTAGGAAACCTACGTATGTCGTTTACTCCGTTTCTTCCCGTTACAAGTATAGTTTCAAGAGTAATAAGCTGCTACAAATATCTCTCGGCTTGCTTTTAGAATATTACACGTCCAAAGCGCTAGTGCAAAGCGAAGAGAGAATGATTAATGCCTGTGATACCGGTAAGGGAATTAAAAGTAAGAACCTACACCTCTGTTCGCGCAGAGTTTTACAGACGCTTCCGGTTATCCAAACACGTGTAGCTCATGCTCTGCCAGTACCTGTATAATAAGTATAGTTTTTTGGTATAGAAGTAAGAATGAACATGTTTAAAGCTAACCTATAGCAGATACCTGAAAACCTGGTCGCATTATTACACGTTATAATTATTAAAAAAAGCATAGCAAGTCGGAAAACGAAGCGTAAATTAACGATTGAATCAACTGCACATGTCTAAAATTAAATCGTTAAATTAATGATGTATATATTTGTACCTGTATTTTGTGAAAAAATAAAATACATATTTTTTCAATTACAACCTTGCCATTACAAATTAATACTATTGTATCTGTAATATAGAACTATAATAAAAACAATATGTTACACGAATTTACAAATGTATTAGATAATGGCTGGTTTTGTGAATTGGTGATAATTTTTGAAGGAAAGTACATCTACGGATTTGTTTTTGTAAAATCAGTAACTCAGGTAATAAATAAATCTGTATGTAGATAACATACCGGTTATTTACTACACCTTTAATACATAATACGCTTCAATTATACATCACACACTATAACAAAAGTTGTATCTTGCGAAAGTACTTATTATTTAGTCTATATATTGGACGAATATTGTTAAAAGACTCTTACCTCATAACTTTATTACTAAAAACAATTGGAAATTTAAGAAGACTTTTTTTAATCTTATATATGTTATGGCCTTCAGATGCCCTATTGAGGGTAGGCCGCTACGGCAGCTCGAATTTCGGCAGCAACGGGCGGGGGTTCTGAGACGGGTCTCGATTTTTACTTTAAGTTTTAGGCAATAGAAATTTGAAATAGGTAAAATTAATTAAACAAAAATAGGGCGCCACCAGCTTTTTACATTATAAGTAAATTTAATAAAAATAGGCCGAAAACTGGAAATGCCTCGTTAAAATAAAACTATGGTTTGGAGGGAGATTATCTCTATTTGAAAATATAAGGTTGAAATTGAATTGTGTACATTGATTCTAAACATTAATAAAGTCAAGTTAGCGGAATGAAAATTTTTACAACTTTTATAGTGAGGCCTTGCCGCAAAGCTTTGCTTCAGTTCACAGAATATATAAGAATATATATGAAATATGTAGGTATAGAATTTTATGTAAATGAAGTGTTATGTGCAATAGAATTTAAATGCAGTTTAAATATGAAGATTGAAATTTATACACTTAGCTGTACACGCCAGCGGCCGAGGAGGACGGACTCTGTGCTCTTTCAGCTACTTCGATGTTGAAATTTATCCCGGTCTCCTTCAGTGAGCTGAAACGGCGTTCCCTTTTTAGGTACACAGGAGCTGGTTCGAAACGTGGCGGCTTAGAGGGAATTGGCTTGACGGTAGTATGTATATGTGGAAATCCCACCATAGAACCCTAACGTGTATATGAAATTTGCATTAATTAATTAAAAATAAAAATAAAATTTAGACAATACCTCGTTGTTATTGAGGGTATCTTCTGATTCGGCGTCAAGGCTGGTGTGCACAGAAATAAGTTTACTAGCTGAATTAATGAATAACAGGTAAGTATTGCACGCACGAAGCTAGTGCACCCGTCAGACGATTCTTCCAGAATGCCTCATACGCGCTGGAGTGCTCTATTTTTTATCGGGCTACAAAAACTGTTGAAGGATTTCTCCACGATAAATTTACTGAATGTTGCGCGTTTCATTTAGCTTTAAGGATATATTCAATGAGAAAGTCCCGCATACTACCGTTTTGGATAAATTTGTATTATAAAAAAAAACGTTACACTACCCCCCTCCAAAAAGATGACGGTGTACCGTCATAAAAATCTAGCTTAATCTCGGATTAATTACCTAACTTACTATCTGACTAGTTATATAACTTATCTATCTTATTATCTGGCCAGAATTCTAACATTTAACATCTAGTCTTACACTAACAGTCCTTATCCCGCTATGAATCCTTACCAGTAGCCTATAGTACTCGTAAACTATCTATACTATTTAACTTTGACTAGCAATAATCCTTATTCTACCCTATACTACTTATGATAAAAAGATCAACCGACGGATACATCAGAATTTGACCCGTAGTATGGTTTAAGATCTTTAATATGCCAATTACCCGCTTCAGAACCGTCTGCGTTTTCCAACGAGTAAACCAATTTTGACAGACGCGCTCGTACTTTACTGAAAACAAAACGTGGGGCTAGTTTGGACGAAAAATGACGGGTTGCGTCAGACAGAACCTTGTTTTTCCGCCAAACTCTATCTCCAACACTAAATTGAACATCCCTTTTCCTAAAATCGTACTGCCGCTTATTGGACTCATATGCCTTATGCAACCGGGTTTTTACGTCTTCATATATTCGACATATACCCTTTAAATCTGAAACGTAATTATCACGAGACGCAGCTAATAATTGCTGGTCTTCCGTAGACGAAACATTACCATAATAATTTCCCGACATCGGAACGACTCTACCAAAGTTTACAAAAGAGGGTGTATAACCTGTAACTTCGTGTTTTGCTGAATTAATCGCGCTTTGAATATGAAAGATGTGATCATCCCACTTACGCTGATCTTTGTCTATATAGCTACGAATAGCGGTACCTATCGTCCTATTTATTCTTTCAACGTAGTTGCATTGAGGGTGGTATCGGGCATTAAACCAAATTTTCTGCACATTGTACTTATTCGCGAGTTTTCTAAATTCTGAGCCTGCAAAAACGCTACCGTTGTCACATATAATAAACTGCGGTACTCCATAAACAAGAAATACATAATTTTCCATAAATTTTACAATAGTAGACGCAATTGCCCTTCTCATAGGGAGAAGGAGAGTAAATTTAGAAAACCAATCGGCCACGACAAGCAGGTATGCATTTCCACGCCCGGATCTGGGGAAGGGCCCCATAATATCTACAGCTATTATTTGCCATGGGTACTGAACCCTTTTCTCTGTTCCCATTAGACCCATTCGCGACCTATTTTCGGATTTTTGTTGGCTACAAACACGACATGAACGCACGTACTGCAAAACATCCCTTCGCATCTTTGGCCAATAGTATTCATCTTGAACGCGGGTTAATGTTTTTTGAAAACCACCATGAGCACAAGTTGGAGAATCATGGCATAATGATATAACTGATTTTCTTTGCGAGTTAGGAACAAGAATTTTCCACTCAATAATATTTGAAGCCAATGGCGACTTGGACGGAACGTTCTTAAAAAGTACATTATTCGAAATTTTCCATTGCGGGTACTTATCGGGAAACTTCTTAATATTTTCCTGCATACTGATATACCATTTATCCACGTTATTAAGGTCTATCTGGATAGTACTTAGTTTATCATCGGCGGAAGGTATCCTACTCAATGCGTCAGGCACGATATTAAGCTTTCCTTTACGGTGACATAACTCGAACGAATATTGTTGCAGCTTGACTGCCCACCTGGCGAGTTTTCCAGTCGGTTCCTTAAGATTATTTAGCCATAGTAACGAATAATGGTCCGTAATGACCCGAAATCGCGTTCCTTCAATATAAGGCCTAAATTTTTCTATACAAAACAGTAAGGATAGCAATTCTCTCTGCGTAACAGAATAGTTTCGCTCGGTGCGAGATAGAGACCTTGAACAAAACGCTATTACTACTTCTTGACCATCTAATTCCTGTGTTAATACACCACCAAGTCCTACGTCGCTCGCGTCGCACTGAATAGTAAACATTTTAGAGAAATCAGGACTTCTTAAGACAGGAGCTGATACTAACGCTTGTTTGATACTCAAAAAATGCAGATTCGGCTTCGGAAGTCCATTCTATAGKTTGATTCTTTCGTTTGCCTTTTAACAAATCATTMAGAGGAGCKACTAGAGTTGAAAAATGAGAAATGAAACGCCTATACCACGAGCACATTCCTATAAAGCGCTTAATTTCCGTGATTGTTGTTGGACGCGGGTAATTGACCATTGCTGAAATCTTATCTGGATTTGTTCTCAAACCGTTACCGTCCACTATATAACCCAGATAATTTAAGGAGCTTTTGAAAAACTCGCATTTTGACAAATTTACAGTCAAATTTGCTTCTTTTAAACGTTCACGTACAGTCTCTAAAAGATGAACGTGTTCTTCGAATGTACCGGACGTTACAATTATATCGTCCAAATAACAGAAAACCTTCGGTTCGAGTTCCGGTCCGAAAATGGTATCCATAAGCCGTTGTAGAGTCTGCGCAGAACAAGATAAACCAAACGGCATGACAGTAAATTGGAACATTCCCCTACCCGGTATGCAAAAACCCGTCTTCTCCTTGGATTCGTCATCAAGCGGTATTTGCCAAAATGCACTTCTAAGATCTATTGAAGACATATACCTAGCATCACGCAACATATTTAAGATGCGGTCGACCCGCGGTAACGGATATCGGTCGGGTTTTGTAACGGAGTTAAGTTTTCGACCATCAAAACAGAAACGAAACTCATCATTTTTCTTTTTCACGAGTAACACTGCTGAACTCCACGCTCCATGTGAAGGTTCGATAACACCTTGTTTGAGCATTGTATCTAATTCAGAATTTAAATGTGATTGCATGTAGGGTGACATAAGGTACTGTCTCTGTCTAAACGGTGGAGTATCCCCAGTATCGATATGATGCTTCAATTTATGTGTCCGACCTAACTTATCATCCAAACTGGCGATTTCCCGGTAAGACTCCTTAATCGCAGCGATTCGCTTAAGTTCGGTGTCAGAAAATTTTACTATAATGCCTTTTGGCTCAGACAAGTTACTTTCTTGATCTTTATTTACCGCTGCTATAGTCAAACTACCTATTTGTATATCCCAGGATTTTTGTTTATAATCCATTATTAATTGAAATTGCTTACAAAAGTTACTACCTAAGATAATGCCCTGATTTAATGATGGAACCACAAAAAAATTAATAATTTCGCAAGAATGTTTTATGCAAATAGGTATATCGATATTTCCAGATACTCTTTGTCTTCTACCATCCGCTGTAGAAACAAATTTATCAATATTTTTATCCAAACGTAATTTGAATCTGTTTAAAATCCATAGTGCAGTGTTACCTATAACAGAATGGGAAGCACCGGAATCTAACAGCGCGGGAAATACTGTGCCATAAAGTTCTATATTAATGTAAGGACGGTCGTCATTTACTCGCGATGTAAACAAAGGCGCTAAGTTCGCGTTTCTATTTCGAAAAGTCCGCGAATGAAAATCGGTTTTTAATTGTTCGGCCCTTTTGCTGTTACTAAAGGATAAACGTCGGCCGCATACACGCATCCTCGAATCTAGTTTTTTGAACAACAACAAGTTTTTGACGTAAATCCTGGCTTTCCACAACGATAACAAAAAACATTACGTACCGCCTTACAGTCACGGTGAGTATGATTTAACTGGTTGCAATTCCAGCATGTAACTTGTCTAGAAACACTCTTACGTGAGTTGCTTGAGCCTGGTAGGCTTGAACGATAGTTACTGTTACTACTGACATTTTCTTTGCGATTTTGGCTTCCAGAAGTTTCAAAATTTAGATCATTTTCGGGACGTCCGATACTAGTTATTACTCTATTAACTGATGTTCGACTGTTTCGTGATGTAATAATTGTTTCTTCTATTTTCTTACATTGAGCAGAAAGTTCTCTTACTGAATTTATTGGAAATAACGCTAATTGTTGCACATAAGGAGGAAGTAAATTCTTTTTAATATATTTTACTTTAGTGGATTCTGCTACGTATTGTCCTAACTGTGTAAACAAGTTTTCCATACTTGCAATATAAATATGAACGGGCTCTGACGTCATCTGGACTCGATTTCTAATTTTTTCCCATATGTGGTCGACGTAATCGGTAGGCAAAAATTCACTTTTTAGTAAAGCTACTAATGAATCCCAGTCTTGAACAGTAGATCTTATCGAACGAAACCACAATAAAGCATTGCCCGAAAAAAGTTCAACAGCTGATTCGAAAAGTTCTTTTTTTTCGAGATGTCGCGACGCACGGAGTTCTTCGACGCGGTCCAGAAAAGCAATTAAATCAGAATTTCTATCACCACTGAAATGGATGTTCCATTTATATACCGGTACGGTTCTAAAAGTAGGCTGAACAATGGTGTTTACTATAGGCTGATTATGAGACTGATTATTGAATACGGACATGTCTACTAAAGGAGCTTCCTTCGAAATTTTTTCGTCCAAAAGAACTTCCAATTCGAGACAATTAGCTAACGATTCATTTTTAAATTCAGTTACTCGCGGAGCATCATCGTTATCGGGAATCTGTATCCGCTTTACTCTATCAGTTACATGTATTATTCGCGATCTAATCCTTTACACGTAGAATCCGATTCCGGTCCCTCAAAATCAGCAATAACCGTTTTTATAGATTCTGTCGTCGCGTCAATCACTTGTACTTCGTTATCAAAATTGTATTCGGGGTCAGTTAGGGCCATTCCTTCACGTCCGCGATCTTTTTCCAAAATTTTTGCCAACATTTTACGTTTTTGACTAGCGTCTTTCCGGCCGGTCACGATTCCTCGTATCCGCAGTTCATAATCTAATTCAGACATAAGCAAATGGTTCGGCTTCATAGCATTAGCGTTCGTATTCATTGTGCGGGACAATATGATTTATAGACAATATTCAAATATAAACAAATATCAAAACGAGTTCAATAAACTCTTACAATCCGTAAATAAACGCTTTAACGAAATAATACGTAAATAATACACACAACGAACAAATATTCAATAAATACGGACAAGACCATCTGGAAGAAGAAAAACTTATCTCGCAAAAACTTATCTCGCTTGAACGTTTCTGTGCACATCAGAGAGCTTCGTTTTAAATTTAAAGACATTAAATTTATAATACAGGTACTACAATAGTGCAATATCTACCTATTTATTTTTATCGGGCCCCACGTTAAGGGCGCCAATTTCGTATGGCCTTCAGATGCCCTATTGAGGGTAGGCCGCTACGGCAGCTCGAATTTCGGCAGCAACGGGCGGGGGTTCTGAGACGGGTCTCGATTTTTACTTTAAGTTTTAGGCAATAGAAATTTGAAATAGGTAAAATTAATTAAACAAAAATAGGGCGCCACCAGCTTTTTACATTATAAGTAAATTTAATAAAAATAGGCCGAAAACTGGAAATGCCTCGTTAAAATAAAACTATGGTTTGGAGGGAGATTATCTCTATTTGAAAATATAAGGTTGAAATTGAATTGTGTACATTGATTCTAAACATTAATAAAGTCAAGTTAGCGGAATGAAAATTTTTACAACTTTTATAGTGAGGCCTTGCCGCAAAGCTTTGCTTCAGTTCACAGAATATATAAGAATATATATGAAATATGTAGGTATAGAATTTTATGTAAATGAAGTGTTATGTGCAATAGAATTTAAATGCAGTTTAAATATGAAGATTGAAATTTATACACTTAGCTGTACACTCCAGCGGCCGAGGAGGACGGACTCTGTGCTCTTTCAGCTACTTCGATGTTGAAATTTATCCCGGTCTCCTTCAGTGAGCTGAAACGGCGTTCCCTTTTTAGGTACACAGGAGCTGGTTCGAAACGTGGCGGCTTAGAGGGAATTGGCTTGACGGTAGTATGTATATGTGGAAATCCCACCATAGAACCCTAACGTGTATATGAAATTTGCATTAATTAATTAAAAATAAAAATAAAATTTAGACAATACCTCGTTGTTATTGAGGGTATCTTCTGATTCGGCGTCAAGGCTGGTGTGCACAGAAATAAGTTTACTAGCTGAATTAATGAATAACAGGTAAGTATTGCACGCACGAAGCTAGTGCACCCGTCAGACGATTCTTCCAGAATGCCTCATACGCGCTGGAGTGCTCTATTTTTTATCGGGCTACAAAAACTGTTGAAGGATTTCTCCACGATAAATTTACTGAATGTTGCGCGTTTCATTTAGCTTTAAGGATATATTCAATGAGAAAGTCCCGCATACTACCGTTTTGGATAAATTTGTATTATAAAAAAAAAACGTTACAATGTTTAAGTGTTTTATCAAAATATGAGTACATAAGGTAGCAAAAAACGAAAACTGTCAAATATTTTTCGTTTTTGTTAAGAATGAATATTTACTTAAACTGTTATGTTTATTCCTAGAGTTAATATTATTATCGAGAATTGMGATAAGAAAATTAAATCAGTTTTATAATATTCTATTTATTGAAGCAGCTGTTAATTATATCCGTACTAGATCCGTAAAATAAATGTCACTTTTATTATACCTGCCGAAAAGCTTTAACACATATGTTTCATAATGTAACATTGAGATTTAGTACTCGTGCTACCAAAATTACATTTTGCTGCCTGTAAAAAAGTCTCAAATCACAAATGTCAAACAATAGTTTTGTTACCAAACACACCATATTTAAGTGGGTATCCTGTTTTTTAAACTAATTTCATGTTTTAAGCTAGTACAATATTACGACGGAGTTGCTTCTACTGCTTTGTATTAACCGGATAACCAGAACATTAAATGCATTTTACGCCTAGCCGAAACACATTACAGCATATTATTTGCATATTATGACACATGTTGACACATGAGGGTCGTAAAAGCTACGCCTAGCAGTCTCCACTGGAAATCGTTATAGCAACTTGAAAATAATTTATTCCGACAATGCAAGAGATGCTGCATTTATTACGCTAATAAAAGCAGCTTAAATGCAAACATGTTATAAATTATATATAGTCTATTAATATCTACTTAAAACAGTGTTGAGAATTTAGATGGTCTCAAATTTCGAAATCGGCAAGTAAGAATACTATTAAATTTAAGAAATTAGATGGCAATGCCATCTGTCAGTATTACACTGACATGATGACAAAGCCACCTAGCTGCCATAATGTGATCTACTTCCGAGTTGGTTGTGGTGCAGACAGCACAGCATAGACATGCATTTTACTATTAAATTTGTCAAAGATCAACACAATAAGGTACTAACGTTTTTATTGGGAATGCCTTCTACATCAGCTCGCGAATTATTAACCGAACACTGTGCTGTACATATTCCATAATTTTATAAAGATATGTAACGTAATCAAGGATTGTATTGTCTTCTAGACACTTGCACTGCATAGCTTTCTTAGATAGGATCGCGACACTGTTATTGTGGATAGAAAAAGTGGAAATGCAATCTATTAATGTCCCATATATACAATCACTGAAAGTCGAAATTTAGAACCACGACATTTTATTTATGATGGTTTATTTTGGTGACCAACAATAAGAAGCTAAAGCTAATATACATTTGAGGCAATTTTACGGCTAGTGGTGCTATAATAATTTGTTTGTGAGGGTAAAAGGAAAATAATGGTATAAGTGCACATAAAAATGATGGGAGTATTCAGATGATCAATTAATTAGGCAAGTGCAAATCAAGATCTGTTGCAACAGAGGTTGCATGGCACTAGTAACAAGCGTATCGAAAGAAGATTCAACGCTAATGCCTAATGTGTATCAAAAGTCGATCTTCAATATATACAACTTGTAATCTCACCTTAAATACGTAATAAGGCTCTAAGATGTCTGATCAAATTAGATTATACTGCCAATAAACTAGTACACGAAATAACTAGTCTATGAATTTTGCAAGAGTATTAAGCATAGCAGAAAACAGGTGCAGAAAAAGGATAGCTTTATTATAAAACCAAATGTTTACACTGCAGGTTTTATTTGTTGTTACAAAGCAATATCTTTTGTTAAGCTGGGCCGATAATAAAAAGTTACACGACCACAACCCTATGTAATTTAAATGAATACTTAGTCCATATGTTAAGACATATTTTTCTAAAAATCTACAAGCTGCAAAGCACAGACTTAAGCAAAACCGAGAGCAAAACATTAACGCTTTTGCATGTGCATTAGTATTCTCCGCAATAATAGAAATCTGATAATAATTGCGTAAATTAGTTCAAAAGTATGTCAGCAGTGACTTTGAAAGAAATCATATCACATCTAACAACGCTTTAGAAACATGGACACTACATAAATTGGTGCGCATACGTGTACCTGTATTACCTTCGCCTGCATTGTTTCAAACATACAAAACCTAAATTATGAAGGCCGAATACATGTCAGATGTCTGGTCCATTACAATCGGAGACTCGCTTCGCAGTTAAAAAGAACCTGCCTATTCAATTTACCTTTTGAAATAAGCCATAATTATATGTATTCAGGCCTTTTTTTACTGACATTGTTGTGTTGTGTCCTTAGGCGTTGTTTTTTACACCAAGTTACAACACGAGCAGTGTAATAAAAGGACAATTTCGTGTTTGAATTTAAATTGACCATTAATCATACCACCAGTTTTTTTATCTAGGGCTATAATGTGAACACACCGGGCTTCATAAAAACCTGATAAGTTAGCAGACCATTCGCTAGGTTATTAAGTATTTGATGAAAGGGTTTTGTGGTGACAATTTTTCCATAAAGCAATCAGTATCTCCATATTGCGTTGCGTGGGTTAAATTTACAGAAAGAAATCGCTTTAGTTGCCGAAAAATTCTAGGTACAAAATGGGTAATATATATTTTTTAACGATTCTTTCGCGCTTCTGCTTTCTGAATACCTGTCGAATGAGTAAGTATTTAAAGAACATTCTTTGTATACATTAGATTTAGGAAGAAACACATGTTGTAGCACAGTAACATTGCTTTAGCGAATTATTCAACAAAGCTTATTAATGTTAAGGAATAGTTTTTCATTTTGATCAACCCTTTTCGTGTACGTCTAAATACAATTTTTTGATACATGATGACAATGGAGATTCAACACTGCGGGAGTCCATTTTATATTGACTGAGAAATAAGAACTCAAGTAACAACAAACGAATGTATATTTGCTTTAATAGAACCAAAAATCAATCTGTTTTAGTATTATCAATGCGCTAATTTTTGTATTATCGGATTTTATAAGTTTTATTTTGTATCTAACAAAAAGTGCGAAAATTATACTTCATGGCTGACTGCAGTGGCCGTTTTTAAAAACTTCTCAATTTAGTTTTTACTTCGCGAGAGGCCGGTTGAAAAAAGAGTATAAAATATATAAAGAAGTAATAGTATAGTTCAAAAGTTTCGTTTGCTATAGCTGTTTGCTGTAACGCAGAATTAACCGAAATGTATTTCACGTATGGTCCAGCCAACGAAGGGAGGTGTCTATATGGTGAAGCTTACCCAAATCACCAGATTCCTTCACGTCGTTTGTTGGAAAGAATTCACCAAAGACTGTGTGATACCGGCTCATTGAGAGAACAATGCTATTTAACCTGAAGACCAATCGGTATCTACTCCTAGAGCAGAAGAAGAAATTCTAGCATGAATAATATCAGCCCAGATGGGAATTAGTGCTCCTCTTGTTTGGAGAATTTTCCTAAGGCAGATGCTTTATACGTATCATGTACAACGAGTCTAGACCTTAAATCCCCTTGATCATGAAGCGCGTTGGTTTTTTTCCGTTGGTTTCTACGCAATGATGCTGAAGACCCGGTTTTCTTGCCAATATACTTTTTACTGATGAGACCGGATTCACATGAATTGGAGTTGCCCCATGTTGTAATGTGATCTGGACATCAGACACGTTTTTCATTGGGGGATATGGCGGAGTGTTGTAGGAGACAGGTTTCTAGGTCCGGATTAACAGCAGGTGCTGCTTACCTAAGCTTTTTGCAGAACATAATAGATTAACTTTTCTACGAATTTCATTTGGATGAAAGGCAACATATGTGCTTCCAGCCATTCTTCAATTCCAGTTACAGAATCATTTACACAAAACTTCTCCACGAAGATGGGTAAGAAAGAACGGACCTGTATGATAACCTGCAAGATTGTCTGATCTAAACCCTCTAGATTTATTTTTTTGATATATATGAAAACATTTGTCTACGCTCCAGTTGTAAATAGTTACGATTCTAATAAAAAAAAATACAAACCCGAGACAATGAGAGGGTTTTAGATAGAGTTCAGATATACCAGACAAAAATGTCGTGCCCGTTTGGAAAGGAAAGGATGGCATTTTAAACATCTTAGGCAATTTTGCTTTTTGTTTTTGCTACAAGCTTCTTTTGTTTGTTTGTTTGTACATGGTTTCTATAAATGATTCATGCATCTAGGGCGCTTATGGAAAGTGAACACAACTATTATTGTTTTGACGTACACTTGTCATCTGTCGACTGTTGATTTATTTGATATATTTTAATATGAGAAAACGCGTGGGGTGTGTATTTTCAACATATTCTGTAGTGTTTTGTGGGACAATCAACTTTAAGGTTGTAGAAAGCTCACAGTTTGGAGCTGTGGGATGACACAGTTTCGTGTAATTTTTAGGTTATGTATCGTATTTGTAAGGTTGTGGCTACAGAAAGCATGTTAAATAATTATTGTACTATGATGCACTGAAAAATGTTTTTAGCCTGCCACAACGGTAAAATTCACAAACCAAGTCATCAATTTCGTGCCTGTAACTTGATCTGCAACCTTCAGTCATTGATGAAGAATGATCGCCACCACCGGCGTGCTTATTGTAGCTTGGCAGCAGGCGGCACAAAGAATTCAGAAAGCAATGCCGCCCTCGTTGCACTAATCATTTATAGAAACCCTGTACATAGTAAGCAAGTAATAAATTGCAAATAAATGTTTCAAAAAGTTAATATTTCCTATCTCCAATACTGTTACTTTGCGGAATCATATTTATTAAGACTTTTCTGCTTTAAATATAACCTTTTTTTAACACGTGGTAGATATTACTACTGGAACATAGCGGTGTCTGAACATGATAGCGAGTTGTTGTCGGTTGTGATTTCAGAAAGTAGACACGAACAGCAGCTAAACAGGGCACTTGTAGGCTCGTGTTTTACGGAACATATAGAAGGCATAATGAGATGCGGCGTTTAATACTTCCACCCAGAGTTATATCCAGGAAGTACGTAATAGTAGTGAAACAACACATTTTTCCTACTCCAGGGTATTCCCCAATCCACTTTTTTAACAAGACAATGCGCTACCACATGAAACCAGAATAACTTTGGGCTATTTTGTGTAAAACATATACCAAGAACATTTTAGGTAGAATATTGCAAAATTTATTTCATCCTCCACAGACGCTAAGGAAATGGATCACCGATTGTTATTTATTTAGGTCCTTACTGTCCAATTCTCGTCTGTCCTTCAATGATTGACTTACTGTACCTCAATAAACATGTACAAGTAACATTTTAAAAGTTTTTGGTGGGTATAAATTCAATTATAACTTCAAGACAATATAGTTTATAACAAAGATTTATGGAGCCCTTTAAAACTGCATCAAAAGCCTTTTCGATTTAAAGTTAACTTACTCTTAACACTATTTTATTGTTGGTAGACTTGCTATAGCATTATAAATCAAATTATGTTTATGATTCCCTTATAGAAGTTCAGCGGAGTCAAAGAGATATTGTTATTTTGAAAATAGGTTCTGAAGCGTTCTTCAACGTTTCTTTTTGCATACAAAACATGATCCTTATAAAAGAAATTATTCCAACACTGTGTTGCTATTAATGTACTAAACTCGATTTCATAAAATATCCGCGCGTTTTCATCCTCTGCAAGCGTYCTTACTCTATTCTGCTATGTACTTKTATMTTAGTTATGTGTTAAACTAGTTCATGATTTCKGAGTAATATATTACCTATACGTACAGKATATAATACAGTACKCTATATTAATAATGTATGTCCGGTTCATTAAAAATAAAAATAAATAGGTGTAGACATCGTTTATAAATACAACTTAAAACCAAATATATTATTTTGGGCAKTTTATAATCTACGCTGAAACTCTTATGATATTTTAGTTCAGTTTTAAAACTAATAGTCTGTCAATAAAACTGTAATCCCTTATAAGAATTTTATAACCGATTTATTGAATATATAGGTTTATAGTTTCCTTAAAAAGTATTTTAAAAATGTTATCTATCTTTATATTTTGGACTTCAGAACATTAATAAGGTTCTTAACATTTTGCTTAAGACAATTTTATTCAGGCTTTAAAGACGTAGGTATTCAAGGATAGTTTTAAGCAAGACATTAAATAAAGATTTTACAGCTGACCCTTACAAAATAATAAAGCTTAAATTGTTACTTGGTCACCAAAATCTATTCAAAAAGAACAATTATTGTACAATATTGTATCTTATGCCAGTTGTTACAAAAACGAACTTAATATGTTTGGATTTTTTACATTTGGTATAGGTACCTATATGTCTTTATTTGCATTTATTTTTCAATACAACACTCGACACGTTGACAGTTACGCCCCCTTATATGTTCCACTGTTCCTGTTTCTTTCTTTACATTACGTAACCCAACCCCATTTGCTATCGTTTGTAAGTAGTTATTTCGAGTTTCACATAAACACTGAATTATCCAACTAAATACTTCGTCCACCTACTTCTTGCACTTAACGCTCTTGGTACAGTGCCAGAAGCAGTAGTTCGAGGATCCTAATTGACAGAAAATACTCGGCATAATTCCCCAACTGGGTTTATGAAAAATGCCACCGGTTCATCCCAGGCTAAAAATATCGGGTAGGTAGTCTCCATGAAGAATTCTTAAAAACTGCCGGCTATTCAAGAAAGTAAGTACCGCTCAAAGAGAGGTCGAGTCGTGCGAGGCATAAAGTGAACAGTTAAAATGCCAGGCTGTAATTGCAAATGGAATCTCTTATCGTTATCATCTCTCGCCCAACTATAAACACGAATGTGCTAAAGTAATTCTCACCGCGAAGGGCGGAACAGAGCGCGGCATGACCGGCACGAACAATTACATACATATAACACCTGCCGGTAAGGCTACTAATTGCGCCAACAAATTTTCCTTCCAAACGGAAACCGTTTAATTATAAGAATGTTACGTTCGAGTTAGGACTACACGATCAGGAATTTATCGGTATAACACCTGATATCACGAATTTTCAGAAGCTTTTATGCTATCATTTACATACTGGTCCGAAACCAGTCCCGTAACATAAAAGCTGCACTTTACGCGGTATGGCGTGTTTACATTTACAGCTTTTCGATAACGCTTTTAAAGTTACCCATTATGTTAACGGTCGGCGGCACTTTTCCCAAAAAAAACTGCTTGGAGACGCTCATTTGCGTGAAGCAAAAAACCTTAAAAGGCTATTAACTCACATCCTTCTCGAGCGGCAATCCTCAATATCCTTCGCATCAAGAAAAAAAAACTTCTGGTCTATCGCACACACAAAGAACACTTCGAAACTCTGAAGAGTTCAAATGCAATCGGTACGAACCTCACGGACGCGCACATGACACTGTTGCCGGCATGTGGTCGCCAAGAGGCAACGCATGCGCCCTCAACAGATTTTCACATGTTACGTAGAATGTTCAAGATGCTCAGCTGTCTGCACGGCGGCCCTGCAGCGATATGCAGCGGTGCGAGGACCGGTAACTGGAGGWGGTGGTATCCATCCACTTTGCTAAAAGTTACCTGCCAGTGCCAGCCGACTAAATACATCCGGACCATCCGCAATTAATCAACTAAAGTCCGAGTTGGTCTCGAAGCAAAAAAAAGTTTATTTACCGCATTTAACAATTTATCTAAAAGCAACTCTTGTAGAGTAAAAGAAATATATTGAACAAAATATCATGTCTTACTCAATTTTTAGCTCACAAATTTCCAAATGCTGTAAAATA
This sequence comes from Rhyzopertha dominica, assembly GCA_025024175.1. Lineage (NCBI taxonomy): Eukaryota > Metazoa > Arthropoda > Insecta > Coleoptera > Bostrichidae > Rhyzopertha > Rhyzopertha dominica. The sequence continues at coordinate 19,965,728 of QCXZ01000138.1, forward strand.
TAAATTACAACAAAATTAAAGGCAAAACGTTACTTGTAAAGTTTACCCAAAGATATGCCGTGTTTACGAGTGCATCCGGTAAGTACCCTTACTAAGGTCCAACCGCAAACTGAAATTCCAACCCCCAATAAATAACCCCATTTTTATACCTAACATTAAAGTATCCAGACATTTGCTCATTTGTATTATCTACATGTATTTTTATATTTTCACTAGATTCATTTATCATTTACTGACAGCCATTTTGCACAGAAATTAATTAACATTCAAAATAACTTCCTTATACGAGGATCATGTCAAAATTCATGCACACAAAAACACAGCTCGCAAATGAAACGTATATTTTCAAAAATTGCAATAATGTAGTTCAATATAATCTTGCATATACAAAACACGTTGCCATCGCTTCGGCAGAAATTTAATATCGTTATATACGGCATTTTGGTCAAGATGTTTCAGGAGTTGGAACGCATATGCTGTTGGAGGGCTTTTATCGTTCTAAGTAAATAAACCGGACTTCACGAAATTCTCCTTTCTACTGGAGGGACAGAATGAAATCTGGAGGACTCATGTCAGGGCTGCATGGGGGATGTGGGAGAATTTCACAGCAGTTCTTCTCGCAAACTCCTTTGACTGACACTGCTCTATGCGATCAAGCGTTATCGTGCAAGTGGATTACGCCGCTGTCTTTCATATCTCGTCTACACTTTTGGAATTATGCATTTAAATTTTCTACAAAGAAGACAAATACATTTGTCTTTTGGTATTTGTCTATTGCTTGTTTGTCCATGCGGTCTACTTCCATTATTGTAGCCACAACAGCAGCAAAAGTGTTGTCGGTAGCAGTGTTTGAATTTTGATATACGCACATTAATCCACTACAGTGGCGCGTTCCATTGCATGAAACTACCCCGATTTGAGAATTTTTTACACATAAACTGAGTGAACTACCCACTACCCGCTCTCTCTATATATAGCTAAGTGATGTCTCAATGCTAGACTTTTATAATTTGACAGCACTTGTTTTTCACCATCGCCAGTTCAGCGCCATGCAGTTTGATATATATTCAGGAATTATGACATTACCCTTATTTAATAATCGTTACTAATACAAACAATAAGAAAACACTTAAACTAATCACTTGTGGGTTTTAATAGAACATAAGAGTTTCTGTATTTTTAATGTCACGTTTAATTTAATCAAATATACATCAGTGATGTATAATATCTCGACTCCAGAACGGTACTGGATCGTGATTTCCTAATGTTTTAATGACCGAACAATGCGAATCCGGATTGGTGAGAACTGGTCACATGCATGGGGGGGAGGGGGCTGTAGTGTTCCTTAATTCTTCTAATGTATCAGAACTGCAGTGCTAAGCATCTATCAAAATGTCTGCAAATGCCTGAATGCATCACAATGCACCGTTCTTCACGTGGCACAGTGGTCGAAATTCACGTAAAGGTTGGTCAAAAGTAGACGTATTTTTGTGCAAACTTGAAATTTATAATACGAGCGTTTTTTAAGTCGCTGATACAATATTGAAACTGAAACTAAAAAATTCAAAATGGCCGATCCAATATGGCGGATAGATTATCAGAAAACTAAATCGATTCGAACAAAGTCTGAAGTAAGAAATTCAAAATGGTGGATCCAATATGGGTGACAGGTTTTCTGACAACTAACTTGATTTAAATGAAAAGCAGTATACAGGATTTTTTGGGTTGCCAATAATGACCGTAATGCTTGAAATTGAAAAATTCAAAACGTATCAGTTTATCCTCTAATACCTATTCTACTTTTAAAATCACATCAGCATAGAAAAAACCATAATGTAATCAAATCTGGCCACAATGGTGGTCATTGTAAAACTCCTCTGGAATTGTTAGTTTGACAGGGAAATGTACTTGCGATATTTTGATTGCTAGTCAAATGTGCTAGTCACTACACCATCAAAGTCCTACTCATATTCCAAGTCAAAGTGGCATATACCTATAGGTAACGCTACTGATCGCCTCCTGGCACTTTTGTAGTAGTCGCTCGTCGCTCGTTATTTCAAAATATCGTCATATATACTGAAAATCTCAAATACTAGCATACATCATATAAGCAATCATATAAGATCATTTCTGACGAATATTTATGTTGACTTACTGTAAGATTCAAGTGTTTCGTCATAGTCTGCTTTCTACTATTTAAAAATCTCAACTGCTTAAATATACTAAATACTAATACCAGACAGAATATGGTTATTTCGGTCTAAAATAGCAAAAGAACTCCTTTTGTCCACTTTTAGGAAAATAAGGTTTTCATAAAGCCATTTAACTCAGTATCTCTTCAGCATTCAAACAATCTTAAAGGTTTTTGAGTGATATTTTGACTACTTGAAAACTTGAAACAGAAACTATTAATTGATTTTTGGCCGACGGAATTTAAACAGATTAATTAAGTTGGCTTACTCTTTGAAAATGACAAAATATTTCCTATCACAAGATAAAAAGTATTATAAAAAATAAACACACGAAACACTATATTTTTTATTCTTTTTTTTTGAGATACCTATATTTTTATTACTCCTTAATATGTATATGAACTCCTCACAATCAACTGGTTTACATTCTTCGTTTTTTAAGCTTCTGTTTTCTTGCAACTCAAGCCATCATATTGCCACATATTGTGCATCATTCATATTTTTATGACATGGGGAAACCCGCGCCTGCTGACTAGGCAACCAGGCTGACATGCAAACAGTTTTCAGTAGGTTTTTTGTTCTCGTTTGTTTGAAACAGTTTCAGAGTGATGACTCCCGAACGTTCTCGAAACCCATCGTGATCGCGCTGCGAAAGACAGTCTAAGAGTGCGATCCAAATATTATAAAATGTAAAAAGTAATGTATACTATCTTAAATAGTTCAAGTCGCGGCCCTTGACAACACATTTTATACAAATAAAATGAAAGCACTTGGTTGTTTCACAGTATTTAATAATTACTTACTGATCTGTTTCGAAGCTATCATCATTTTATACTCTAATGAAGAAGAACTGAAAGGTTCGAAACAGATCTGTAAGTTATTACCTACTAAATACTGTGAAATGACCAAGTTTTTATTTTATTGAGATTAAATAGCTAATAACTGAAGTAGTTGTGTTATAATTAGTACTGAATTGAGCTAGTAGTGTTCGAATATAATGTATCTCGGTAATTGTGGACAAATAAAGAAATACAGATTTATCGAATCCGAATTCAGTAACAATATGGTACGAATACGGTTTAGATACGACGCTATGACGCAACTCCTATTGGAATCTGCTATAATTTCCTATTTATCTATCTTCTACACAGCTCTTTAAAGATGCTAACTTTGTTTCCGTGTAATAACTCACATACTGTCATAAAATCACAATACTTCGCGAGCTAATTCATGCATTCTTGGAGGAGGTCTATTCAAAGGCTTTTGCAGCCGTACAGCTATATTATAATGACATACATACATCCATTTATTTTTATTTAAGGCATCATTACAGTTCAATACATTACCACTGGGACTCATACAAAACAGAACAAAAGAAGTATATCATAATAATTATACCTGCGCTTACAGTCATTTTCAACATCTGCCAGCGTTAGCTACCACAGGAATTGCTTTATCAGGTGAAAACAACGTTTGGATCGAATAATGAAATACAGTTTGATGTTACCCAACCTAACAATTCTGACGTGTTTAAAACCAATCAACGGTAATTTTGTGTCTTTTTACTGGAGATTTTAAACGCTTCAGTAAACTATTGCTCTGCAGCTTTTCAACCTACATTTTTCCAATTTGTTTAATACAAATACAATAACATACAAATTAGATCGTAGTTTTTCAGAATGTGCAGATTATTCAATGAGATCTGTAATAGGTGTGATATAAACGTTGACAGCATTAAGAGCATTTAGCTACATATAAGGAAAGCTGTGTTGCTGTTATATTAGTAATACTTTACGTTTTGATTGTTAATTATTTTCTGCAATTGGGTAAAACCTTGAAAATCAATTTATTATTATTATTACTACTATTATTATAACTCAATATTTTGCTAAAGTTATCGAATGTTATATCTCACTAGTCATTTGGCCACCACCGTAATTTCGCAGAAACATGAGCTCGAATTTGAATATCTTAATTATCAATTTCTTGCATGCTGATTCCTGGTATACAAAGGATATAATTAAAAAATGCATGTAAAGATGTCCGACATCAACACTCTTACAAGTTCCGCTGGTTACACTCCCTTGAACATTAGTGACTCATGCATTTGACCACACTGCATGCTTTGTGGAGAAAGGTATATGGGTGTGTAAATGAACACCACGCCGCAAGAACATGGATCTGATACTCGGGTTGAATTTTATGCAAGGTCGCTTAAGCTGAATGATATTTATGGTGGTAATATTCCTCTGTTATAACAATTATAACCTTTTTGCAATGGAAATTAGTAATTATTTGTCAGAATTTATATCTCTTGTCATGCGGTGTTTTCTGATATTGACAAGCACTTGGTGTGGTCTGAATTACTACATAGTAATAATATGTATTCAACGCGTAAATATTTATTTTTTATACCATATGCCACTATGTGCAAGTAAAAAATGTGTAAGTAGCTTGACAAACAAACTATTTGTTATTTAGTTCATTTGTGACATATAAAGCAGTCGAACAAAAAGAAGTCAATAAATGGTCATTATTGACCACTCGAACTTTAAAAACATGTAAGCTTATAGGAAAATGAACATAATTAAATGAGTAGCTACATACTCTAAACTATGTAGACTCATAAATGAAGTACTAGTATATATAAATTATTTTTTAGATAATCTGTTATTAAATACGAAGAGTTGTATCATCTCAACCAGTAGGTATGCTTTATTGTTAATTTCTATGAGTCAAATGTGTGTTATTTTTACTAGAAAGCACCACCTATAATTTTTATTCCGAAAAATATTGAGGTAAGAGAGAATAACCACTCCACGTGCCACGATCTCTTTATTCGGGACATAGTTCTACGGCTATCTTGATTTGCTTTTAATGTACTTGCATATTCAGAAATATAATAGTATTAGTCCATAATTATGTCAAATTACTTTTCTTTATATTTCAATTTACATTAAAAGACAAAATGAACTTTATGTCATAACTAAAAAAATAATGTACGCAATAATTGTTCATAAATATTACTTTTATATGCAAAGATATAAAAAAAATCAATTATTCCATGTTATTCCACTGATATCCTGAGGACCTGCAAGAGTTTTTGTTTTTTCAACTCTTACCGTGTATTCTGTACCCTGCACTGAGCTTAAAGCATAGTTGAATAAATTACCCTCATTCTGCTTATTCATTTTGCATGTTTTGTACCTACAGAAACTCACAATGTTTCAGAAGTGGACTAACAGATGCGTTTGAAACCAAGTCATGCAATATCCAAACTGAAAGAAAAGGTGTGGCACCATAATGCAATTAGGATAACAGTAGCGACAATTTGCATCGCATGTAGCGCAAGCCATAAATTGTATCAATTAACAGTAGCTTTATATGCAGCGTAATGTAGGACAGCATAAACAGAAATGTTAATTCACGGACAATGCCTGACCAATGAAATGTGCATTAGTTACATGTGCTCATCCTTGTAAAGTTCCGACTTAGTCCAACGCGCGTTTGTTAGATCCATGAAATTGTAAAACTAAGCAAAACATTAAATTAAATTAAAAACGATTCCGCCGTGGAAACTAATCATTTTCTCAACACACATCCAATTTCATTCTGAATAAATCAAAGTGAACCAATCCAATCCAATCAACTTCGCGGGGCTAATTTGAAGGTGACAAATCTGGCGGCAATAGCTACAAGATTATAGTGGATTATACGATAGTGAAATTCTGTATTCTGGTTAATGCTCACAATGTAAGTATGGGCATGAAATTAAGATTAACATTCTGGGCCGAAAATGTGTTACAAACAACAAACCCTAACATACCGTAGTATCAATTTGGATTTCATAGTGGATTATCATAACGCGTTTAGATATGACATATATTATATTGCGACTTTTTGCCAATATTTTTTTTGAGGACTACACTAAAACATTTGGTTTGTCAGTGCCATTATTACTTTCTTTAATTCCTATCTTACTCGTAAAAGATATCTACATTTGGTCAGGTTACAGGCGTTCCTCAAGATTTCACACTTGGACCTCTTTGTTTATTATATGTGTCAGGTATAACAAAAGTAGTAAGATATCAACATTTGTTCTCTTATGTAGGTGTTACACAGTTATAATTCTATTTTGTTCCCGTGGAATCAGAAAATGCAGTGGCTGATGTGAATATAATGATTTAGTTTAGCAAGCGACTCATTTTCAAAAGTTTACAATCTCATACCAAATGTTGATAAAATGCTTGCTTTAAGAAAAACTAAGAATGTTTGATTGCAATTGGTGCCAAACACCTGTTGCACGTGTATTGGTCACGTGGGCAAATTCGATCACGTCATTAGTCAGTGCGAAGATATCTCCAGTCAAATACGTAAAAGCGCTGAAACTCAACCTTCTGTTCGATTTTCGCATGCTGTGTTTTCTTTTCAGACTGTTGCCTTCGGGGCCTTCCTTAAAGATAAGCTTATTTTAGGATGTATTTGCATGAGATAGTTATTCGTATAAAGAATAAGTTAACAACGCCATACCATTCCATTTTCAAAGCAGTTTCAGATACAAAAGTATAAAATTGTATAATTCCTTCAGTAATGAATTTATTGCTGATTCTAGCTTTTAGGCATTTCCCAAAAATATAATTATATCAAGTCAAAACTTTTCATACAAGCAAGTCATTAATATGCATGTCTATGCTGTGCTGTCTACACCTCAACCAACTGCAGATAGATTTATTTCGCTGTCATTACAGCTGATCAGTGCAGTTTAGGTCTACTGTAGACAGCACGGCATAGAACTGGTTTTGCTTATATACCATTAATAATTATATGCTTCAAACTAATTATATTATTTCTTGCATACTTTCCTTTTTTTGTTTCTTGATCTTTCTCCACGATCTGCGCTCTTAAGTTTTCTTCTCTTTTAAGTTATCAGGGTTAAGTGTAAGCTTTTGGCTAAACTTTGCCGTGTGGAATGAAATTTTTCTTTATTTATGTAAAAGTAAATTATTATATAAATTTTCTTTTTGCACATAATAAAGGCTATATTTCTGACAAAGATCAAGTCTTGAAAGAACTGCGTCATAAAATGAGTTAACGATAACAAAATATGCAAAAATTAACTATTTTAATTAACATATATAGATAAATTATTTTAATAATATAGAGCAAGACATTGCTGTCAGTATATAGTTCCTGAAATCAATATTGCAACATTGCGTCGAGATAAAACAGTTTTAATACAAGCGCTGCATTTCTGAGCCAAGTGTCCTAATCTAAACGCTTTCATATTCTTCAGCCAAGTATTTTTACAGTCTCTACCCACTTTATAAGAGATTCCAATTGAAACTCTGGTAATCCAGGAACGACGCAGTATCAAGCCGGTATCCAATCAATAGCACCCTAAAACTCTCCTCGCAACTTACACAAACTACCAGAAAGTATTTGCTTCCGCCGCTTGTTAGTGTACCATTTCGCAAAGGAAATTCGAAGGCGAGGCACTGAGTACTACAGCACAATCCGAACAAGACGTTCTTGCGGTAACCTGGTTAACGTAATTCACAAAATCACGTGTGCGCTTTCCTGAATTCGCCGACGCCAATTATTAGCGCACACAGGCACTGTTTGCGGTGGCTTGTTTCATATGTGAATATGTTAATGTAAACCGCTCGAGCTTCAAACGCATTCCCCGGTTTATGTCAGGTAGAAATAATCGCGACAAAATGTGTACATCACACGGCAGCAGATGTACAAATATCTAGACACCGTCAGTCCAGGACTAACGAAGCTTGTCAACACGCACCACATAAGACCAGTACAACACAAAAAGTAGCCTAAATGTATTTGGTCTTATTGCTAACATTTCATGACTATGCATGACTGTAGAAGTCAACCATATAGAGTCATAATGTTTAAGAAAGTACGGTGCTATTAAAAAGCCTGTTAGAGTGAAACTCAGTACACATTCGATGCTATTCTGAATTTTAAGCACAACAGTGGTATGACGAATTCAAAAACCTATTTCTGAGCATAGCTGTGAAACTTGAAATTCAGTTGAGTGTTTTATCCATCAAGAACGCGTTACGGCACAATTACGAAACTCAACGTATTTGCTCTATTTTGTAGGTATTAAAATCAACCATTCAAAAATTTAGCTCTTTCGATATTTTTTATTAATACTGGATGCATTTGTGGTAGATATCATTTTCACTAGCACTTGCTAGAAGGAAGGATCAGAGTTCATTTCATCACACAAAATAAAAAGTTCAAACTGGATAGTTTTTAGATTTGTGAATTAAACAAGGATATTAATATGATTGGCAACATGGATGTATAAAAGAGGGGATACCGCATCTCATTGACAGAAAGCGCATTGTTGTGAAACCCACATTTAAATGGCGTGAAGTTAGCGCATTAACAAACTTTGTTTTCTTGCCGCGGCATTGGCGTGCCGTAATTTGCATTCTTCAGCATGCTTCGGAAACCTAAAAATAATAGATAGGAAAAAAATATTGTATGAATATGATTTATGCACACATATAACACAATTTTTTTTTTGTTATACACTAGTTAACAATCCATCTTTCAGTAGTAGTGTTGTAAAATATCGGCATAATAAGCAATTTAAATACCGCACGCCTATGAATCTTGACCTTAAATACTACTTGGGTGTTACATACCTGTGAAATGAAACATTGGGTTAACATCTACCAATCTTTCTGCACATTTGACACTGCCTGATCATCTTATCACTGCTACCGTTAACAATTATATGGAAATCATTCCCTGCGTCTTGCACATCATAAAACCAAATAAAAACAAACACGCAAACGTCCAAATAGTGTGTGACCGTGAACACGAAGCTTAGTCATTGGACGTACACAACTGGTCAACTGGAAGATCCAATGTTTTCTACAAATAAACGCTTAGACTGTGATCACATGTTGGCATCAGTTTAGAATGTGAAAAGCTGGATCCCCTCTTTTATACATCCATGATTGGCAAAGTGGATGATAACCTATTTAAAAACTTGTAATCACTGGTTTGATTAACAGCTAAGTGCATTTAACAGAATTATATGCCTCATTCTTTAGCTTTTCAAGCAATATGTACTTACCACTACAAAAATTTTAGTAATTTAGGTTTATTTAAGGATAGAAAATTTTTTGGAAGCCAATTATAAATTTGTGATATCTATATAAGTATCTAAAGTGAAACAAAAACGAAACACATAATATATAAAAAGAAGGCTACCTATACTCTGAGAACTAGTATTCCCGAGAGTATTTCACTTATGGTCTCTAGTGGTGATGCATTAATTTTATTGTAACGCATGTAAAGCTTTCTGAAATTAAGTATAATTGACGCAAGGATGAAAACAAGTTTGTGACGAATAACTCGTTAATTTTAAGGAACCAACCGTCGTAAACAGTGCTCAAATGCTTGTAATTATAAAATCGATTAAAATTTTCGTTTAATGTCCAAACTGTGTTACTACCTAACCTAAACTATACAAGGAACATACGGTGATCGTTCAGTATGTACTTCATAAGTTTGCGCTAGCAAGCAAAGACAGGAGTCGACTAATTACCACATTACTCAAAATGCTGTCTTCAGCATATAGGTATGAAGTTGGAATCTCATAACATCTGATATATTTATTTCTATGAAATTGAAACACATGTTAAATGTAGCATGTTGACAAGGATGTATATGACATTTCTTACTTCATTCCAGTAAATGTGATTACACTGTATGGTGAACTTACACAGCTCATTGCTCTATTTAAAAAAGACAAATACACCCACTGACCCTATACAATTAAAAAGCCAATGGCAGGCTGAACACTAAAAATGTAAAAAGAATGTTCTAATTATACAAAAAAAGGATGAAATGCGAACGGGGCGAACGGATTTACGTCTATTCAGACCGTCTCTTGCTTTTTACGTCACTTTAGTGGAGGCTGAATAAAATCCGGAACTTCAGAGACAAAAACTGAAGCTTCTACCCTTTCACGCCCTTCACTTGTAGGTTCTTAAATTTCCTTCGTCAAAAAGGTCGTCGCGACTATCACACAATCTGCAGTCTGAATATAGCGCCTTCAGATGGACCAACGGTATTCCTCCTATTTAATTTCACAACCACTCCAGCTTTATATAGGAATTTGATACGAAAACGAAAACTATGTACATAGAATATTTACTATTACGTTGAACACCTAATATTATTTGTAAGTGTTTGTTCCTTGCAGGTATTTCTCTAATAATTCAATTAGTTACTTTAATAATATCCTAAAAGATTCAACACATCTTCAAACCACACAACATAATTACAATAGCATATAAACCAAATTACACAACTAAACAATTTTTTATATTTATAATATTCCATGCAACTGTGACAAGATTTACATTGCACAAATCAGCATGTGGAAAGAACTGCATATATTTTATTTATATATATTTTATGTCATCAATTTTCGTAAGAATTGGAAATTGAAGCGCCATTTCTTCAAGGATTTTTGTAGTGAAGTTAAAAATTAAACGAGAGATAAGAATTCTTTTTAAACTGAATCAGTGGGAAAGTGTGAAAAATTTGTCATATTTTACTTTTCCTTAACTTTTCAACTTTTGAGACACCTCACATTATACCGGGTGTTCAAGCTAACAGTTGCACAGAGATCTTTACTACAACTTTGTTATTTAAAAAAAAAACTACCTCATACGAAAGAGCGCAATGCATAGACTACATAGAAATAAATAAAAAAAAGGACTAAGTATCACTGCCATACAATAATTTGCCAATAAAAATCTCAATAACAAATTACTGCCGTGACATAATAAGTACTTTTTTGTTTAATTCGATGTTGTTTAGCCAATGCGCTAGTCGAAATGAGCTCGATTTTTTTAAATAACTAATTTATTTGTAGTCAAATTTCAGTTAGGTGATGCTCGACTGTTTTTTCCTCATCACCTCATCATCGAAAAATTAAAAAAAATCATACTTAAACCACTATTTTAGGACTTCAAAAAAACTCAGCTATTGTAAGCAGTTTGGTGAACAACATGAAATACCTCTACAACAAATGATTGTAGAGTCGTGGTATTTTAGAACTTTTTTTATCTATTCGGTGATGCCTGATTCTTTTTACTTCCACATCCAACAGATATGAAGCAATGTATCGCGAAAAAATTTTCAAAATTTTTTATTTGCTCATTCGCTTTAAAATGGTCGAAAACGCAAAAAAACAGATTTTGAGCAAAAAAATTTCTTGTCTGAGTGTATATCTGTGTATCTGTGTGTCGGTGGTCTTGCTTGTGGACATGATAACTTTCGAAGGACTTAATATATGAACTTGAAATTTGGCAAACGTATAAATCTCAACTACCCAAAGCGACCTATTGTTTGTGGGGTAAGTAGGGTATCGAGAAGGGGGCAAAATTGGGGGGTAACTACCCTTTTTGCAAATTTTTATTTTTTTTTGTTTTAGTATGTGATTAGTAGTATAACTGCGAGTATTATTCGCTCTTATAAATTTTCGGTGCAGCAAACTGTTAAGAAGATATTAGCAAAAAAGCGTCACTTAAAGAAAACTGGTTTTCCTAAATATCTCCGAATATGTTTAATATATTCAAAAAATGAAAATACCATCAGATAAGAAATAAGATTTCTCACAAAAAGTGTCAGATTAAATTTTGGTATTATGTAGAAAATCAAATTTCTGTACAGAAAGCACTCTCGTAATTTTTCTGTTAAGTTAATAATTTTCGAGGTATTTGGAAACAACCGATTTTAAAATTTATATATTTTTGCTAATATCACGAGGCCTGTTTGTCTTAGAAAAAATGTGTAGAGAGAAAAGATGCTCAAAGCATGATTACTAATCGTATAGTATAAGAAATAAAAACGTAAATGTCTTGGATGTAGAAGTATTGATTCAATTTGCAGCGGTTTTTCTGATCGCCATAAGATTCTTCTCCAAAAATCAAGAAATTACTACTATTGCAGACAGTTTCGTCGAGAGTAGTTATTCAACATGAAATATCTCAGTAACAAATGATGCTGAGTGGTAGTATCTTAGTGTATGTTTGTTTAATACAATGCGCTCTATCAAATTCTCCATTAACCGTGACAAAGTTATAGCCAAGATCTCAGTCAGTTGACTGACTGAAATCGATTGTTTTTTGTCATCACCACGAATTCTTTTCGAAAAATTCATAAACTCTCATTTAAACCACCATTCTATGACTTCAATAAAAAAGTAAATAAAATAAAAGAGACTGTTTCATGAACAGTAGTTATTCAATATCATATATATCAATATATCAATACTCATTCAAAAATAGGTCGTTTAATTTAAAATAACAAAGTTGTAGTAAATATCTCAGTCAGTTTATTCTTCACTATTATTTTGTCATCACCAAAAAAATAGGAACTTTTCCAGTCAAATCATGATTCTACGATTTTAAATTAACAAAGTTAGCAATTGCAGACTGTTAGGGTGAACAGGCTGTATAGTTCGATATTATATTAGTACCAACAAAATAAACATTCGAAATAAATGATGGAAAGAACTTTGCAACTCATATTAAGTACTTGGAAAAGTTGAAATTTTTAAATATTAGCACATTTTTCAGTTCTACTTGTTTTCCTGTACAATTAAATGGGTAAAAAGCAATTCTTATGCCTCAAACCTTATGTATATAATATACAATAGTATATAATTCAAATCCACAAACCAGAAGCAAATATCAAATATCGTTGGCCCATATCCATAAAGTAGGTACCCTATAAAAAGCCCAAATTGCCTTCGTTAAATTTTACAAGCTAACCGATTTTAGCACCTCCCTAAAGGCCACTATCGATAATTGAAAATTAAAGCAAATGCACGAACTACCCACCACCCCATTACAAGTGCCTTTACAACACCAAGCGTTTCATTTTTTACAACACAAAGAGAGGCAGAGATCCGTCCATCACACTAAAAAACGTATTCTGGACTGAAGTAGCATGATTTATGGTGGCATAAATAAGCGGGTGTCGCTTTTTAGTCCCGAAACAAATTAAAAATAGTTCGGGAAGTGAGAGACGAACGCGTGAGACGAGATTTTTGGCGCGGCGGGCCAGCAGTTCTTTGATCTAGCAGCGTGAAGTCAACGTCGGCGGATCGTCATTCCGAGTCTCCGGGTGTCGTCAGTTCGCGGCCACGATGCCATAGTTAATCATCGTAAACAGATCATGAAAACGAAATTACTTAACGGGGATGGAAATCACACAGAAGCTGAAAGACAGGCAGCTGAACGGAAACTTGAGTGGTTCCGTTAAATGGGGTAGCTAACCAATTTTCAAAATAAGTAGTATCAAGTAACAACCCAATTATTTTGAAAGTTCATGTAGGCCTCCAACCACCATTGATTTTAAGGTTCTGTGCTTATGTGCAAAATAAGTAAAAGATGCAGCGAATCGTGTAAGAAACGAGCTTGATTCCTGTCACTTATGATCGGAGGTTGCAAAATGACTTTTATGTTAAATGAGCAAGAAACTTCAACAAGTGTACAACTGACATGTTTTGTACAAGTCGCCCCAAAGGGCACGATACGAAGCGTCTTGATTATGTAGCTTTTTCTACTAAACTATATTGATTCTTATTTTCAACACCTATTGTAAAATGTCCTCCGATAATTGTTTTTAAGGTTCATTACAATTTCCAAGAGCCTAAATAATGGCTTAAACCTGTCTTAGAAATTACGCTAATTAATACACAATTTATCAAGAGAATAGGATTAAGATGGAATAACAGTAGAAAGAGTTTGAGTCTTCTTTCAACATTTGCTTGAGACTTGTGGATTTTGTATAAAATAAGTTTATATAATAATTGCTTTTATTACAACCAAATTGTTATATATACATATGAACAAGTAATATAAAATAAAATTAATTTGGCTGGAATCACAGGGCGAGATTCAGTTGGAGGGTGTAAAACCTTCCTCTGCTCTACCACCTAACCCTGGTATAACAACATAATAAATGTTTGTGGAGAATACTACACGCTTACATTAAGGTTCACACAACATGAAGGTAAATTAAACTACAAAAAATCTATTTAATTAAGTCGAATATAGATCAGATCAGATTGTGCACATTTAATGAAAGAATAGCAAGAATTGTAACCGTAATCAGGTCAAATTTGGTCAAAAACAAACAATGGCGCATGTATCTCTTAAATTTGTTTAAATTATTCACTTTACAACAGTCAGGCAAAGAGTTGTAGCATCTAACTATGTTATAACTGAATAATTTCTCATACACCGATGTCCTGTGTCGAGGAAATAACATTCGATCTTTACGTCTCACATTAATGGTATGGATGTTTGTATTAAATCTAATCTTCTTGTATAAGTAACCCGGACTTTTATTTAATAATATTTTATAGTAAAAAGCTTGCGTCAACAACTCAAAACGCTTACCCATACTAAGCCAACCAATTTCAATTAATTTATGCGATATATGCTCATATTTACGTATGCCAAATATAAAGCGGAGACATGAATTCTGCATCTTCTGTATTTTATACTTATTAATGGAATCAAGCAATGGTGAGAATATTTCAGCACAATTGTTAAAATGAGATAGAACTAAGGTTTCCGCCAACAAAGATTTCTCCTGGTTGTAAGATAATCGTTGTGAGGATATAACAATTTAAGTAAAGCATAAGACTTCTTTAAGCAGTTAGATATGTGGCTGGTAAACCTAAGCGAGCTATCCATAATTAGACCCAAGTTTTTATATTTTCCAGTAACGGAACAATGACGCCAGTAACATTTATATGCAAACAGTGGGTATAACTACTATTGTTAGGACCAAACAATAAAGCTGCCGTTTTACTAGGATTGAGAATTAAGCCGTGCTCCCGAGTTACATCAGATATAGTCTTTAGATCAGCGTTAATCTTATTAGTGGCATCAGTTATTTGCGATGGCAGAAAACTGTAGTAAACCTGGCTGTCATCAGCATAAAGAAGCAAGCTGCAATGATCCAGCAATTCATCATAAAACTGTGTATATACTGAAAATAAAAGAGGATTGACCCTTGGGGCACACCTGTACTTAAATAAACCGTTTCAGATAATTTATCATGTAACTTCACACATTGAGATCTATGCGACAAATAACTGATTTAACCTGATTGCTGAAACCTATATAATCCAATGTAGCTAGCGGCAGGTTGTGGTTCAAGGTATCGAAAGCTTTTGAGTAATCAAGAAATACCAAGCATGTTAACATATCTTTATCATGTGCATATAATATGTCATCTGTTACTTTCGCCAGCACAGTAGAGCAGCCATAACCACGCCTAAATCCTGACTGTAGTTTAGGTAAAATGTTGTATTTCATCAAGTGATCGTGGATCTGCATATGCACGATCTTTTCAAGAATTTTTGAGAGCACAGGTAAAATACTAATTGGCCTCAGGTCCTTGTGTCCTTGAGGATTTTTTACTTTTGGGAGAGGTATAACCACAGCTTGCTTCCATGCCTCTGGAATATATCCTTCTAGTAAACAAGAATTGACTATATGCAAGATAAACTTGAGTATATACGGCCAAGAATATTTTATAAAAGAGCACTGAATATTGTCACAACCCGCAGAGGAGGTAGTGATACCACGTAATAGTTTAGCAACTAAATCTTCACTCACCAAGGTAAAACGGAAATATGATGAGAAATTACATTTTTTTGTCAGAAGAGTAAAAATTTATATTAGCTTGTGACAAATTTTCATCAACATCCGGAACACAAGTAGCAAATATTCATTAATAGCACTGGCATTATCTAACTCAATTGGTAAAGAAGTAATCGTATTGTAAGTTATATTTAAATTTTTAAGGCGCTTTCCACACTTTTTTAGGGCTTTCCAGAGGCAAAACATGCTGAAAATATGATTTTTATCATTTTTTATTGCTAACATAGTAAAATTTCTCAGCTACTTATAGTAGGCCCAGTCACTGTTGCATTTAGTGCGTTCAAAATTTGATTTAGCACTGTCTCTTACCTTCATTAACATTTTGATATTATCTGTAAGCCAAGGAGCCTTGGGTTTATTAATTTTTACAGGTTTAACAGGAGCATGAATTAATCTTGTCATCAATGGACAGACACATAAACAATTAGATTAGTGTTTATGCTTTTTAAAGCTCAAGTATGAAGAGTAATGAAAAAACAAAACTAAGGTCATGTTGTTAAAACTTCTAATCTGAACGAGAATTTATTTATAACACTATTATCATCTATCAATAGGAAATGTTCTTAATTAATACTGTTGTCGGTGCTAAGCTTCGTGTAAGAAAAACTGCGTTCTACACTAGCCTCTTAAATAGCTAAAGCGGCGGAAATCTGTAATTAGGCAAAAATTTGCATTACAACAGCGTTAATAGCTCTATTGCAGTCAAAGAACGCTTCTGGTCTTCAAAAGATTCCCATATCTGAACGATTGATTTACCGCTTTGAAGGTTTTGTTTGTAAAATTATAAATCCGGTTTTAGAAAAGGAACTAATATTGCTCTTCTGTAATAAACTAAACCATATGAATTCATCCTCAGCATTCTCTTACTGTTTGCAAGGTTCTTAATAACCATTGAGTTACGAATGTTCTTCGTCCAACTGGTTCAAAAAACTCTTCAAAGCCTGGCTGAGTCACATGATATTAACAGAAGAAAATTTAAACAAAAATGCAATTTCTGGATATAGAAATGAATTGTACTGCAGCCATACTTCCACCTTAGTATTGTCAATAAAATCCGGTTCACCATGAGCAAGTAATTGCCACAAAACGTTATGATTAGCAACATTGGACAAAATGGGTTTGGATTTATGCAACATCGTGAACAATTATATTATTCTCAAAATCAATTCTATATTGATTTGGGGAATACAGACATAAAAAATAATCTTACTCTTTATGACCTTTTACATGAAACAATATTCTTATGTTTGTGTATTGGTTTTGTTTGATAAATCTAGCTTCTTGGCGGAAACACTTGTATATCAATTAGCAGTTCAGTCCAAAATTGTCTTTGTCTGACAATGGTACAGTACAGTACTTCAAGCTCGTGAGCTCTTAAATGACGCTAATGACCCGACTTATCCATTTCGAAAATAAACAAGCTGTTTCATCACCGTGATTAATTGCTGCAAATACAAGAGGCAGAAATCGCGAATTTTGTGAACTTATCCAAAGTGGGAAATACTTTATATGTTAAGTGCTTACTTTGCTGAATATAAACAAGTAAACACAGAATACATACAATTTTAGGAACAAATAAAATATTTTTGCCTTAAAACTTCTGTGACCACTTTAGTGTATTGAAAAATTCGATTGCTTGTGTGATATTTTTGTATTTGCTGCATCTTTTTTATAAACAACTGCTACTTTTTTTAACTTCCGATGGGTTATAAACATTATTTTATTATTAAAATTTGAGTGAAGTTGAAGCATTTGTGCCGCCAACTCGGTCAAATACATTTTAACAGCCTACTGGAACCCTTCCTTGGTGTTGAAGCGGTGTTCGCCCAAAAATGCATTTAATTCTCGAAAAATATAAAAGTTACTGATGCTTCACAATAATTATCCGATGTTATCGTTGTCCCTTGCTTCATGGTTAAGTAGATAACGCTTTGCCACCAACGAAAAGCTCCAGGAAATATACTTGACAGAATTGGCTGCGCAGTTTCTTGGAATGGGTGTCTAATCCCCGTGTCACTATATGACAAATGCTTCAATGGTTTTAGCAATTTTGTAGAGAAATACATAAGACTTAAAAATAAAACATTTTTATGTAAGAAAAGCCATCGGAGCTTAAAAACAGCCCTATTATATACAATGGATGTCAGGTCAAGGAATATCTCAGAAGGATTATTTAAACAACAAGTGCATTTGTTGAATGACGTGGACTTCTTATTTTCCTACTGTGGACAGATTTATATTTATCATTTTATTAAGTTATATTCCCGCATATACTAGTATTATATTAATTAATAAACTATAGGAAATGGAAAATCTTTTGTGCTTGATTTATAGCAAAATAATAACTCCTTATATAATCAGTTTTCAAAGTCTAGATAAAATCGTACACTTAATGAAATGTTATGGCAAGAAGGAATACAATCAAAATTGCATCAAAACAATAGAACCTATAGATTCAAGGTAATGTAATTAAAGTTATTTGAAGTTAGGGTAAAGAATTCAAAAATGCAGGTACGAGATGATTTCAATCTGTAACGTTTTTTTTAGTCTGACGAGGATCACTTACAAAACCTAGGCAAACAGCTTTTTATATTAAGCAACAGTTGGACAATGGCAAATTTTAAATATAAGAGTAGGTATAACATTCAGTACTTAGCATGCAACAAAAATCTTACCAACAGCACGAACGCAACAGCAAATCTAGCTGATGAAGCGTATCTGAAAATAAGTTTTGTGTTAAAACTCAGTGCAGTTGTGGTATGCTTTTGTTATATAATTATTAGTACAGTAAAACTAAGCAACAAGTTTTATCGTTTTATTAATGTACATAAGATATAGTTAACGGGTCAACAGCGGGTAACTATAGTGTTCAAAAAGTCACCCGGTCAAAGCTGTCAATACTTTTTCAGTTCATATATATGTCTGTTAACCCATTAACTACAGCTTATGTACATTAATAAATCCATTCAGGCAATAATTGTCTTTCATTTTTCGTTTTATTGAAAGTGATTTTTAAAATGCAATCTGTTATGTTAAATAGAATAACAAAGCTAGCGTGAACGAAACGAAAAAAGAAAATTTCAGAACGGTCCCTTTAATAATCACACATTACCCAGATCATTTAGCTTATCCTTACAAAGCCAACGACAGCATAAAAGCAACCTACTTCTCCAAATCCTACTCGCACAAAATACATACACTTAGTGACTTCTACGACTGTAACTAAAACGGATTTAAGAGTGAACCCGCTTACCTGCCGGTAATGGAAAATTCTTGTCTCGTATCGCACGGTTGTCGACTCCCATTACAAAAATCTCTTATATAAATCTAAAGTGTTAAATAGAAATTACAATTTCATATTTCCCGCTCGAGTTTGTTATTCCGCCTATTCCATAATTTTCGAATTATTCCTAATCTACCATCATAAATAATTCATCACATTCTACCGTCATTGTCTAGTCTGCACGTCTCTGATCTCTTAACGCTTATTAAATCAATTATCCTGGCAACCTCTCTCGTTGGCTACCAATTGTCTTCACTTTAATAAGTTTTTAATTACGAACTGGAACATTTTTTCAATAATGAGATACCCATTTAATTAGACGACCGCATTTGCATCTGTCAAACATAATTTATGGTTTTCGAAAATATAATGAGCACGGTGTGTCTAATTTTAAGTGCATTTAAAGCTCGTGTTTTTACTTATGCGCACATCTTCAATTAACTGGTTTGTCCAAGGTCACGCTACGGTTCTCCTCAGGGTTTGTGGCACCTCACCGGGGTCTTTACACGATATTCGAGACTTTCATGCTTTATTATACCCAGAAGAAACTCGTTTACAGCATAGCTTCTGCTTCTGCACGAGACCTTTAAAATTACTGATTTAAGAAGTAAAATTACACTACAGTAGATGGAACAATGAATGAAGTGTGTTGGATTACAAATATGAAGAACAGTACTTTGATTGTATTGATCAATTATTTTTATAGTAGAGTTAATGTTGACTAATGACGATGCTTAAACAAACTTTTATCTTTTTCATTACTAAGCAGAGGTTAAAACAATTAATAAAAATGGATACTGCTTCATCTCTATTTCAAAAACAAATGAATGAGAAAGAAAATAAATGCACGGGACAATAGGTCGCATTTAAGTTATTACAATATTTTTATACATACGACAAAGAAGCGTTCTTCAGATGAATAGGTATTTCAATCGTTCGTTTTAGTACAAGTTAAAGGCTGAAAAATAATATCCAGGWTTAATCCTAATTAGTTGTAGTGTCCGTCGAAGATGAATGAAAAATTACTAAAAAACAGTTTATTTTAACAACTAACAAGTACTTGTTGATTGCAGCAGTTCAGCAAATATAAAAAAGCTACTAACATTAATATGTTTGACGGGATTGTTTGTTTCATGAAATTTCTACATTTTTATTTTCCTGACGAAGTTATTCCTATAATGCTATAATTAAAGCAAATTAGTCCAAGCTAAAAATTATAAAGGAATAATTCTTATCACACCATTAATGAATATGATCACAATTTGCAAGCAATACACTACACCGCAAGTTTAAAACTTTAAGTACTAAGATTATCATATCAAAGTAGTCAGATATTAAATTATTACGTATATGTATACTATGTGTATACTCCAACTTCATTATTTTAATACTCCTGTAGGCGCGAAGGACCAGTGCAAAAACAAATGAAGACTATGTAACTAAACTCACCTTAACGATCTTACTCCGGTGTCGGCGAAAGCGTTGTTGTTAGATCGTGGATATGGAATCAAAGGAATGGATTGAAGGATTGCATCACTTCACAACGCAGCATCGCGATCTCAATTATTTGCGTGTGTATTTCACGTCGCGAACTCATATTCTACCTGTTCTGGTGTAGCTACTACTGTCTGTACTCTTTTTTGCGAAGTAAGAAAAATCGGTACAAGAAATCCAAATAAAACGTATGAAATCGCGCCAGCGTTAGTGGCGCGAACATCCTCCCCGGCGTTGAAAAGAAAAAATATTTTCAATTAAACAAAAAACAGATTCTTGGAATCAATAGGTACTTACACAAATTATCGTAAGTACTTTGACAAATATACTAATAGCAAATAAACTAAGATTTATCCCCGAAGCGAAACTACCCAATTACTCTAAATACTAACAAAAAAATAATAATAAGCTTACTGAGTTGGAAGCGGGTACAACTTGCTAACAGGCCGCATGTATATGCCATTTTTAGTTTTTACGCTAGCTACCCTTATAACTCCATCCTTGCCCGGGAATACCTTCTCAATAACGCCACAGGGCCAAGCAAGCGGTGGCAAGTTATCTTGCTGCAGTATAACGAGTGTTCCCGAAACTACCGGATTAGCAGGAGAGTTCCATTTTTGACGCGATTGTAGGGTATTTAAATACTCTAGTCTCCATCTTTTCCAGTAAGACTGGACAATTTGATCTAGAAGCTCTTTGCGAGACAAGTGATTGCTCGGAATGTCAATTACATCATTTGCAGGTAGACTTTTAAGAGGAGTCAGCGTTAAGAAATGAGCTGGTGTTAAGGGCAGTGGTTCTGATGGATCAGAACTTAACCAACATAATGGTCTAGAGTTAAGCAAACATTCAATTTGAGTTAGAACTGTAGCGAATTCTTCAAATGATAAAATTTGTGACCCTGTTACTTTAGTCAAATGTGATTTTACGGCCTTTATGCCGGCTTCCCATATACCCCCAAAATTGGGTGCTGAAGGCGGATTAAACCTCCATTCAATACGATTCTGACAAAGTTCCCTCTGCCAGGCAGATTTGAATTCTTCTGAATGGACAAACGAATAAAGTGAATCTAAAGCGGTTTTTGCTCCTTGAAAGTTGGTACCCATGTCTGAATATATAGTAGAACAAGGACCTCGTCTTGCTAAAAATCGTTTGAAAGCTGCCAAAAATGTATCCGTAGATAAACCTGAGGCAACTTCTAAATGAAGAGCGCGTGTAGCAAAACATACAAACAAGCAAATGTATGCTTTCTGTGTTTTTACACCTCGCTTGCGCGATAAAGTTATAGAAAACGGTCCTCCATAATCGACGCCAGTGTGACAAAAAGCCTTGGCTTCTTGCACACGAGGTGTGGGAAGATCTGCCATGAATGGGAATGAAGGGCGCGGTTTTGCTCGAAAACAAAGATTGCAAAGATGAATCCGTTTACGAACGATTCTTCGAGCTGACAATATCCAATAATTTTGACGCAATAGCGATAGTAACAAATGAGGTCCTGCGTGCATATTTTTGCGATGATGATAATCTATCAATCTTTCTACCAGAGCGTGAGATTTTGGCAATAAGATAGGATGTTTTTGATTGTATTCCAAATCTGAATTACGAAGGCGTCCGCCTACTCTTATCAGTCCCTCATTTATAAAGGGGCTTAGATGGCGTAACCCAGGACAAATTTTGTTTTGTTCCAGCAAGGAGAATTCTTTTTGAAAACAACTTTTTTGAACAACGCGACATAAAGCCAATTCAGCTGCGTTTAAATCAGAAGCGGCAATAGGAACTGTTTTCGGTAAAAGCTTAGAAAATCTCAAAACGTATATCATAATCGTTAAAAGTTTATGAAG
The DNA here is from genome assembly GCA_025024175.1 of Rhyzopertha dominica. NCBI lineage: Eukaryota > Metazoa > Arthropoda > Insecta > Coleoptera > Bostrichidae > Rhyzopertha > Rhyzopertha dominica. Next base: position 19,988,274 of record QCXZ01000138.1, read on the forward strand.
ATCAGACACTCGATTTATCAATTCAAGAATCACATTGTCTTCCGATTTTGCGACTGCAAAAAATGTGTTTACCTTCTTCTGTTCCAAAACAAAATTATCATCTTGAATAAATCTTTTGATAGGCCAACAACTTTGATCTTCAATAATCCACTTTGGACCAGAAACCCAGGTGGAACTGTTCCCTACGATTTGTGCAGGAGAAAGACCACGTGATAAGCAGTCTGCTGGATTGTCGGTGCCATTGATGTGGAACCACTGGCACTGACCGGACACTAACAAATTTTGAATTTTAGTTACACGATTTGCCACAAATGTATTCCAACGTGAAGGTGAACCATGAATCCAGTGCAGTGCGATCATAGAGTCAGAAAAGGCATAAACATCGATTAATGACAAGCGTGAACGAAACGTATGAATGACTAGATGCAAAATTTGGGCCAATAGTAACGCTGCACAAAGCTCCAACCGCGGAATAGCTACTGTTTTGAGAGGGGCAACCTTAGATTTGGCACAGACTAATGCACATTTTGTTTCTCCATTAGGCAATACAGTTCTCACGTACACAACTCCTCCATATCCACTTTCGCTAGCGTCTGCGAATCCTAACAGATGGATATGACTATTATCATAAGCAAACAAATGACGTGGAATTTTTACTTCACCCAGTAAGTGTAATTCATCATAAAATCGCGACCAAATTAATTTAATATGCGGTGGGGCTTCAACGTCCCAATCAAGCTTGCATTTCCAAAACTCCCTGATTAGTAATTTTGCGTAAAATATAACTGGTGCTAAAAAACCAAGCGGATCATATAAGCGGGCTATTGTAGACAAAGCGTTTCTCTTTGTGCAATGTACGTCCGGTACAGCAACCCCAAATTGGAACGGTGTAACCCGATTGCGCCGATTTTACCTGCTTTGCTTTAATCCGAGGGGGCGATTGCGCCGGTTGGAGTAATGGGTCAGTTAATCCTTAGACTCGATTGCGCCGCCACCTGCGGTTAATATCCTGTTAAACATTGAGATAAGAAATTGGCCGAAATTGCCGTTATGTATGTTCTTATACAATACATACAACATATTATGTATATAAATATCTGGGTTATAATAAAACAACTTTTTCAAAAATCTTTTTTTATTTTAAAAGAAATATTACAAAAATGCAGATTCTCTATATACATAAACATAGGTATTAATTAAAATAAACAAAAAATAATAAGATAAATGCAATAATGATGCGCTCTAAAATAGTTTACCGTAATGAAAGGAAGCAGCTTTTACAAAATGAAAACGATCAATTTCGTTATTTTTATATTGTTTTAGTATTTTATTTAAATGCTCTAAACGCTCTCTATATTTTTTATTAAATATTCGTTTTTGAATATTTACACTATTTATTTTTATGTAGACCTTTGTTTGAAACTGTTTTAAAACTTCTAAAAATTGGATAATGTTAGGATGTGTTTGATAAAATTTTTTGTTAAATTCTGAGTGGAAGGACTCACAACAGTTTGTGGTTCTTTCAGAGGTCACTGATGCGGAAGCCCAAAGTTGAGGGGGAAATAAAGAATTTTCTTCCACATAATTTTCAGTAAGGTAATCTAAAAACTTTGTTACTCGAGAATCACTAATATCTTCAGCTAAAAAATCGAATGCAAAACAGTCGCCAACAGTTTCTGGTTCCAAAAATGATAAACCAAATATCCAGTTTAAAAAATTTCCTATTTTTGAGTTATGATTTTTATATTCACTCATTAGACCTAATTTTTGAATTTTTCGAATCCATGATTGGGATAAATGAAATCGGCAACCTATAATTGTTACACTTGACCACATTTCTTTTATTGCTTGGTGAATAGAATATTCAAAATCAACGACTATTTGATTTGGAAGGAATGTAAGTCCTAAGTCCATACATTTTTCTTTAATTATTTTAAAGCTGTTTAAATATGATTCTTTACTCTTATTTGGTAGTAAACAAAATACTAAGGGGATATAATGACCATTTACTATACCATGTAATGAGAACATTTGCAGGAAATGCTTTGGCGCATAATCAAAAGTCCCATCCATATAAAGTGTGGAGCATGAAGTGAGACAACTTAAATTGCTGTTACAAGAAAATATAACAATATTGCTTTTGCGACAGTTAGCTAATAAAAAGTTCTCTTGCTTACATGTTTCGATTTTTTCCTTCTCAAGCCAAAGAAATGTTTCAGGCAAATTTGTTGGCAGTTTTGAATAATGAGCTCGACGTTTTCTATAAAGACACTTACGAATATTTTGTGTATGTTTTACGTTCAAAGTGTCAAGAAGAGATGGCGACTGTGCGACTTCGGCATGGATAAGTTTAGCTGGTTTTTCGCAGATGTCATCCACAGCCTTTCTTTTCAAGGAGTTCCGAAAGACTTGAATCTGCAGTGATGCTTCTTGAGGATGGTCGTGATTTATATTTTTTTCTGTAAAAATTGTATAAGTTAAATTAGTAAGTAATAATTTCTATTCTTAAGTCTGTTTGACACGATGACGTTTTTTTGGATCAAATTTGATGCAAGAAATAAAACAATTTCTGGCTAAATTTGATACAATTTTTTATCATCGTGTCAAACGTACAAAAAAAGGTAGAAAAAAAAACAGTTTTAACTTTCTGTGAAAAAACTCAAACATTTACTTACCCAAAATTATAGTGCCTGCTTCATCTGTATAGAGCTTGGATCCGCAGAATTTATTGGTGCACCTCCATTTAACACTTTTTTTTGTAGTTTCACATTTTCGAAATTTGAAATTTTCAAAAACTATTAGAGGTTTTCCTCGTTCACTGAACATTATTTCCATATTCGTTTTTAAGAATATACTATTACTATTACACCCACCGAGCTTTGTCACAATTATTGTAATGAGACCTTTTAACAAAACGTCTGTTTATATGCAACAGTTTCTTACCCTTCCCCCTCCACCTACTKATCCGCCCTTCTCTGTTATTGGAATCAACAAATCAAGAAACCAGAACATTACCACAACATTCTAGGTGTAAATTAGCCTAAGTAATTTATTTAACGATTTGCTAAAGAAAGAGATCAAAACAAGAAAAAAGGAAAAGTAACGAGAAAGAAAAMAAAGTAAGTTTCTTTTCATAATGCCCACTTAATAAACCTTAAGGTTGGTAACAGCAACAGTGCTTTTACTTATCACAGGTTGCCGGCAGTGGGTACRAGACAAATTGACAGGCGCAGAAGCCCAGTTGCAATTACTTCTATTTTAAATCGTTTAAAGGACCATTTGAGATAAGTGAACAAGAAAAACGCAAATATAAAGAATGTGGTAATTAAATGTTACGCATCTACAAAAGCTTTGTCCGTTGTCCTCGAACCGCGAGTTGAAACAAAAAGTTGGAGATATATTATTTCGGTAATTTGCCCCGAAAATTCAAAAATTGTTTATATTGTCAATCAGAAATGATTAAATACTTGCATTAATGTTTATTATATCAGAAGACAATTGAATGTTGTATCGATCTAACACTAGATTTATCGAGCGKCTATTAGTTTTATCAATTATTTTTATAAATTCATATCGAATATTTAGTTTCATGCGTTTTTGTTAAATTAACCGAAAAGTGCAGTCTGCATTCTGAATATATATCTGTGATAATATCGAGCATTTAATTTGTTAACTTGATATTTTCCTACATTTGAATGGTCAAAATTCGCAAGTAATCGCAAATAAAATATTCAATCGCAATTAGTTAATGCCACATTCTACAAACTGGAAGGCCCCTAAACCCTAAACATTATTAATTAGAAGAAATTGGTTATCCTTAACTTCAAAAAATTGGGTTTTAAAAAACGTTTTCGTTGTTCTTAGTGCTTTCTTCTTTTCTTAATAATTTTGAAGAAACCTGCTACCGAGTTTGTGAAGCCAATAAAAATACTTCATTTTTTTCAAATGTTTCTAGAACTACATAGGATTTCTCAGAAACTGTGCAGGATTCATAACCCAAAAGGAATTTAGGTAGTTTTGACCCGATTTCGTAAGTGTGGCAATTTGCCTCCCACTGGGAGGATTAAATCTGCCATCGGCGCAATCGTACCAACGGATTAAATGACCTTTTTGGAGCTTGGGATTAGAACAGGTATTTTTGGCGCAATCGTACCCTGCCCAATTGGAAAGTGTCACTGAGTGATTGCCACTGTAAACCCAAAACCTTTGATGTGCTAGCTTCAAATTCGAGTGTTTTTGGTAATCGATCATACTCATGTATATTTTGCAAAATTTCTGCCGAATTAGAATTCCATTTCACCAAGTCAAATCCTCCCGATTTAAACATCTGTACTAGTTCAGCATATAAAGCTCGTGCCTTTGACAAACTACTAACCGAAGATACCAAATCATCCATGTAAACGTGATGAAGCACTATATGTGATGCTTCTGGATATTTCTGTGATTCATCTAGCGCGAGTTGTTTAATAGAGCGCATTGCTAAATATGGTGAACACCTTAATCCAAATCCTACACAGTTTAGATGAAAAATACCAACAGGTTCATCAGGACATGACCGCCACAAAAGTCTCAGAAAATCCTTATCTTCCGGCGCAATTAAAATTTGCAGAAACATTTTTTTCAAATCAGCGGTAAGTGCAATTTCGAACAATCTAAAATTTAGGAGAACAGCTATTAAGTCTATCTGTAAGTTTGGACCTTTGTGGAGTATATCATTCAAAGAGATGTTAGTACTAGTTTTCGCACTAGCATCTAACACGATTCTCAGAGGAGTACTTTCACTTTCAGGTTTAAAAACTCCGTGATGTGGTAAATAATAGGCGATAGTTGGCTCTATCTTTTCTACCTTTGACAAATACCCCAAATCAATTTGTTCGCGGATAGCGTTGGTATAAGCATTTTTCAAATCTGGAGAAGCGTCGAAGCGTTTTTCTAAAGCAAAAAATCTACGTGAAGCGACTGTTTTTGAATCACCCAAAACATTTGGATCTTGTCTAAAGGGTAACCTAACTATAAAACGACCCGAAGTATCCCGCTTGTATGTAGATGCAAAGAATTGCTCGCATTCTTCCTCTTCTAAACTCAATGAAGCCGGAACATCAACCTTTTCTATTTCCCAAAATCTTCTAACTAAYTCATGTAACGGTTCGACAAATGAGCAAAACGCGTGTGTGGTCACATCAGAATCTAAAATCTGCATTTTCCCAGTTATCACGTACCCTAACGACGTTTCAATAGCGTGAACCATGCCCGATAAATCTGAATACTTTCTCGGACCTATTATTTTTGAAAATATTTCCGCTCCCAATATACCATCTATCTCTCCTTGAGATGCAAAAGTGTCATCTGCGATGGGTAACCCCACTAAAAAGTCTAGCGTTGAAACATCAACCGGTTGCGACGGTATCTTGTTTGTAATTCTGTCTACTACAAATGACTCGAACGAATATCTAAGATTTGTATTAAAACGCGAGGTAATAACTACATTTACTTTCCCAGATATTTTCTGTGGGTGTGTGCCCATTCCAGAAACAGTCGAGACGTAAGGTTTTATAGCCAATTTTAGTTTTTTGCAACAATTTGCGGTGAGAAAATTTGATTGACTTGCGTATCAATTAAGACGCGTATATTATAACCCTTACCACATGGCAGTATCAAACGAACAATAGGGGTTGATAATAAAACAATTTCCTTTCTTGAAGAAAAAGTCGAACAAAAAGAATTTGTATCGTTAGCCGGAACTACTACTTCTAAATTTTGCGAAGTYTCGATAATCGGCTCAATTTTTGGCGACTGCAAATTTTGTTGGGTGTCTAAATGTAACAGACTGTGATGACGTGACGAACAAGTTCGGCATAAATGTTTAGATTTACAATATGGAACTTTGTGTACAGAGCTTAAGCAGTTAAAACATAAAGATTTCTCCTTCACGAATTTAAACCTATCTTTCGGCTCTAAATTTACAAATTTCTCGCAAGTGAATAGCAGATGATTTTTATTACAAAGTGGACAACTGTTGTCGTGATGCAAAGTTTGTGTGTTGCTTTTTACCATAAATGCGCGAGTTGGTTGATTATTCGAACATTTTGGCTTCGTGCCGTTGCTTGCTGATTTACTAGCACTAGTAGATTGATTGTTAAGCGATAATATTTTGCGCTGTTCTTGTACAAATTTTCGTACTTCTTCGTATGACGGTTGGCTGTCTTTGCGATACGACATTTCGAATAACTTAGCGGTCTCCTTATCTAATTTTGAAAGCGCTAGATAAGAAAGCATAAAATCAGCGAGGTCATCAATTTTCAAATTTTTAAGAGCCTTGACAGACGAATCAAATTTCTCGAGAAATGCGGAGAGGCAATGAGCGTTTTCGACCTGAGCGGGTTTAAAACTAATCAACTGATCCATATAACAATTGGCAAGCGCCCGTTTATCTTCATATTTCGTAACTAAAGCGTTCCATATCACGTCATAATTGGCAGCAGTAGGAGTTATCCCAGAACAAACTACTAAAGCTTTACCACTAAGTTTTCCTAAAAGGTAATGTAATTTGTTGATTTTATCAACTTCAGGGTTATCATGAACAAGGCTTTTAAAAGTTTCATAAAAAATAGGCCACTCGGCGTGTACCCCGGTAAAGGATGGTAGTTCAATTTTAGGCAGTTTCATTTGAACTGATTGAGCGACTGGAGCATCTTTATTTTGTTCATTTGCAAATTTAAACACATCTTTTGCGGAATTTTTAATGTAACAATAAAGTTCATCAAAGGCTTCCAATGGCTGAAAATTAGGCACATATTCTTCGTCCATTGACAAACTAAGTTCATTGATCTCAGTCATAATTCGTTCAAATTGAACCCTCGTATCTTCCAACGTCTCATACCGAATCTGAAACTCTGATGAGTGCTTTTTCTCTTTCAGATTTTTAGAATTGTTATACAACCTTTGTATGCGTTGAAAAAGAGTTTCCCTTTTTGCCGTTAATACTTTTAACTTAATACTATCTGCGTTACTCATTTTACGTGAAACAAATAAACAAATGCGATAAGTTTAACACCTTTGCAATAAAGAATTAATAATAAGCAAATAACTTTAAATTGGCAACGCAAATAGCTGCAAGTTCCCAAACTAAATTCAAATGCAGCGAAATAGCGATAAACAAGCAACAAAAAGTCTAATAGCGATAGCGACGAGCGCGAGGACGAACCCAAAGCGGATGATAAATCGTATTGATTCCAAGAATTTGTACAATTCACTATGCGGCTTTAATCAATGAAATGCAGTTCAAATATCGACACCAGACTGACAAAAGATGAGATTAGTAAATGTGCGAATCCGGCTCGTAATGGACCAAATGTAGGCGCGAAGGACCAGTGCAAAAACAAATGAAGACTATGTAACTAAACTCACCTTAACGATCTTACTCCGGTGTCGGCGAAAGCGTTGTTGTTAGATCGTGGATATGGAATCAAAGGAATGGATTGAAGGATTGCATCACTTCACAACGCAGCATCGCGATCTCAATTATTTGCGTGTGTATTTCACGTCGCGAACTCATATTCTACCTGTTCTGGTGTCGCTACTACTGTCTGTACTCTTTTTTGCGAAGTAAGAAAAATCGGTACAAGAAATCCAAATAAAACGTATGAAATCGCGCCAGCGTTAGTGGCGCGAACAACTCCTTTTTATCAAATGTTCGGATTTTCGTTAATTGTAAACCTATTCTTGCTACGTCAGGCAAGCGGTGCCATTGCTAATTAACATAGAAATAGGAGTAACATGTAATAGTTGTAATTAGAGCAAAGTAAGTAAATCATTAAGAAATAGAGGAGAATCAGACAGAAAGAACATAAAAAATGGTGGAGTCTCCACTTATTAACGCGTCTAATTATTGACTCAGATGACCCTTTTAAGTATCTTATTACAGGAGAACAATGTCATTAAGTTTCGCTAAAGCCTGTAAATCTAATCTAATTATATATTTGACCATTCAGATGATCAGATGAACATCAAGAAAAATAAAGGCACATGGTTTCTTAAAATCCTGTTCCAAATATTTATTGAGCAGCGATGTTGTCGTATATAGGGAGGGATCTGATGGACATTTTCATTGCCGGCTGGCACCGAAAATTGTGTGTTATTAAACCCACTTTATGGAAAGTAGCCCCATCTAATAGCTCGATATTTTAATATGCTGTCCGCTTGCAATTTATCGAGTGTCCACTACACGGTCGTCATCTGTTTCCTAAGTTGACAGTAAATAACTCCCKATAAGGTTCSACATGATATGGATAGTAGTTGTGTTGCTTAAGAATATTCTATATAGAGACAGTTGATTTGCTAATATTACTCTGACCAGCAAAGTGCACCAACACAGGTAATATTAAAAGAGCATTTACGGTGAAAGAGACTCTAGCGCATTTTCTTTGTATCGTCGAGATGTATTTATTTTCATTTTAAGTAAAAAAAGTACTACATGTTGATGATCGTTAGGCCAAGACCCATCCAGTGAGACTGAACCGTTGACCCGTTCTGGAACTACAAGTGCGACAGACGGACAAAGTTCGAAAAATAAAACATTTTTTCCGATATTTGGAAGGTTTGGTTGATAGCCAAACTAACTAAAGTTTTTGTTTTTGTGTATGCATCCTAAGTAAAGTCTAGCAGCCAAGAAAGGATTTTGACAAATTTTCATAGTATCAAAACCATATTTGCTATTTCCTTGTTCGAAGGCAACAACTAATACCAAGTGCGAACACAATAAACGAATATAAAAAATAAATGCCTTAATAACCAATTACAACAACCGAAATATATAAATAACATAAACACTAGCAACTATTTAACAAAGAAACAGAACAACGATAGAAACTGGATCATATAATAACAGCTCTTAATAAAAGATAATTATTTTAAGTTTTCTCCAAAGCTATACTAATGATAGATATCGCTATTGTAGATGAAAAAAGGGTTATCCTTCATTGAACTGAAAGAGGTACTAAAATGGTATTAAAATTAAGCGATAAATTCCAATATCCAACAAAAAAAGACGGTTGTTACAATTAACATAACGAAGTTGGTGTGTATTTATAATATATTCGGGGGTCGTCAATTTTTTAATAGGTATTTATGGACGTAATGTGGAACTTTACTGGATTAGCGGCATCGGATGTGCAGTCGAACGTAATGGCTGTTTACGCGCCAAGTACTGAAGGTAGGTAATACTTGAGTCCACAAGTCCCGTAAAGGTTCTTTCAGTATACTTGATGGATACAATATTTTTTTGTTGAAAGGCTTAAAAATCAAATAACGGTTCCACTTTTTTATAATATTTGTCAAAATGACTAAATAAAAAATGACTGATAAGCAGTTGTGCCGAAAAATACATTAATAGAAAAATTTAGTTGTTTACATGGCAACAAAAAGTGAACAATAACTAACCAAGAGTCAAATATGACACAGTCGTAATTTTGTTATGAAGCGTCAAATAGTTTTATATTAGTTAATAGTATTGATTTAATTAAAACATTGTGATTGGCATTGTTGGATGCTGTGGATGCGGTAGTTTTCAATTTATTACAGAAAAAAATACAGGACAAACATAAAGATGAAGGTAGAAAAATTATGATTTGGCATATTACTGAATTACTTAAATTAGTTGATAAATCTATACTGAGTATGTATTCAGTGGCTTATTTTGCCAGCAAAGTGAAGACATATGGTCGCAATATTCAGTGATAAAGGCTCTTTTTGGTAAATGAAAACGCTGATATCAGACATTTCCCTAAATTACTAAATTACAAGCCTAAAATACAAAAATATTTACCGAAGCTGAGATTGATGGATGGTGGAAGAACCACATAGAGATTTGTTCGCAATAATTTTTATACTCGTTGTTGCGCTAGGTTACAAAATAAATATGTTATTAAATATCGTGACCGTTGCTGGTGCTTGTCCAGTGGAATGCCAATGGGGGAGATTTCTCAGTTAGAACCTCCCCCCAAGACCCATGAGGAATAATGGTTTGAAACAAAAACACGAAATGATTACGTTTTAACTTCAAACAAGAGAAATAGTTTAATTCTGTGTCTTATTAAATTGCAGCATTTTCTCCCTCCCGCCCCCATGAGATAATTAACCCCCGCACTAACCAAAATTATTTGGCACGGCACTGTACTTGTCGACGACAAGAGTTGATATCTGTGACTATGGTTGACATCCAAGATTTGTACTCTACAATTGTAGTTAAATTAAAGTATTTAGCATTAGTACGCCAGAAAATATTGCGACTTTATACAATTCTAATGATATTATTTTAGATGTGTAGCTCTTTGTCCTACGGATATAAAACATTAACTACACTGTTCAGCCAGCATGTATACATAATATGGCAAGAAATCGTGCAAAAATGGCCTAGTATTTGAAAATCGCAAGTAGTATTTTACATACCGGTCATTGTTTAAGAAGGTGCTCCGCATTTTTCCTGGAAGATTCATGGGGTAATATAATCACCAACGTCATGGAGCGTTGCCAAGGTTACGTTGAGGATTCCATGAAAAAAAACTGATTTCAAATAAGATATGTTCGCGAGAATTTTTGCAAGAATCATTTTCTTAAATATAACCGATACAGGAGATACTAAAATTTAAAATCTGAACGTGACTACCGAACAGTCTTGTACTTCAAGGGGTACTTATTATGCTGTCATCAGTTGAAGTGTCCCAAATTAAAGATTTCATTGATGTTAACACTGCTACTACACTATAAGTCAATATTGGTAATTGTTCCAACTTTTATATTAATTTTTATAAGAATAAGGTACTATACAAGTTCTGAATATTCTATAAGTAAATAAAGTTTTCTTTAGTGGGGAAATTGTTTGACATTGTTCTGATATTTTTCAGTACTACTGTTGTAAAATTTTTACGGTACTAATTCTGTAAATTGATGTTTTCTTCAGGGCAGTAGTTGTTATAATATTCATCTTTAAAAAATATTTGAAAATTTCTAGCAGTTTTCAATGTTATATACCTGAAAGTAAATAATTTCTTACAACTTTCATGTTGTTTAGATCTGACTTAGATAAGCGAATTGGTAGAAGAATAAAAACATTGTAGCTAGAGTGTGAATATTTTATTCGCCTGCAATCCAGTCAAAACATGAGTATAAAATATATTACATTAGAAAAAAACAACTTATAATTGATAATCAAGAAATCGTTTTCCTCTAACTGAACCTTCATTTATATTTCTAAACCTCAGCCATCACCCGATACGAAATCTGAGAGTAACAAGGACGCCCAATCAATTACTTCCTAATAAACACCGTACCTAGTAAAGTTTATATATTTTTAAAGCAACCGTGGAACACCAACGAACTAGAGGGAACACAAAACAAACACGCAGGAATCGACCAACACCTACTAACCACACGCAACAGCAAGCGAAAACAAAAGCGTTTAAACGCCGTTCGCAGGCTTCATTTAGTAATAACAAAGGTAAAGTAAACATCAATAATTAAACTGATTGTCTGGTCAAACAGCGCCACACCAGTAGTCAGTGGCTCTAACAAGAAAGACCAATAGATTTCTTTCATGACGAGCGCTACGTTCCCTTTTCCTGCATTAACGAAAACGGATGTGTTTATTTTCGAGTAGCGATTATGCAGTTTTGTTGCTTCGCTCCAGACCTGATTACCACACAACATAATCGCGGTGCGCCTCGAAAGCTTTGTATTATGTTGCACAAAAATTGTGGGGTTTCTAACGAATGCCAATACAAGCAATGTAAAACATGCCTGTCCCTTTAAAGTCAAGCATTTTCACGTTTCTCTCTTTAGTAGTATGTCAAGTCTTGTGTATATTTACTAATTAATTAATTATAGACGACGGCAACCTTACGTTATAGATCCATCCCTGAAAACGTACTAGTGTTAGCCGCAATCACTGTACCTCAGAAGTTTGGACCAGATCATCAGATGTTTAGAGAAAACCTCCAAAGAATTAGGGCAAGATCTTTGTGTTTTGCAGTAAAATATTGTGCGGGTGCGTAGACACAAATTTCTAATTTAACTTCCTTTATTTAAACAGCAATACCGATATGCTGAATCCAAAAACAACAAATACACTACTATTTCAAATACTACACTACAGCTACCTTCTCGCTTACTTCAATGCCTTTCATACCAGACATCAAACTTTCCCCTATGCGGTAGCCCGCGCTTAATATAGGGTAGCTTCCAGCCTATACAATCCCACTAGATGTTTCTGGATCCATCTGTTACCAGGATCAATACCTAAGGGATTGCAGTGTTCTATTAACATGGTAGCAGGTTTTCATGTCTGCAACTTTAGTCTACAGATGATGCTGATGGTGTCATGATATTGTACTTCAAGAAACTCAGTGTGCTCGAGAAGGACAATTAGTTTAAGGCTACACATTTATTGACAATACGAATCACCCTCACCATTGTTTAGCCACATACGTTAAAAAGCATGCTAAACTACCAAATAATTAATAATGGCATTCATGTTTTAATCACCATTCATAAAGTAAATGTGAATGGACTCGTAAATAAACCCCAATTACAAAAGTCCGGATGCATTTCCATGGTATATTGACATCCAGCCATCTGCATAGGTAACACCAATTGTCAAAGTTCTTTGGGGTTACGTCAATAACAATGCAAATGGAACTGTTCATTAACCATGGGCAGAAATTTATAAATGACATTTTGTATTTAACGCTAAAGACAAAAACATTTTATTCCGCAAGATGGGGTAATGGTTATAAACCGGATTTGTGGTTTGTTACTACCAATGAAAGATTTTTACCTGTTCATGTGTGGTGTTAAAGATTTTCTTCACATCCAACCCAGACCATGACCAGCTCTAGTTCAAGTTGACATCCACAATCATTTACAAGATCGTTGATGAGATTTAAAAAAAAACACCTACCTTCCTTGGATTCCACCACACGTTTTACATTATTTGCGCTTTGTTGGTTTTGTGAAAAGTTCTGCAAAACACGTACATTAAGACTTATACTTAGACTTCTATTACAGATTGATTCGAGCTTAATGAATCGCCCTGGGTGAACTATGAGGGTGTAATCTATTTTCCACAGGCCCTTCAAGATTCTTGCTTATCGATGCAGATGCTTCGATAGAGATAGAGGAATGGAAATATTCAACCGCACATTGCAAATTCTCTGTAGTTCACCCCGTACTGCAAGCCTTTCAAACAGTTGGGAGCGGATATTTCGCCCGGAGAAATCATGGCCTTTAGTGACCCGATGCGCTCTTCGGCGGAGGTTAAGAGAGGTCAATTCTTTTGTGGACTACTTCAGAGAAATGCACTGTTTTCTCGCTCAMTTGCATACGATTCTATTCAAGTCGGACAAAGAAAAAAGAAGTGGGATCGGAGGCGGCGTCGATGGTGTCTTGTACAATAATAGCGCTAATAAGTATTGAATAACTGGAATGTGCCTTGTTAATCGATGGTATGATACAGACAACACGGATATACATGAAGATAATGCAAGAAAATCTTGTTTAAGCTTGAACTAAATCGAACCTACGTTCCAAAGTAAACCCAAATTTGTCAAGTAATTTAGAAATAAAACAACTTGTTCTACGTAATATAGGACACAAATTTCTTATTTGTTCGATGACTAAGCACCTTACAGGCCAAGAGACAGGTACCTATTTATTGAACAGCGCGATTAACATTACGACAGCACCACAGGGATATCATAACAGGCTAGGCGGAAAAGCATATATTATTTATGATGAACTTGTAATATCAAGTTTATACCTGGTGAATTTTTAAATTACTGCGAAGATATGCAGAAGCAGTAACCGTCACAGCTAAAGAGATTCAGGAAAAGTAGTGAGTACACATATTATGTATTTACAATATTTAAACCGTATGTGCAACTTGATCGTCTATTTGGTGATAAACTAATTTATAATATTTATTTCATCGAAAAACTATCTGAAAGGCACAGTTCCTATTTTAAGGAAAGCTGTTCTAGTTTAATCTTCCTTATTTAATTCATTTGTTGGAAATAAATACAAACCTTTATTAATTATGAGCAATGTGATGAAATGTTTTGATTTTATAAACCGTTGGGTCGGCATCCTAAGCCACTGTTGTTGTTGCTATTGCACCCGTAATGATTATACTGTCTTTTGTGCTATTACGCTATTACGCAATTATATAATTTATTACATTTTTTTGATAAATATTTTTTTCTTTGTCGAGATTTTTGTTAAAATTTTTCAAATGTTGCACCAAGATCTAGTTGTCTCAATTTTGTCTAACATGCCATTTACGAAAAAAATACACTCGTCAAAATAATAAATGTTTTTTTGAGCAAATGAAGCTCGGCCGCTCTTCTATTGGGCACCGTTTCAAAAATATGTTCTATCGGAATCGMATATAGTTCTGTCTAGGATAAAGAATATGMTCGAGTCCAAAGTTGCCATATCCGAAAGTATTCTGAAATAAAAATAATTTTCCAGTTTTTAAATGGATTTGAAGTCAATGAATTTTACATGGCATTATTTTCACAAAAATAAGATATCTTTGACACGGTTGAATGTAGATGTAGATGACCTTAAATATAAACGCCCTTAAAAAGGGAGTCCCACGTTACTGTTTCTTTAATACACCTGTTACTATAATCTGGGCACGTGTAACTTTAAGCTATAAGATGAATATGAAAAAGATTAATCATTTAAAGCAATTTTATTTCACTGGACTCTTTCCGCTGGGCTGGTCCTGTACTTACCGACCGTAACATGCGTAGTTCGTAGAACTATTGCTAAATGGCATCAGCATTTTCACAAAATAACTGCCGAAGTGCGGTATAAGATATGTCCATGCCAATAAATAAGGATATTCCATTTGCAAATGAGACAGCTACAAACTTTTTCTAAGTATAACTAAATCTGTAGTGTGTAGTGTAGTGTTATGATGTGGAAAAACTAGCGCCTGCAGATTAGGCAGCCAGACCGACGTTCGAGTAGTTGCTAGTAGGTTAATTGTGCTCGACTGTTTGGAAAAAGTTCCGATAAGTGGGGGATAGCCCTGGCCTATTTTGGAAATTTCCTCGGTCGGTATAAAAGGTCGAGCAAGCAGGTATTTAGAGCGACCCAAGTGTTCGAAAGTGCATTAGATTAACTATAGTGAAGTGTAGTGTTTTGGATAATGGTTAATTGAATTAGTAGTATTGAAATAGTAGTATACTGAACTAGTAGCGTTATAGTTTAGTGTATTTCGAACCTAGTGCGTAAGTAAAGGAAAGCAAGTTCGAACAAGTACGAATACGTAACAATATGCTAATACGATTGGGCACCATTTGCTTATGTCAACCTTTAAAATCTTGCAATTTGAATTTCCCCAGATATTTTTAGCTTAAAGAGTTCGTTACACACCTTGTTTAAGAAAAGTTTTATACTTAATCTGAGTCAGAATTGGTAAAATTTTCTTTAACTTAAGGATGATCCTGAACTTGCCTTATAAACTTATTTAATACCGTTCTTTGGAAAACTTGAAAATACGAATATTTGATGCGATAGTACGCCAGTTCCAGCTCAAATTTTGTTTCCATGCTTCGTATTTTTGGGACAGAAGTTGCAACATTGTATGTTTGCAATGCAGGTTCGCCATCAAGAACTTTTTTAAATAGTATCAATTGCTAATCACTAATCAGGCCAAGTCATTTAAAATCAGCCTGCGTTGCGTATACTTCCTTTCTTTTTCTCCGTAATTTGTGCGTTGTATTAAACAGTAAACCAAAAACTTTCGTTTCGCAACGCAATTGTTTTTGTGTAACGAACAGAGCGCAAAAAGCCTCTTTGGATAAACATTTACCTACTTTTACTTTGCATAAAAACGACTGTGAGATGATCAGTGGAACAAATTGAAATTTCGTTACATAATCTAAAGGACAAGGATAATTAACAGTTATGCAACCTCGCAAAACTTCAGCGGAAATTTAGAAGCTAGATTCGAAAACAAGGTAGGTCATAGCCCTGATATATCAGTAACAGAAGAATTGATGTTAATACTTCTCACAGTCATGCTAAATCAGTTACTTAACACTATAAAAGATGCGAGAGAGATTGGCGTACTGCGCAGTTGACATCATCAAAGCAATCGAATGAATATTACAGTTTTTAACTTATTATCAGACGGAATTAATATTGCTAAATAACAAGCAATCTTCAACTTTTTTCATTAAGTATCAATGTTAGATGGAGTCACGGGTGTTCCCTATATGACGTCAAAGTATTTTTTGCGAATAGAAATATTTTTTAACAGAAATTGATACAAATTTTTCTTATCTTTCGAGTTTACTAAATTGTTTTTTGTAAAAGAATAAATAGAAAGGATCCAGGTTTTGCATTTCCTTGCGAATAATGTTACAAATATTATTTTTCAGTCCTGTATTGGTCCACCGTCATTGCGTCTATCTTTCACTGTTTGATACAAAAATGCCAACGGCAACGGATCAAATGGTATAGTAAATCTCTAAACATCTCCCTACAATTAAATTTTCTTAAAAAATAATATATGACCTGAACAAAGAATCCCTGATTAATCCGACCTAAACATTCATTTTCTCCGTTACTGACTAGGCGTTTCTTAGGACACTCCGATTCAGTGCAAAAGAATTTCATAAAAAAACAGTAAGTTTGTGAATACACAAGATTTTCTTCTCTTATCAACGATTTCCACCTTTTTAAATTCGCAATATTTTGCAATTAGTCTACTAATGTTTAATACTTACTACTAAATTGCACACGGCTACCTTAAAATTCATAAGAAATTTGAAATACGAATTTAATAATGACGATTCATATCGTCGATACAGTTTTGCATAAAAAGGCGTTCTGTGTTTTTACTTTTGAGGTTCAGTTAGAACATTTTGGCCGTTAATAAAGTACCTAAACTTGAAGCGTTTTTAAAATTAATTGAATTCGATACTTTAGTATCGTTGTCTTCAGGGGAAAAATCAGTTTCTGATTGACGCCGGCTTTATGAGAAGACTCGGAAAATAATACAAGTGAAAGTAAAATCGATTAATCTTGAGTACTAAATAGCAAATATTGAATTCCGTGCTTTACCCCATCCTGTATAAAACAAGTTGGCAAGTTTCTTGAATTCAGTCAATTACCTAGGTAACAAATAAAATTTCGTCTTTGCATAGCAGCTGCCTCTAGCAAAAAAGGCGGAAGATTCATGAGGAAGTAAGTAGCCAATATATCGTTCATATAATCAATACAGGCGGTCGGTCAGACTTAAAATGCTTTGTGGATGTCCATCATCAATCTTCGGACTGAACGCTAAGGGCACGGAACAATCTTTTCCCCCTACATCGCTTTAATTCCAGTTGATGCATTTTACTGCCGCTTTTACTGGTTATTTAGAAAAGAAATCATACACGTACCACTAATAACTAACATTCTAAAAAAGATCTAAAAACTGTGATGGCGTTTCAAATTTTTAATAACGTAACTTAATGTCCTACATGTTTATGAACGATTTTATACGTCTATGAATATAATCAAGCATTGCAAGGTGAAGATGTGATATAAAATAATTTTTACGTTTCTCGACTCAGATATTCATCTACCTATGTAACTCCGCTCTTAAAAGTGTGTATAGCCGGACCCCAAATGTTAGTTATGTATCACAATTTAAAGAATAGTTTGATCTAGTTCAAACAATGGTAGATTCCTCTCAGGATTTGCTTTACGATGGCCATGAACAAGTCTCGAGGTCACACATTGAAGTTTGCCGAATCTGACCGGATAGACAACTGCTTATCTCCACGGGCAATTTTATGCAGATTTTTAAGTTATACTCAACCAAGAGCCAGGTAATCTGAACGAGAACGGGTAGAAAAACAACAAAAGCGGGTAAACAATTGACGCGTCAAAGGAAATTCCAGGCTAATGGTGCAATTAGCTAATAAAGTATAAACCAATAATTTTTTGTGTCTGAAAAGCATAATAATAGCTGTTTGCGCAACGTGAACGTAGAATGTAGAAGTAGAACTCTACTGGACAAGACTAATTATCAAGAAGAGTCCAATAAAGTTCAATTAATTCGAGGTCGCATACAAAATTTTATGATCGATTTTAAAATTGCTCAACTTCTTTTCCATTATATAACCTCGGTAACATAGATTAACTTTATGTTAAGAGTACATTATAAAGTAAAAATTCCAAGACGACAAACTGCTACCTTACGGTCATCTTACGGCGGTTATACATTACTAAATAGCTACGTATTATATACATATACATAAAAAAAATGTATTCAAAACTTTTCCTAAATTAGGTTCCTCTAAAAATCTACAGAGGCTCCATGCCGAGAGACTATTTTGAACAGCACAGGAAATCAAATGTTAGCGATTATTACTCGGAGGTCTCGAAATGGACCCTTATTATGGTAAAAAAATATAATAAATGAATATGGACAGGATTTTAATCCCAGTTTACAAGCATATGTTTTAGCCATTAAGAACACTAAATATCTTGTTTGCAATTAACTTTCAAAACTAGCTAATGAAATACTTAAAAGCTAAATACACACGTTCTTCGAAAATATTTCAAATTTTTTTACTACCTAAAAATGAGGTATTATTTAGTAGAAGAAATCACAACGGATAATTCGGTGGCCATTTTGAAAATCTGGAGAATGCTGCAAATAAAATCAAATTTAAAAACAGATGTATCACTAATAATATTGAAAAGAAAAATTGCGACAAAAAAWTAATAACACACTTTGTCTAATATTAAGGGTAAAGAGTAACAGTTTTTATGGTACCTACTACAAGATGGCCACCCTCGTTTTGTAAACAATTTTTGCAAACACGTTAGTTGCAAGACTATAGTGTAAACGCTACTAAATTTTCGCCATTCTAAATCATTATAATAACTAAAAACTTCACATAAATAACGAAAATAAAAATTTGTCGAAAAAACTTAAGCTTAATTAACAACTAAAATAACGTATTAACTTTGTTTTAATTTTCAACGACTAAAAATACTGACTTTCCTTTTTACGCCGCACATTGACTTTTGCACGCCCTCACTCATGATTAGCTTGGTACACAGTATCCGTTTATTCTCAAAGTCAGCAAGCGAAGGAGCTTCTGTGAATGTTTTTTTGAAGCTTTCGTTTGATATTAACCCAATATTTTTCGATAGGCCTTAATTCTGGACAATTTATAGTGGGTTCATGTTTTTTGGCACCACTTCTACAAAATTAGTTTGGTATCATTCCACTGCCTTTTTCGAATAAAGGGATGTCGCCAATTCAGCCCAAAACAATACTGAATTCCATAGGCGTAGCTAACACAATATTTTAGGGGGGACTTAAGTCCCTCGAGTAGAAATAATAATAATTATTTACGATGGGTAATAAAACATTAAATATTGAAGTTGACCTTCTCAGGGGAGGCAGCTTTGGCGATGGCAGTTTTACCGTCAATCTCAATGCATATAAATAAATTATTATATTTAAACCTTGACAAATACATTTAGGAGGGCTATATAGCTACGCCTATGCTGAATTCTTCTGTTTTTTTTATAAAAGGTAATATCCTTTTTTCAAACATTCTTCCAGATAGATTTCCGTGATTATAGTGCCGGTGGTCACAAAAATTTTGCTTCTTAAGCCGCATTGACAAATTGCTTGCCATATGAGGTACGTTTAGGCAGTTTTTTCTATTTCTATCCCTGTCTCAAATTCATTTAAAGATGCCCCTCCAACGCGAGAATAGTACTGATTAGCAAGCAATCACTTAAAATTTGCCTTAACATAAGTTTTATCATCCATCACTGGACATGAGTCCATTTTCTCGATAAGGAGGGAGTAGAAAAACTTTTTGCCTTGGAACCACTCGATTATATTGGTTTAACGTTCGTTTTGGGAATTTTTTTTTGAAGTTTCAATATTACATTTCTTTTTAATATTTATTACATACGCATGACTGATTCCTTTTTTTTTGGCTACATCTCGGGTTGAAATTGAGGGATTTTCTGTATACAGATGACAAATCTCGTTCTCAAGTTTTTTTTTTAGGTATGTGAGTCGGTCGACTCTTTCTTGCGATAGTTCCTACTTCCCTGATTCGTTTTAAGCACCTTTGAACAGCTCGTTTTGTCGTATGACACATTTGCGCAATTTGTTTTGCCGAAAGACTTGTATGTTCATTCCATTTTCGCAAAATGTGTCAACACAAACGGTAATTGTCTAAAGCTGCTATGTTTATTAATAATAATGGTTTACCGAATAATGTACTTGACGTAAAAATAAAACGTCTTAAACCAGCGACGCTTTAGGTTACCTGATCTACCAAAACTCGACTTTATGTCTGGGGCAAAGGTAATTACTAGGTTTATACAACTGCAATTATACCTGACGGCAGCATGAGCAATTGAATGCAGATTGGCTTTAGAGCAGTTACTGAAACTGATTCAGCACATTAAGAGAAATTTAAATAAACTGGTACGTTCGAGTCTCTTTCAACAGTTTCTTTACACCGCAAATTACTGCAATTGTAGATATTTTATTTCCAAAAATGCGTACAGGTCTCTTTATTGAAATGGGTTTAAGCGTGCCAGTATTTGATGAATTAATGCTAGCCCCTCAAAGTCTGGTGGTACGTGAAGAAATAGTGGTATTAATGGAAGGTAACACAATAAAAATGGAGAAACAAAATTGATAACAGACGTTAACATGGCTTTGTGAATATTGTAAAAATTTATTTAAGGTGTACACCATACACATAATAAATCACAACACTTCCACTAAAACAAGGGTAAATAAAATGACATATATAAACAATTTGTTTTTGTACTTTTGAGAGTGATGGATTTACGGGACATCCTGTATACATATAAAAGCCATAGGAGGGTATACTTGCAATGAAGCAAGCGGCTTGTGCATCTTAGTGTACCAATATACCAAAGTCGCAATATAAACTGGGGAGCATACTTATAGCCCTATCCTGAATTTTAAGTTTTTCTTCGTCAAATGCAAACGTAAATTAATGTAACTAACAATAGGGATAAATGGAACGAAAATAATAAGAAGTAGACTATTTTGTCATTTGTTAACAGTTCCCGTATTTTAATAAAAAAAATTAAATTGGACTGGTGCACAACTATAGCCGCATCTAAATTGCACGCAGAATTGAACAAATTTTAACAAAACAAATTAATAATGAGTTTGGCCTCCATTCTTCCCAGTTAGCTCAAAAATTCTAGAATTCATGCTTCCGACCAAATTATTTAATATTATTGGTTCCAAATTGGCCCAAACCTCTTCTAATGAATTTTTGAGTTTATTTACATATACTCGCGGAACTAGAATACCCTAAAGGTTTTCCATTGAGTTCATGTCAGCTGAACAAGAGGGCCACTCTAAGGCCCGGTTGCACAAACATGGATCAAATTTGATCCGGGTTTAATCCGCGGTCGTTGCTATAGCAACACCAATCACAACACCGGATTCATGACGTTGCTAGGCAACAACCGCGGATTAAACCCGGATTAACTTTGATCCACGTTTGTGCAACCGGCCCTAACAATTCGACATTTTGGTTGGCAAACCAAGCCATCGACTTTCTACTGACATGAATCCTTGAATTATCTCGTTGGAAAATGAAATATCGCTCGTAATTGTTTTTTTAAGCATTAAATTTGTCCCAAGAACTTGAATGTACTCTCGACTGTTCATTCGTGTTGATGAGTAAGCCAATGTTAAAACGCCTGCTGTTGTAAAGGCACCCTATACCAATAACTTACCACCTCCAAAGTTTTGTTTTGAAACATCCTCAGGTTCTCTCCCCAAACCTCGCCAATAATAACAATTGAAACCATCTGGATCATCAAGATTATTTTTTTTCGTCAGAAAAGGTCTGAGTTAAAAAAATAACATGGTTTAAGTTGAAGTTTAATTGTAAAGTTTTGCTTTACACTTTCCCAATATCGATTCATATTCTCACGAACAAATTCCAAACGGGCTGTTTTATGGTGAGGAAGAAGTCTCTGACATTTTCTTAGTTTTCAGCTTTCACTTTTCTTCAGAACTCTCCCTATAGTCCATTTTGAAACATCAAGCCCGCACTCTCCGGCAATTTTTTTCCGACTTTTTAAAGTACTCGCTGTAGCAATAATTCTTGCAGCTCTGGGCGATTTTTTCTTCTTAGGGCCACCTTTCTTGTTTGTGCCATACTAATCAGGGTTTCGCAAATAATTAGCAACAACTTTACGAGATCGGTTAATTCTTTGAGCAATTTTTCAGCGACTAAAGCTTTCATCCTGCATCCCAAAAAGATTTTAACTTTTTCTATGTCACTCAGATACCTTCAACGAGGCATTTTTAACACAATTGTTATAACACAGTGACAATTAATATTTAATAACAAAATATAAACATGTTTTTGACGTTCAATCACAGCCACCTAAAAGCTGTTTAAGTGGCGCTATAGTTATGCACCACGCAAATTTTAGAAATTATTTCATTAAATTATGGAAATTATTAATAAATTACTTTAAATAGTCCAGTTCCTAATATTTTTACTTCTTTTATCCTTTTTGTAAGTTTGAGGTGGGGCTATAGTTATGCTCCTGGGCGTAGAATAGAGTATGCATTCGAATGCCTACACATTCGGAATTGTAGGCCAGTTAGCGAGAACAAAGTGTTAAACTGCTGGTATGTGTTACACGAGAGAAAATAAACAAAAAGTAGTTTCATTAAAGTATCCGTAGTGCACTAGCATGATTGCTGGTGTTAAAAATTACACGCAGGCAACCAGGCACGGAGCTAATTCGTACGAAAATGTGAAAAGTTTTGTTTAGCCTCGTTTTCCGGTAGCGTCGAGTCGGTCCTCATTTTACTGAACATGCGAAGTTGGAATGAAGGCATCCAAGGCACGGGCAAAATTGTCTCTTTATATCGTAAAATGGCCTCGTTTCTGTATACGAAAAGTTTATTTTATCTGATTTGGGGGGCACTCAAGATGTATGTTTTTATACCAAAATGTGAAACTGTCTCCATTGTGTACCGCCCGGAGTATAATGCGGTTGCTCCTGGGTTATACATTGACGATGTTTGTTCTCATAATTGCTGCAAAGTCTAAAAACTTTCAAGTCGGGTAGGACGCAGCTCAGGAGCGCGATAAAAATATGATAGATGTTCTGTCAGGGGAAAGCGGCGTCAATTCTAGTGGGACAGTTAATTACCAAAACATTGAGGTATACCTTATCTGGATAAATCAGATGACAGTGGAAAGTACATGCAACAGTGTAACATTACAAGCGTCACGATTTCAAAAGCATCATTATGCGTTAAAAAAATTTACTTGAGCTATACAGGGTGTCCCGAGGAAGTCCCAAGTTTACCTTTCTAAAATTTTTAGGCGGGATCTACTTTGAAAGAAAAACCATATAAACTTTATAGTGCCCTAGTATAAATTATTAGTTTTTTGTCTTCTAAGTTCATAAACCGTTGCAGTTTAAGTATTGAAAATATCATCTTATTTATAAATTGAAAATATACCACGGTTTAAAACTGTTATAGACATAAGTTCGATTAATATTCATGTATGCGTATTTCCTTTTTTGCTTATATGCAAAAGCTATTATATATTGATATAGATAGATGTTTATTTTGTAAAGTCCTTTTAGTTATTTCTAGTATTTATATTCGATGGGTCAGGCTCCCAATTATATAAAATTAAACTAAACTTTGTATTAAAGTATACGACATTTTTTCAAATAGTTCCCTTCTTTATTTTATAATTGACAAATTGACATTAAATTTAATATTAATTTTGATTTAATAAGAGGTTTTTAACGGGAAAGCAGGCATAGATTTAAATGAAAAAATAACTGGCTGCGAGTTATTCAGGCGATAAAAAGTTCTTATTATTAATTTTGATATTTGAAAAAGACCTAAAATAACAGTCGAAATGTAATGTAGATACAAAGTCTAGTTTAATTTAATATAATTGGGAGCCCGAATCAACAAATACAAACATTAGAGATATTACCACAATTTACCCAAAATTTGTAAGAAACTAATGAATCCTAAAAATGACTACATAGTCTAAATACCATCTTTTAAAACTGCACTTATGTGCTTTTTTTGAATAAAATGGACAAAATGTATTGTAATTACAAACTTAGTAAATTGACAATCGATCGATTGATGTGACACATGTTTTACGAGGGTTGATCCCTATGCTGTACCCCTACTCCCTTAAGTAAAACTAGTCTCTCTMTACACTAATGCACTTGGTCCATCGGTGCTCCAACATCTCAACAGCTTCCTGGAAAAATGTTTGTGATATCTCTGCAAGACGAATTGGTTAAGGCTTTTGCAGCCAGGTGATGAGCTGATTCGGGTCTAAAGGCCGTCGTCGGTTGGAATTGCTTCCTAACGTTTCGCTTAGCACGATTGGCAAGCTTCTTCAGAGGTCCTTCCATCTCCGGTGCTGGATGAAGACTGTCTGTCCCAGTTTGGGAAATAGCGGTCGTTATTTGTGAAACTAGTAAAACGTATTTAGGGGGATTTTGACCTTGGAGTAGAAATTATTAAACTCTTTTTTTCTATTGCCAAGCTTTCGTATCTTTTTAATACATCATCAAGGCATACTACAACAACAAAGTACAGCTTAAATTCATTTAATGTATTTATTAAGAAACTAATTAAATTATTGTATTTATTAAGAAAGCCCTGATGATGCATTAAAAAGATAGGAAAGCTTGGCAATAGAAAAAAGAGTGTAATAATTTCTACTCCAAGGTCGAAATGCCCCTAAATACGTTTTACTAGTTGATAAAATATATAAAGCAACTCGTAAGTTTGCAAAAATATGGGTTTAGGATATTATCCAGTCTGATTGAGTTCTAGTAGCGTGCGTTTCATAAAACAAGTCCCTACAGGTTGTGTCAGACATGACTATGCGAATTGGAAAGGCAATACAAGTAAAAAAATAAAATTATCATGTGGCAAGCAATCTTTTTATTTCCAGTTACTGCATTTAGTGCCGTTTTAAGACAGTTGTTTTAGAAATCACCCAGAGCCAGGGAGTGTGAAGATAACTTTTGCAATCCCTTAAAGCTCCTATCACTGGAATAGTTCTCTCTCTATTGGTTATACAAAGGGGCTCACATGCTCACAGTATCATAAAAAATGCTGAAGAAGGCTCAATGATTGCATTAGTGATGGTCATCCGTTAAGTGACGTAATTTGTTAAATTAAGTATCTAAAATGGCATTACATTTACTAAATACAATTTTTCTTTGTGTTTACAAATCGCAGGGTCATGTATGCTGCGGTCCAGCCATGGACTTTCAAAATAAAACTATCTAGGAGGTAAGTGAGATAATTTATTTTTGGTAGTTAACACTATTAGCCGAACAAGTATTGCTGCATCGTAATAGTGTCATTTTCTGGTGAAGAACATTAACTGTATTTATAAGTTTTGCCACGAACCCAAAAATATTTTGCTACCAATCTAAAAAATCTCCTCTTCTAGGTCGTTTCTATTTTAAACCCCAGGATAGTACATTCAACCACTTAATTTCATTTTGATTACACCTGTTTTTATTTAATGTTCCAAGATGTGTACATACATGTACTCTATGGGTCTTACTAAATCTATCTATAGATTCAGTGCATTTTATTGTTTGTAGCTGCACTTATTCAACACTGTAAATGAAAAGTTGCAATCTCCGCAGCCTTAATGCAAGCGCCTAAAAATTAACAAACCTATTAGGAAGAACTGAAAGTTTGAGCATCCTGGTCAATACAAGAACATTCCGTATTGGAACTGCCTTATTTGAAAAGTGATATCAAAAAGAGCAATTAGAAGGCACAACAATTATTTTTCTAATTAAGCTGCAACTCTGGAAAAATCGAAATGAAAAAAATGGGAAATAAATTGTAAGAACTTGGTGTATTCACGTGTGACATCCTTTATATGAAGAATGTAATTATTAGATACTCTACGTGAGAATATTTTTATTTACCTACCTAAATTCTCAAGCAAGTGCAAGGTTTTGAGAGAGTCCCTATGGAATGTTGTTATGAATTTTGTGTTGGTATCTTCCAAAGGAACCAGAAGCATTATTGGATTTATTAACAATAGCAGATTATACATCAAGGAAGAGCAATGCATAGAATTCATCATTCCTATTGGGTTTTTGATGCCATAGAAGTCAACAAACATTCCAGACTCGAAAAAATATTGTACTGATAATCATAATGTAAGGAAATTACTATTGCTAGCATTTCAAAGCGCAATACGACTAAACAATAAGACTGGAAAATTTGTGGAGGGTATAACTTCCCTTTCTTACAGAGGGTGAAATTATTCACTTTTTAGACTTTTCTAAAGAAATTGTTTTTTAAATAGTAAATAGTATTTGTTTTTTGCATAGTAGAATGAATACTATTTTCGATTATAGATTATCATAAAATGTAAAATAAATCCCAAAGACAAATTAGTTTGAAGACATCAGTTGTAGTAACAGATATACATAATAGTTCTAAGGTAGCTTATTTTTTATTATTAGGTGATTTCATTTCATAAACATTTTGTGATGAGATAATAAAGGCTACCAAAATAGCAATCCCATTATCATTTATTTGACATTCTAATCATTCAATTATTCAATGTTTGATTAGAATTCGATTAACTTATGCTAAATTAGTCCATAAAGATAAAAATGCGGAACGTATACGTTCTGATAACAACATGTTGAAATTAAGAGCCATGTAAACAAAATAATCATAAGCATATAATCAACAAATTCGATTAATTTTAAAGCAGGTAGGGGAAACGTATTTCTCCTAATATTACTACTAATTTAGCAATGTATTAGTCTCTCTATGTCATACCGTACACCGTCAGCCAAACAAAGTGGCCAGACAGTGTAATATCTATATGTAAATACCATAAATCTCCAGCGCATAATGAACTATACCAAATCTGATCGAGAAAACGTAATGGAAAACGATTTTGCTTTAATAACTACTTAGGCCAAAGCTTAATTTTAAAACACACGAGCCCATCTCCGGCGGTCGATACCAAACCTATTAAACTTAAATCAACCAGTGCTGCATGAGCGATATGAGCGTTACACCTATCCATATTAATTTTGCAAGAGCCGAATAGAAGAAATGTTATCCAGACATGATTGGATATACATATTCACAAACGCGAGATACAGACAGCTGCCTTGCAGAACTAATAAATGATGATAAAAAGATCGGAATCACCATTTCTTAATATGCTATGAAGTTATAAGTTACACACATATTAAAATATAACTTTATGTATTGTAGTTATGTAGATTCTATCAAAATTTACTGAAAATATAAACATTTGCTGTGAGCTCTTCAATAACTACTAAGAATTTAAGCTGTTAGGAAAAAGCACTTTCACAGATATAGAAACCGTGGGCTATAACCGTTGCATTATTTAATATGTTAATAATTTCTGCGGTTCATCTAAAGTGATGAAAGATAAACGTGCCTACCTAATTATCAACCAACTTCAAAAGCCTAAATTCATTAAACGTATCACCCCTTAATTTTTAACCGAATGTCATAATCTGTTAATTTATAACCGGTTTCATAATCGATTAATCTGTTGCCGGTTTTATTACGGGTTAAACTTTAACCAGTTATTTTAGGGTCACTTATTACGTTTAATACTGTGACATCGTAACTGGTTAACCGGTTAGTCATAACCACTAACAGCACTAGATTGAAAAGTTTATTAAGGCGCAGCTTCTACAAGAGTTTTATTATCAGGTTTGATCAGGAGTTTGCCGATTATCCTCACAAAAAGGTAATTTGTAAAATCAATGTTTCCACAAGCCTGGACAATGGTGAAATTGAAATATCATTTAATCATCTTAAGTAGAAAAGCTCGTATTTGAAAGGTGTAGAGATCTCGTACGATCCTACATTTCCGCAATAAACAACACATTTGTGAGGATAACCAGCAAACTCCTGGTCAAAACTGATAATTTGCTGTAGCTCTTCTAGAAGCTGCGCCTTAATAAAGCTTTGCACAGTCTAGTGCTGTCAGTAGTTACGACTAACCGGTTAACTGGTTACGATTTCACGGTATTAATCGTAATAAGTGACACTGAAATAACAGATAAAAATGTAACCAGTAGAGAAACCGCAAAAGATGTATCGATTATGAAAACGGTTAAAAATTAAAGATTGATATATTTAATGAATTAACGTTGTCAAAATTGGTGGACAATCAGATAGCTCATCTTTCATCACTTTATATAAACCCTAAAAATTATTATCCGATTAAATAGCAGAATGGTTACGGAAGACAGCTTAAATTCTTAGTAACCATTAAACAGCTTCAAGCAATCATTATTGAGAGCTGCAAATGTTTATATTTCCTAATATTAAAGTCCTAAAGTCCTTAAAAGACACTAAGTTTTTAAGCATGAAATTAGGTTAGCCGGTTAACTGCGCTACTGTTTACCGGCGATCAGCAAATAACCGGTTAACATAAACCTTTAATCGGTGAACATAAACCGGTTTAACTGCCGCACAAACCCTCTAATTGGTTAATTTAAACCGATTAACCGACGGTTTGATAATTTTTATGAAAAACCTTTTTTTTGTAACTGACTAAATTTGTTGTAACCGCCAAACCGGACATAGCACCAGTAAAGTCTATTCCAACTGGGTAACAACTCGCTATACATAAAATATATTGCTTAATATGGGCGCCCGACAGTTTCTTCTCTGGAATTGGACTGTACCTAAGGTAATTTTCAATATAAGGCCACACTACAGGTTTTTCATGAAAAAGTATTTATGTAATACAATCATTATGAGATGCATGGCATAAGACTATGGAAATACCTAACATGTGTGCTAATGTGACTGCTAGACTAAAAACAATTTAATCATCAGTACTTATTTAGTTTAATCGCAAAATTTATGGAAACGGGCTGTTTTATAAACAAAAAAATATGATCATGAGAGTCATATCCGAAATAACAGGCAATTTGTGAGAAAAATTGGCTCAAAAAGTAGTGTTAAGTTAAATTTGTTGAGAAAGTCGATTTTTATTGTACCTTACAAAGTCACAACTTGAACCCACTTTTCTTTTCTCAGTGTTTCCTGTTATTCGACGTTCAAGCTTGTTTTGAGTAATTTGTTGGGGAACCTATTTACTTCAAGCAAAAAGCTGCACGCTTTTAATTCTGTGCCTTTCTCGCCCCTTTTAG
This sequence comes from Rhyzopertha dominica, assembly GCA_025024175.1. Taxonomy (NCBI): domain Eukaryota; kingdom Metazoa; phylum Arthropoda; class Insecta; order Coleoptera; family Bostrichidae; genus Rhyzopertha; species Rhyzopertha dominica. The sequence goes on from QCXZ01000138.1 coordinate 20,017,575, forward strand.
AGCTAAATTCTGTAAGTATAAGGCAATATCCAACGCCCAATTTTTATCATTTTTATGATTACTTTTTGGAAAATAGGGCGCCATGAAGGAGTAGGTTAAGGTAGTGGCCGCCTAACTTAAAAATATCGTTAATTTTGGTCACGTTTTGTCCTTTTAGAATGCTTGCATTTTTTACCATTTGCTGAACCTTTCAGTAATCCTTATTAGTTTAATAGACCTAATTAGCACAATCATTGATGTTTACACGAACTGCTTGCAAATGTAACAATGGTTCAAGGCATTCTGGTAATGCTTCTTTATTATCGTGTCATCTATTTTCGCATTATCGGTCTAACTACAATAACAGTGTGTCATCTAGAGTTGTAAACGACAGCAGTAACAAGCAATCGATTGCAGAACTCGGATTCTTCTCGTGAGTTTCGTTAAAAAGTTCTCCCAGCATCTGCCATTGTCAATTATCCTGTGCATCATCGGCTTCATTTGTAAGCATCATTATTTATTTGTGCTTCATGCTGTCGGGTTTTAGCGTGCCGTCACTTTTCAATTCGAAATATTTGCGTATGGCACATAGTACACGCCTCCCCGATACGTGGCTAAAAAATGATCCCGCTGATGTTTACTTCCTATATGTAGGAAAGAGTGGAAGACGCCCAGCCGGGCCGCTATCGAACAAAGCAAACAGAAACCGGACGCTGACTCTCGTATCTGTGTTTGCAGATTTGTCGTTTTTATCGTGCCTAGATATTCGCTCCCTGTATCTGACAGTCTTGCATTGAATAAACAAAAACCGACCCCCAAATCGGGCTTTTATGCGTGCGCCCGGTCATTTTTATTGTAACGGTCGCCTTGGAATTGTTAAATTATGGAGAGAGGATATATAAGCGGTTCATTAATAACGTTAAAAAGTTTATGGGTGATAAATCAGGATGGCGATAGCATCGTACGCCTCGCGTGAAATAATTAGAAGCCGCTAATTTACCAGAGTAATCATTGTACTCATCCTTTCCATTTCGTATTTTGTTTTAATTGTATTCGCTCTTTAATGGGTTTTTGGTGTTTCCGAAAACCGTCAACATTATTCAACGAACCATTGTTTAATTCTGGTACAATCTTTGCAGCCAACGCAAAGGCTTAACGAGCTATGCGATGGTTACATTAATAAAGGTACATGTTGCATATTAATCGTATTATTCTTATACTATACGTACAACACTTTTATTATCATAGCATCATTGTTTAAGATTGTTAAGCCAATAAGCTTTGGAATAAAATTAAACTTGGTAGTTTCATTGGTTTGTAGCAGGCTCATTAAGCCTACATTATATTTAATGAGAGGTACAGAATCGATTACTTGTCTGTGATCGTACTTCCAGTTTATTTATCTTTCGCAAAGCCACATGCCAGAAATAATTAATCTGAAAGTAGGATCAGAGACAAGTGTTATATTATCATTCAGTAACTTCCAAAAAATTCTACTATACATCTTTACAGAATCGATATTTATTGGATTGTACCAACGGTCATTATCTGAAATCGTTCAGCCTTGTGATTTAACATATTGTATCAGTATTACGAGATACGTATGTCTGTTACAATTAAATGATTTGTCTTTTTATATAGGGGGTTTGAAAAAAATTAATATAATAGGTAAGTGCTTTCATTTCTCTTCAATTCTTGAGCAGTAGTTATATATTAGTTATCAGTTTTTTTATACGTACGTTTCAATTTACGTATATTTCTCTTAAAAATTTATATTATCCTGCAATGTGTCTTTACCAGAATACAACACTAATTAATGATGTCAAAAACAATGAACATTTATTAATCGACAAGCATTTCCAGAGATTACTGAAAGTAATGTTTTTTACTCGTACAGACAAAGAAGTAGATTGTTAACGAGATCTAATGCCCTCAGCCCCACCTAAGTGGTAATTCTAGTGCAGGTTCCTATTGATAGCACCGTGAACAATTAATTTAAATTACCATGACAAAGAAGTACATAATTACAGTCAAATAAAATTTAAAAAAATGCGATTTTGCACATATAAAGAACATTTTCCGTGCAAAAATTCAGCCCAGTAGTATTTGTGGGCAGAAAGATCTTAATTTGGCTGCACTAGGTATATTATTAAAAAAATTAACATCTATATAACCAATCGGTACCTACTGTATTATTTGAACTTGTCTTAGATTAAAAAAAAGTCAGCTGAATCTACATAATGTGTACTCAGTATATCGATATTTAATCAGTGAAGTAAGTCACACTACATGAAATCTACACGTTCATAGTATACCAGTATGGTCCATAAATCACGAGTCGCAGGGTTAGTAAAAACGGTATACCTCGTAATATATTAGTTAATAATTAATTAATTAATTAATTAATCAATAATCAATTAATTAATAATTGATTTAATGTGTGAAAAAAGGTTTTGCTAGGAGGAGAACCAAATTACTATGCAACAATATTCTTCGTAGAAAATCTTAAAATTATGAAACAGTTCATTCTGGAAKTATAAAACAATTCAAAGGGATTATTACGAAGTCAACAGCAATGAACAATTTCCCAGTAGCTAAATAGCTTGCATTTATTAATTTTGGTTTTATAATGGACATTATAGCTACACCGATTAAATCGTTTTGTATAATAAGATAAAATAATGTAGGAATATGCATATTTTTAATAACAAATGTCCATATACCTATGCATTTGCGCTTACTTCAATTAAATTTGCATACCTACATTGTTTTCGCTCCATAGTTATGACGGAATACTCATTATTCGAAATACATACTGTGAATGTTTTTAATATGGACGCGATAGGCTTGCAGTTGAACAACAGACTAGGAAAAGCACTTGCAAAATAAGTGCTCGAAAGTTTTTACCAGCGTAACTTACTTAGAAAAGGGGTTCACAATTAGCTTGTTAGTCTGCTGCAATGCGGAAGGAAACTTTATACGTCCCGCTGTAATAATGAAAGGCAATAGGTACTAAAAAAAGTAGCTGGAGGATACTTTGCCCCCATGATCTGTTTTATATGTCACTAAAATCTGAATATGTTAATGCAGATATTTTCTTCTAGGTTGTGCTATAATTATTTGTTCAGAAACCCAGGTTTCTGTTAATATTGGATGGATACCCGTCACATGCAAATTATATGGAAATGTTTGAACTCGCATAATCTCATCAAACGACGTTTACCTAGCCATACGACACAATAGTACAGTTTTTCAAGTAAATGAAAATGCACTCACTATCCGTTCGGTCCACTTCTAACTGTAAGCTGGGGTAAAGCTGCTACAACACCGAAACGTGTGTTGTGATTAAAAAAAGTAATTAAGTAGTTCAGAAACAAGCTGATTGTACTGAATGTGCTAGGTTGCACCAGATCTACCAAATAGTTCTGACGATCGTACAGTTTTGATGCTCTTTTGAACATGACCGATAACGGTCGCAGAATGTTTCTCAATTAATGCACTTTTGAATCTATTCAAGTACAGAAAAAGGAACAGTACGAAGAACAACTGATACTAATAACTAAGACATACAACCATTACCATCTTCTATAAAGGTGCGAAAAATATTACAGCCTCAAATTATTGACTAATTTGTGCCCTTCTTTTTCGGGAAGATAAACAAGTAGCACCTGCCTTTACCTGAGCATTTGGAATTGCACAACAAAAAAATTAAAAGAGAATTAGATTAAAAAGAAAATTATGATATTAAAAGGAAATGTAAAGAAGAAAATTCAGGATAACAAAAGTAAAATTAAAGCTTCAGACACTAAAGAAGATGATGTTGAAAGGCGAATAAAATAAGACTAAGGTTTTAATTTAAAAATGTGCATTGGGTGTAGTCAAGATTATAAAATGGATGCTATACTTAAACAACATATTCAAGAAGTTTCCTAAATAATTGTTCCAACGATATGAGAAACTGAGAAGCATTACTTCAATCACTTTAAAGACGGAGTACTTCTGGTAATACCGGCGAGTAAGTGTGGCTTTGAATTATTTCATATCAAAATTTATGACTTTATAAATATGTATAATAAGGAACCACCTGCTTCATTCGTTTGTTCGAGTTTGTTCTAAAGCTTCTAACTTTTTTGTGTATTACAAATATATTTCACAATATAGGATTTTTTCTATACAACCGCAGCCTTGTCTAATTTAGTACCATTTTTTGCTATTCATCTAGTCATCTAGCCATTTACACTAAATACCGCTAATATACTGTCACAAAAAGAGGTTTCAGATTTAAGTCTCTTGTGTGCAACCCTACTGTACACGAATATAGATTTTTATTAGAAAATATATGAAAATTTTATATTGGCAACTAGTAGTCCTTTGGGCACCAATGAACCGCCTGTGCTTGAAAATCATACAAAGTCTATAAAGCCTGCGGGATAAGAGTAAATATCTGTCCTAAGCAAATATTAAGTAACAGAATTTAATTCGTCACAAACGTATCGATGGTGTTACAGTCACGTTTAGTTGCTTGCTGAAGAAATGTTCCCACGACAGGCCGATCACTATAATAACGCGCCGTAAACCCAACGATGTGGTCTGTAGTTTATGCCTGTTACTCCAGAGTAAATTAAAAACTGCATTTATATGAAATGCAAATTCGTCGTTGCGTGTTTTACTACCTTTATCGTCATGAATTTGCTTCCTGAAGTTGAAGCGGGATGTCTTACCTAGAACAAAAAGATAAAAATAAATTACAAAAAAAACATAACATCGTAGCGATCATCACCACCAACCCAGGTGTAGTTACGTATAAAAAGAATTGAAAACTGATCCATACTCTCAAGGTGGAATAGTGTTTAATGAATTGTTATATTAAAGTTACGAATATATATTAAAAAGTAAGGTTTGCCAATCAATTTTGAAAAAAAGCTTTAATAAGACTCTTAAGCACTCGATAAAGGCAAAAACAAAAACGAAATAAAGTCGAAACATAGTTAAAAATTTAGAACGAGGAACCATAGCCCACAAAATAAAATACAAGCACAATTAACGAATAAGTTACGCAAAACAAACAAATAATTGACTAAATTCTATTTTATTACAATATTGTGAACATGATTCCTAAAGTAACTAACTGAATTAGAGTAAGTTTGTCTTGAGCTTTCCAGTAAATTACTTATCTTGATTGATTAATCAATCAATTTAAATACACAAAAGCTAAATACAAACACGTTTATTAAGTGATCTAAGTCAAATAATCAACCAAATTTTATAATAATAACCAACTATAGCAATAACCAATTTCATGATTTTTCATATTTGTTTGGGGAAATTTGCAGATTCTCTTATGAATTTCTCTGGTTGGTTGCATTTCATTTATCGATTAGGACCTATATTATTACAATAACACAAAACTATAAGAAACATAGTCTTGGGTTCAAACATTCAAAGTAATCTGTATGGGTAAGCAAAAGGAATAAGCTACAATATTAGAATAGATCAAATGTGCGTTCCCTAATCACTGTAGATCAAAGAAAGGAACAAAGCGAGAGAAGCTGCGCTCAGGGAATGTGGTTAACGAAACAAATTGCCTTGATCTTCCATCCAGTAGCTATACTTAAGTTTTATGTTTACATAGGTATATTGTTCATAATATGAGCTGTATTATAAGAAAATGATCTTTGAAAAAGCACCGATCTATGACTTGTAAGGTAAGCAGATTTTTTCGCCTAATAGTTATACTATGGTTACCTGTTCGATATATAAGTCTGTCTAAAAGATACGGAGCATTGCAGCCTTTTCATCACTATAACAAAATACTACAGCATGGAGACTCTTACGCCGAGAGATATTCAGCCAACTTGATGTAAGCGGTAGATGCGTGATATCCTTCCAAACTTGCGCGTTCCAAGAATATAACGTAAGGACGAGCTTAACAATTTTTAATTATTAATTATTGGATTAGTTGTTACTTGTTTACCCAGTCAGAGAATATTACATTATTTTAGCGAACTTATTCAATTATCCAAATCGCAATTTATACTGATTTAAACTATATATATGACCATAGGCACCATTTCCGGGCATAGGTCGCTCAATTTTTGAGCTCTTCGGATCCGCTTTATGCGGTGAATCAATCCGCTTTCTCTTCATTTACAGGTTCTTCTGTGTTTTTGCTCTATTTGCTATTTTATTCCATTATTTCCTGACCTTGATCTTTTCTCTCCAGTCATTTACTTCCAACTTTGCTAGATCTCCCATAACTTGGTCTTGCCACCTGTTCCTTGGCCTTCCCCTTGGTCTGCTGGTTCCAGGCCTCCAGTTTAGTATTATATATTATATAGTATTGTATAACTTGGTCTGGTTCTGTCCGTCGCATGTGTCCAAATCACCTCAGTCTTTGGGATTTTATGTGGCCTATGATGTCTTCTCCGTGCATTATATTTCGTATTTCGTGGTCTTAGAAAAATCTAATAAAATAAGGGCGACCACTATTTTATCTAGTGCAGCAAGAATCGCATTGGACTCGGTGTTTGAAAGTATATAATAAGTATATAAGTGTTGGCGAAGTTGACTCTCCACGATATGCTCAATAGTTTTTGATAACACAAGCAGGATTATGATAGGTCTCAAGTCTACAATTTCAAATGGGTTTTTCTTTTTTGGGATACGTACGGAATTCTTTAGGCAGATATATGTATATAAGCACTGATATCAGTGGAGGGCAACGTAACTGAATGAACTTAAGTAATGGGAATCTTATCGATTGAAAACTCATATTTATCTTACGTATGTTATTTTTAGACACACGGGTAAAGCTTGTTTAATAGAAATTTAAGGTATTTTGGTCTGGCTGATCTCGTTATTTGTGGAATTTAAATTGACGTTGCTTTTGATACATTCATATATTTCCATGCATTTTGAATTTTGATTAGGTACATAACTTGCTCATTCTAGTTTTATAGTGTGCTTTTTTCTCAGCCCTAATAGCAAACATAACGTAGTTCCTTCATTGTCTATAGTAGTCCAGGTATTTGCTTAACTTAGATCTTTTATATTTGGCCAGCGCTTTTACCCGTAGTTTTGTAACTGCCGATATTTTACGATAAAACTTAGCGGTTGTTAGCGATGCGATCAGTGGCATAGCCAGAAAATTAACTTGAAGGGCAGGCAAAGCTCCAAAAAGAAAAATGTTAAGTACGAACACAAGAAAAAACCAGAAGAGGTTTGATTTAAATTTTAATGTTTAATTTGCTAAAATGTTTATTATACAACAAACCAATAGTTTGCTACAAATTTGTACTGTTAAATGTAAAAAGCTGCTATTCCATTATCAAAATAATTTAGTACCGGGGGGGAGGGCTATTGCCCCTCTGCTCTCCCCTCCCCTTGGCTACGCCACTGGATGCGATGATTATCATCGGTGCCATTTATGTGATCACTGTCAACAAACGGTACTTTCGCTAAATCATTATACAGTTTATCAAAAATTCTTCTTGAGAGGTTGCATAAGGTAGGTATTCCTGACAAGCGATTTTATTGGACGTCACAAAAAAATAGGACTTAAGAAGACTAAGAAAATATATTTGTAGAGACATTTATGAGTGGCCGGAAGCTATCTAGCAAATTTCTGTTTCAGTGAAAAATAAAATATTAAATACAAGGGCAGATTTTTTTACTACTCTGACATTGGTAATAATAGTATGGTTTTGTCGAGTTTATCAAATCTAGCATTATAAGAGATATACCTCGCAAAAACAAAGACGGCAAAGCGTATTACGCAAGGAAGCATTCCTTGTGCACCGAAGAACATACATTCATAACAAGCGCAATATGCGCAATTAATATGAATTGCGGACGTGCACCTCGGTTATCGGCGTCGTCCATGCTTCGTGCAATTCCATTCCATATCTAGACGTTCCCGGAAAGATAATTCTGCAATATTATCGGCAACATGACTTAAAAGTTTATGCTTCTACTTCTTTATTAGGTAGGTATTGGCCGCACTCGGTGAACTTTAGATATAAAGTTCTGCTATAAATAAGGCCGGTGTTTCGCAAACTCGCCGAGGTAAACATAAATTGTCGACCATATCGCAAGGGATTTTCCCGTAATGCAACGTTTCCGTATTGCAATCGACTTACTAATGCACTAAATTAAAGATTAAGTTACTATAATTTTTTAAAAGTAGGACGCCTACCGCAGTCGTCCAAGGCAACAATTATGGCTTTTTTCTTTCCACGTGTCATGTTGGTCTGAGATTTAGCGTTTCCCATAAATACGAGGGTCATGTCAAAATTCCTGCACACAAAAAACAGCTAGCAAATGAAATGTATATTTTAAAAAATTACAATAAAGTCGTTCAATATAATCCCCTTGCACATCCAAAACACGTTGCCATCGCTTCGGCAGTAATGTAATGTCGTTAAATACGCCATTTTTTGTAGCAGGGCTTTATCCTTCCAAGTCAACAAATCGGACTTCCACGAAATTCTCCTTTCCACTGGAGGAACAGAGCGAAATCTGGAGGACTCTTGTCAGGGTTGCACGGGGGATGTGGGAGAATATCACAGCAGTTCTTCATATTTCATATTCATACATTTGACTTTTGGTATTTGTCTATTCCTTGTTTGTCCAAGCGGTCTTTTTCCATTATTTCGCAATAGCAGCAAAAGTGTTGCCGGTGGCAGTATGAGGTCTCCAACCTCTGTGGTCGTCTTTAACACTAGTCCAACGCTCTGGAACGCTTACTCCATCAAGTTACTGTTGAACTATCCACACACGACTCCTCACAACCTTTTGTTGCGCAGTGTTTGAATTTTGATATACGCACATTAATCCGCTCCAGTGGCGCGTTCCATGGCATCAAACTACCCCGATTCGAGAATGTTTTGCACATAAACTGCGAGAACTATCCGCGCTCTATAATATAGCTAAGTGATGTCCCAGTGATGGACTTTTATAATTTGACAGCACTTGTTTTTTGACCATCGCCATTTCAGCGCCAGCTTGATATGTGCAGGAATTATTATTACATGACCCTCGTAAGTTATATTTCGTACATTCAGGAAACTTATGCTATACACATAATGCTGCATTAAAACAAGCTATACAAAACGGAAATGAGGATAGCATAACTGGACTACACCAAATTACTAACTTAAATCATAAGATCCTTTTAGCCATGCTGCATTTTACAATTGTACGGGGAGTACAATCTTATACCTTTATGTAGAATCGAGGGAAAGTTTGTCACCAACAATCAGAAACATGACGGGAGAAGGTGGACAAGTGCGCTCGACGTTGCTCAGTCTGAGTCGTGGCGTTAAGCAAACGTAAATTACAAAAGTTGTGCTGAGGGCGCCAGAATCCTGATGCGCGTTGAGTGACCTATCCGCCTGATTCAAAACGGATACTACACTCCGCGCTACGTTCCTGTAGGTAGATAGGGTAGAAATGATAAGAACGAAAGACAAATGCGGCTGTTACTGTTCAAGAGTTTAATAATGATATTGATTACTAAGAATTAATAGGAAATTTTAGATCAAAAGGCACAATTTAGTAATAGGAGTTAACTCTAAGATAAATATAGCATGTAACAACACTAGTGGTAGGTATGTGACACGCTAGACGAACGAATTACATTCGATAAGTTAGAGGTAAGTATTTAGTTAAGCGAAGGCACAAATATAGGAAATTCGCAACCGATCGCGGGTACGCACCAGCGGACGACAGCAGCGTAACACTACTTACACGGCGAGTAGTTTTATTTATTAGTGTAGTATTATAAGTACCTTATCGAAAGTACTATTCGTGGTTTACCCAAAAGAAGGTTATGGAACACCGAATCGCTACTTCGATCTCTAAACGTGGCAGTGCCGATACTTATCTAGAGTTACTTTACAATGAGGAAGAAATTTCCTAAAAGGTATCTTTAGCAATCCAAAAATATAAAATTGACTTTGTGAAAGATAGTTAAGGCGGTATCAGTTTCTGCGGCACAAGCAGCACGGCAGACACGGCAACACGTATTGGTTTCTTGCAGAAAAGCAGGCGGGGTGGTGGTGGCGTTGATCCGTCGGTATTCGGAAATGTGGGAAATATATGGAGAGATCTGACCTTATTCCGTTGGTGCAGTGGAACCCTTAGTCCGGTTAACGAATGAAATTTCTGCACACTTATCCCTGGCGGATGCAGCCCTACAATATCATTTGAATAATACAAAGAAGTTAGATATTGCCTGTTATTAGACCTACGTAGGTGGTAAACGGCTTATCTAAAGAGTGGTCACTTGCACGTGGCGACGAACTGGCTTTAATCCGGTCAGCACCGAAAATGGGTGAAGTCGAGGTAAAGATAAACCAAAGGTACACTTCAACCACTTATAATTGCACAGTTTAGCGAAACTAATCCCCAATGCAGGTTTATATTCCGAAGAATATTTTTCGCTATTAATGACCTGTTAAAGTGCCAACAAAATTTTGAAAAACCCCCGCCAACCTCTCGAAATCTACAAAACTCGTAAAAACGTTATACCACAGAATTGAATATATGCGCCAACTCATAAATTATGGAAAGTAAACTGCGAAATAAACAGAAACTAAAAATTACTAATTCGACCCGTTACAAGTTCTAATGATGTACTTTCGGAAACTATATATTTTTAAATCACAACCCTTCACTTGCAACATATCGTTGGAACGTTAATAAAAAAAACAGCATGCCGAACACCTAGAAAGAATGATATTTGTATATTTAATAATGTGTTGAAACGCCAAGGTGTCTTCCACTTACACTTTTTAAGTATCTCATTCCAAATCATCTATGTATATCTTGTGTTGAAGAGTTGTCAGGATTTAAGGAAGCTGTTGCAAATTCATCGATCTTCTACAGATTATATCCTTTACCTGTTCAAGTGGAGGCAATTTCGCAGATATTGGAGGTCATGGTCATTGTTTTATTGCAAAAATACCATCTACATATAATCTACCAGCGTTACAACCATTCTGCTCTTCTGACTCCTGGATATTGATCGTCAGTATACTCTTTAGAATCCTGCCAAATAATCTTGCCACTTAGCTCATCACACTTATTCCTCGGTGGTCTTGGCAGTCGGATTTATTTTTTGAATATCGCGCATTTGCAATATCTCCATTGGGATATTTCGAGGGCCAGGCATCTTTACGTTTTTTGAAATAAATGGTAAACATACATGGTGTTCAGTAAAGAATTGGTCATATGTTAACAGAAGCTTCCTTGGGTCAAAATAAGCCAAAACCAACAACTTCGTCCCCTTACCATTCAAAGTTATTTTTCTTTATTCCATTTTTCTGAGACCTCTTTTGTTATTAAAAATATTTGTGTTATATCTAATCAGTCTAAATAAAACAGTATATTTAAAATTTAAATAAATCACAGCACGTGCTTAGGACGTTCCTTCGTTTTTTATTCAATACTCAATACTAAGCCAAAAAATAAAAGCATTCGAAATCACTTCATTTTCATCTTTGATTAGTCATTACTAATTTTACTTCTAATTAGAAATGAACATAAACAAATAAATACCTGTTTGGCTTGTCGAGTTTCCAAACATTTACTATTATTAGCTTAAAAAATATGCTTACGCACTTTGTCTGCTCCGTTCTCTCGTTTCTATAGTTAGGCATACATTAATACTATATAGTTAGGTGTTTATACTTTACTATTAAAGTACGCCTTTAGGCAGCTGGGTATGAATGTAAGCACTATAATCGAATGGAAGGAAGTAAAGGGCCGTTTAAGGTCGGCTATAAATACAAAATTAGGAACGGAAACCGTGGCGCGTATACACAGGAAACTCTACATCCCATAACGAGTGTGCGAGACTAATTCGGTACAAGGTGGGTTCTTTAGAAAATTCTCGTTAGACCAAAGAAGGGAGCCATCCGCTCGCATGAAGAAGCAAATTAAAATTACATTAATGCCGATGCCAGACTTACGTGATCGCCCAATAAGGCAATAAAAACATCAATAACGACGTCGGATTTTAATTCAACTGTATGCCCGGAATAATTGCGGGTAACGACGTATAAATGGTTTACTTGGGGTCAGTAACCCTTAAAACTAAAGGGAAAGAGTGATAACCACAACATAAAAAATGACTAAAATTTTAAATAAGGATTTCAAGTCAATTCTACAAATCCGGCATAAAACTTTTACTCAACATAACGGCATAAAATTGTATTCACTAAGTGGAAAACTTAGCACAGTAGAAATGTACGTAACAGACCACTATTTAAAGAACCATCAATAGTTACATCAGAGAACACAAGATCATATATTTACAAAACTAAAAGTTCACAAAGAATATGAGAATAAAAACTTACATTTAGCTTATCGCTATGGAGAAAAAAGTCTCGCAGCGCAGTCTTTTCACCGCAAAAAGTTGTGATATCTCATATAAAACCAAGTCAGTTATTTTAGTTAATTTCTATGGAAGCGCGTGTTCAACAACTTTGTCATAAATTGTTTTCTAATTAGTTACCTATCAAGTTTATAATGACCATATCAATATTAAACTTATTTATTTCTATAATAGATATAACGACTTGGTAATCGGATCGCAATATAATAACCAACTATTCTTATGTGAACAATGGGTACATGTTATGTTTTTAATGAAATTTCACTCCATTTTATAGGTAGTCCTTTTTTTCTTTTCAGGTAATATTTCTTGTACGTCAGCTACGTATTGTCTTAAAAGCCCAATCCCCATCTCTATTTGTCTCTCTCGGAGGCTTGCATGAAACAATTTTTGACAAGTATGGACGATAAGTGCTATTAAGTACTAGTGTCAATGAAAAAAAACGAGCCTTTGTATAAAAAGCAATTGGTTAAAACACTTAGTAAATTTATACATCTCATCCTTGCAGAATGAAGCGTATAGTAGTGTTTTTTTTTAATTCGGGAATTTAATTTGGGCTAGATATTCATTTTTTTTTAATTTTCATATAAATACTAATATTGACTGATGTAAGTGACTATTAAACAACAACTGATAGTGCAACATGGCTGAAATTTTAAAGATTACACCTTTCAACATATGCGTACTTATTATATTACCAAAATATTTTTAAGAATTAATGCTGTTTTCGTATACCAGGCACGAATTTATTAAATAGGTACAGGCAGTAGTTTTCCGATTAATATTCTACGTTCCACAAATTAGAAGTATAATCAGAATAATGACAAATATACATACCTATTTCGGCTTGTTATATTCAATCGACGTGAATTACACAACCACCTTTAAAATGATAATGAGCTTTTCAATATCACTGAAAGAAATCTAATACTGGGATTGAATAAACCTCCTCGGATTGTATTACTAGAAGTTGTATAAATGACCACTGACGTGCGTCAACTTTATAATACGTTTCAACGTTTTTTGCCGAAGATACTTGGGAACTACCTACTATTAAATTAATTTTACGCTATAATTCGGCAGAATTTAATAGCCGATCCCAAAGGATAATTCAGTTTTAAAGTAGCGACTAAACCATGCCATCTGGCGCTTTTTTCACTTTTAGTTGTTCAACAAAAACGAGCTAACCAACGGTTACGGAACGGACGCTAAAATATTCGAACAATTTCTGCAAAAAATGTTTAATTTGCGTAAAATGCTGAAGTTCTTACATTTTATAGTGTAGTCCAATGTTAATTTCCGGTTGCACACACAATATAGTGCTTGCTTGCAGTCCTCGTGTACTTAAGAGACGCGAAACGTGAATTAATTATTTAATGCTGAGAATACGAATTAAACGAAAGGGAACAAAATAAAAAAAAATGTTATAAATATCTAAAGCAACACTTCTTACAGCTTCACTTGTGTTATATGTTAATCTTGCTCAATGCTAAATAAAGTATGTAGTTACGCTTAAATTATAATACATGTTATTGTTTGGGGCGGATGTTTGTAGTGTTGTGAAGTAAAATATTTCTCATGTGAGTCAGAAAGCGTAAATCGCTACATCAAAAATAAATTACGGTAATTTTAACACAAACTCTCCTAATGGCAACGTTATACGTTAATTTTGTTCGATGTTGTGTGAATGCAAACAACTTGCTTGTCTTAGGATCAGATGTTTGCTATCTAGTGTAAATATACGTAATTCAAAAAACCAGTCTTGTCGGTTAATTTGGATACATAAAAATTTTAATACCAATTTGTTAATCTCTATGTAATCTACACAATAGTGTAATCACTGTGTAATACTTAAGGTTGTACATCAGTCGGATGCATTCGGCTGTGGTCAGTCGATGAACAACAAAAGGATTAAAAACAATTCAAATCACGGTTATCGCTTTGCGCTATCTCTGGGCTGCATAAAAACTAAACTGTTTTAGGTGCAACTTTTAAACGAGGTAGGTATGTATCTGAGTTTAATTAAAATTATTAAATAAGTAATTTATACAAGCTATGCACATAATTATGCAAAGCTTGTATAAATTACGTATTCCGCAAAACAATAAAAATAACTCGAGTATAGTGAGAATATAATTGTTATTCGTTAAAAAGAAAAAAACAAACCTAACAATTAACTACGTTTCTTTTATACTGTGACGCCTTTTTCGTTGAGCGGCGGAACGGGCCTTCGGATCGGAGGGCGGACGGTTACGTAATGAGTGACGTAAGCACTAAGCTCAGCGTCAAAACGGTTTCTCGGGCGCCAGTTTTTTATTATCCTGAGGTATGCTCCTCAGACCACTACACACGATCCCTCTTACGTGTGCAGACCAGGGTAGCTGCAGTGAAGATCGGCACTCCAGGGAACAACCCCGAGGGTGGATGCCGCAAGCTGAAAGGGATGTTAGCGGGATGCGGGGAAGCAAGCGGTGCGAGCAGAAAGAAAACCAGCAATCGCCTAAAACACGGTTTATTTTCAAAACAACAAAACTTAATAGCGGTTATAAACAAAACGGAACCCCCACTTAAGTAAGCCTCGGTCAAGCTACGGTTATGTAATTTTATAGTACGGTTGCAACGCGGCTCTTAGTATGAGATAATAAAAGGAGCTAGTCGGAGCGAGAGTGTAAGACAAAAAGAACGTGAATACCAGCGCGTGAAGATAACGGTCGAGCAAGAGAGAGAGAGCTGCCTTACGAGTCTGTAATACCCGGAAAGCTACCGTGCATTAGAAACTCTCTAGCAACCCCCTGCGTGCGGTACGAGTCGCTGACAAGATACAAAGTGCACGGAAAACTACCATACACCGTGTATCAAACAACGGCTCCCCCGGACTACGGCGGCTGTGACAACGCGAAACACACGGGCAAATAACGGTCGAACAAGAGAGAGCTGCCTAAGAGTCTGTAATACCCGGAAAACTACCTGTGCATTAGAAACTCTCTAGCAGCCCCCTGCGTGCGGTACGAGTCGCTGACAAGATACAAGGTGCACGGAAAGCTACCATACACCGTGCATCAAACAACGGCTCCCCCGGGCTACGGCGGTCGTGACAACGCGAAACACACGGACAAACAACGGTCGAGCAAGAGAGCTGCCTACGAGTCTGTAATACCCGGAAAGCTACCGTGTATTAGAAACCCCCCAGCAACCCCCTGTGCGCGGTACGAGTCGCTGACAAGACACAAACTGCACGGAAAGCTACCATACACTGTGCATCAAATAGCGGCTCCCCCGCACTACGGCGGCTGTGACAACGCGCAGCACGCGGGCTTATACGGCTAAGCAAGCGATGTGGTGAGAGTGACGGAGCTCCCTCACCTAGGTATCGCTGCGAGTGGATCGGACGATAGGTCGGTCACCACTCAATCGAGCAGTGGACGGTCACAGCTTTTATTTACATCGGCTGGAGCGGGAGGAACAAGAGAGCTGACTAGTGGCGCCAGCATGTGTTGTTCGTCCGAACTCCGCGAATCGCGGACTTGAGACAGATATACGGCCGCGGATTGAAACTTGACTAAGGCCCGGTTTGTAACTTCGTTACATTCTCCTCTTACTTCGGGGGCGCGGAAAAAGAACCTATAATATTTCACTTATCCTAACTATTTACAATCCTATAGTATTTCATCTTAATCTAACTATTTACAATTCTAAAGTATTTCATTTATGTACAAGTCAATAGCGGCGAACTTACAATATTGAAACTATCGCGTTCCGCGGTTATCCTGGTCATGGTCATCCTTCGGTAGTCCTTCCTTTGGGAAGTCATCCTTCGGGTGTGGATCCGTCTGCTCGGCGTGGACTGTTCGAACGAGGCCTCTCTTTCCCTCGTTGGCCTTCTGGGCTCTGTCGGGCAGTCGCACTTCCTGGACATGATGCCTACTGTTCCGCATCGAGAACAGAACAGCATCGGTGGCTGTAAGCAGCCATTACGTCGGTGACCTGGCTCGCCACATCGCCAGCATTGATCCGGCTGAATGCGAATCCTTTGGCTGGACTTGGAGGGCGTAGTCTTCGGTTGCTCGGCTTGGGAGCTTTCTTCCGTTGCAGGTCGGGGTCGGTCTGTGTTAACGGGTTTCCACCGGTTGCGGTTTGCCGTTCGCTGAAGTCGTCCGTGTGGCCTCTGCTGTGAAATTTTAACACCCTGGCAGTGCTGGCATCTACGAACGTACTTTGCGGCGTCCCGGAACATTCCTGGCCAGTAATATTGCTGGGCCAGTCGGGCTATCGTCCTGGATACCCCTAAATGTCCGGCGGTCGGTGCGTCGTGCTTCTCTTCTAACATACGACGGCGGAGAGGCTTCGGTACACATAATTTCCACGGTTTGGACAGCTCCTTGTCGCTGTGGTGGCCGTCTATGTGGTGGTAAAGTCGGTGGTCGGTGATGCGGTAATCTGGGAATTGATCTGGATGCCGCTGGACTTCCGTGAATCGGCGTCGGTACCAAGAACAATCTTGCAGTTCCTGGGTGGCGGCATCGTTCTCCTGGATTATGTCGGTGGCTCCTATATCGGTAACTGGTACGGGATCCCTAGGTAGTGTACTGTTGACCTTTTTGGGGACTCCTTTGCGGTGTTTCAAGACAGGCTTGAGCTCGGTGCTAGCGGTGACGGTGGTGTCGAATTGCTGGATGGTCCGGCAGTTCGGTAGAGAAATGTTGCGGTTCCTGTGAAACACGAACCCGGATTGGAGGTTCATGTGCAGGTTTATGGCTCGGAGAAAATCCATTCCAAGTAGTACTTCGCTGGTCATCGTAGGTATGTGCAGGAAACGGTGTTGTCGGGCTTCGTCTTCTATGCGGACCTCTACCTCGTAGGCCTTGGAGATCTGGACCTGGCGGCCATCGATTACTCTGGCGGTCGGAGAGCCTGAATTTTGTTCAGGGACTCCGATTCTTTCCAGATATCGCGCAACGGTAGGTCCTATGTATGAAGATACGGATCCGGTATCGATGAGTGCAGTGAACGGTCTTCCCTGTATGTGGATCCTTATGTGTGGTCGGTTTTCGGAGGCGGTGTGTACGGGCAGCAGTTCAGGCCTCCGGACTGATGTGCTGCCATCTAGTTTTCCGAATTCCGGCATGTGCAGTCCCGTGAGAAAATTCCACGGCGGCCACACCTTGAGCAGAACTTCACAAAGGGGTTCTGGCACTGACTGCGTGAGTGGCCTCTCTGCCCACATCTCCAACATACGGGACGGCTGGTGTCGATACGGTTAGATGTGTCTTCTCGGTGGCGATGACTGGGTCTGTTATCCTGCGGTTGGTGTGTCGATTGCGGTATGGGTGTCTGTTCCGGTGGATTGAAACGTCTGGGTGGCGGTTCTTGTCTCTGGTGATATTCCTGGGGTTGTCGGTATGTCGGTGGATTCCCACGATCAACTGAAATCCTTGGTTGCGGGACGGGTCTTCTTTCTTCAGGCCTTTCGGTTACATCCTGGGCGCTGGCGGTTAGCTGGTCCTGGCGGAGGGTCTCGAAATCCTTGGCGGCGGACAGCAAACTGGCAACGCTGGTGCATTCCTGGCGGCGGATGAACATGCGGTACTCTGGCAACATGTTCCGGTGTAGCCAGTACAGTTCCTGCGCCGGTGTCATGCCTCCATGACGGCGGATCAGGGTACGAATGGCGGTAATGTACTCCAAGGCGGTTTCGTGTGGCTGCTGAGTACGCTGACCTATCTCCCTCTCGAGGTTGATCTTATAGTCAGCCGGGTAGTAATTCAGCTCGAAGTCGGCCACGAAGTCTTCCCAGCCTCTCCAGTCATGGCGGTTGTTACGGTACCAGGCCAGGGCTAGTCCAGATAGCAGTTCGGGCAGGGTCGGCATCACTTCCTCGTGTGAAACATCGTATCGGTCCATAACGTCTAGCAGCTGTTCCATGAAGGCGACCCCATCGGTGGATCCATCAAAGTGGATTCCCCATCGGTGTGGCTTCAGGTCGGACCGTATGCGGGCACGGCGGWCTGGAGTCGMTGAATATACCTCCACATTMGAGGGTTCTGGGGGCGGTGTTCTAGACTGGTTGGGTCCTGGTACGGCTGCCGGCATCTGTCGCTTCTCCATGGGTAGACTGGGAACTACGTGTGGCGGTGTCTTGCTCTCCTGTGGGCTGGTCACTCGGAGAAGGGTCTCGAAGAACTCCTCGATCTCGACCCTCTTCTGCGGGTCGGTGACTGGTGGCTGGATCGGTTGCAGACTGAAGACTCGGTCCCGTTGCAGAGTTCTTGCCTGGTACAGTTGCTCGCTTGGTGCTGTCCTTTCCGGCGAGCTTGATATCGGTGACTGGATCGGAAGCAGCAGTAACTGGCTGGTGACTAGCTCCTGCGACGGTTGGGACGGTACTGCCTTCTGCGATGGCTGGATCGGTGCTCTTGTCGGCGGATAGTCCTCGGTTGCCGTTTGGATCGGAACTCTCTCCTGCTGTAGCTGGCTTGCTACTGATGCTGGTTCTGTCGTGGGTTGGACTGGTTCGGTCTTCTGCGTTGGTTGGTCGGCTACTCTCTTCTGTGGTGGCTGGTTGGCTKCTATCTCCTGCAGTGGCTGGTTAGATACSCTCMTCAGAGCTGTGGATATCGGACCTTTATAGGCGGTGATAACGGTCGTCGTTGACGTCATTGTGGTGGAAACGGTGTAGATCGGAGAGGGGACCGACACAACGGTGGGGATCAGTACAGTACTGGGATTCGGAACTTCTTGACGGAGATGTCTGATCATCCTCTGGCGAAGCTCCTGTACGGCCCCTTCGGTGGAGAGTTTCCTCTTCCCTAGCTCGTGCATCAGCTGGTGCCTCTTCAAACGGTACACCCAGCTGACACGGACGTCGGCGCAGTCTGAGTCAGATGACTCGTCTTCGGCGATGTGTCTCTCTTCTGGAGGTCCTCCGGTAGCCATCTGGTCGGGACGATGTTCTCGGCTCAACTGATGACGGCGTTGGATAGGGGACCCGCGATTTGTCAGAAACGAGCCCCCACTCGGCTGGTTTCGGACAACGGGAAGTCGGTCAAAATTCTAAATTCCTCCAGGTTACGTAACAGCTCGGAACAGGTGACGTCAATTGATGGGGGAGGCCTTACTTGTGAGAAACGAGCCCCCACTCGATAGGCCTCCGAAGTCGGGAAGTCCGTCAAAAACACCAAGTCCCTGGTGTTACGTAATCGGACCAAATCGATGTTACCAATCGGTAGAGCGGGTCCGGTTTGCCAGAAACGAGTACCCACTTGCCGGGTCTCCGACGACGGGAAGTCGGTGAAAAATCGGATCTCCGTCGTCTTACGTAATAGGGGGACGGCGATTGCGTCAATCGACTCGGCTTCCTTGGTTTAGTCGGACTAGAGGGGTCACTCGGCTATGCTACGACGTTCCAGAGCCAACTTTGTAACTAGGGGGTGGTCGGGGGTGAAAGTTGGTTTCCAGCGAACTTCTTATGCGGACTCCCTGATGCAATTCGAAAATCCGGCGGAAAAAGTTGCTAGCGGAATTTTTGAATTCCGCGCATGCGTGAACTCGGAGACGCTGGAAACGGGGTGGTTTTCTTCTGCTCGATGACGGTTACGTAATTCCGGCTCCTCCTCGAAGTAACAACGGTCCCTGCTCGTAGGGCGCCAAAATGTGACGCCTTTTTCGTTGAGCGGCGGAACGGGCCTTCGGATCGGAGGGCGGACGGMTACGTAATGAGTGACGMAAGCACTAAGCTCAGCGTCAAAACGGTTTCTCGGGCGCCAGTTTTTTATTATCCTGAGGTATGCTCCTCAGACCACTACACACGATCCCTCTTACGTGTGCAGACCAGGGTAGCTGCAGTGAAGATCGGCACTCCAGGGAACAACCCCGAGGGTGGATGCCGCAAGCTGAAAGGGATGTTAGCGGGATGCGGGGAAGCAAGCGGTGCGAGCAGAAAGAAAACCAGCAATCGCCTAAAACACGGTTTATTTTCAAAACAACAAAACTTAATAGCGGTTATAAACAAAACGGAACCCCCACTTAAGTAAGCCTCGGTCAAGCTACGGTTATGTAATTTTATAGTACGGTTGCAACGCGGCTCTTAGTATGAGATAATAAAAGGAGCTAGTCGGAGCGAGAGTGTAAGACAAAAAGAACGTGAATACCAGCGCGTGAAGATAACGGTCGAGCAAGAGAGAGAGAGCTGCCTTACGAGTCTGTAATACCCGGAAAGCTACCGTGCATTAGAAACTCTCTAGCAACCCCCTGCGTGCGGTACGAGTCGCTGACAAGATACAAAGTGCACGGAAAACTACCATACACCGTGTATCAAACAACGGCTCCCCCGGACTACGGCGGCTGTGACAACGCGAAACACACGGGCAAATAACGGTCGAACAAGAGAGAGCTGCCTAAGAGTCTGTAATACCCGGAAAACTACCTGTGCATTAGAAACTCTCTAGCAGCCCCCTGCGTGCGGTACGAGTCGCTGACAAGATACAAGGTGCACGGAAAGCTACCATACACCGTGCATCAAACAACGGCTCCCCCGGGCTACGGCGGTCGTGACAACGCGAAACACACGGACAAACAACGGTCGAGCAAGAGAGCTGCCTACGAGTCTGTAATACCCGGAAAGCTACCGTGTATTAGAAACCCCCCAGCAACCCCCTGTGCGCGGTACGAGTCGCTGACAAGACACAAACTGCACGGAAAGCTACCATACACTGTGCATCAAATAGCGGCTCCCCCGCACTACGGCGGCTGTGACAACGCGCAGCACGCGGGCTTATACGGCTAAGCAAGCGATGTGGTGAGAGTGACGGAGCTCCCTCACCTAGGTATCGCTGCGAGTGGATCGGACGATAGGTCGGTCACCACTCAATCGAGCAGTGGACGGTCACAGCTTTTATTTACATCGGCTGGAGCGGGAGGAACAAGAGAGCTGACTAGTGGCGCCAGCATGTGTTGTTCGTCCGAACTCCGCGAATCGCGGACTTGTGACAGATATACGGCCGCGGATTGAAACTTGACTAAGGCCCGGTTTGTAACTTCGTTACAATACAAATATCTAATGCAAGAACTTTCAGTTTATCCTTTACCTGTTATGATTTTATTTGTATTGTTAAAACAATTAAAAATTAGGAAACCGTGTTAATGATTTCGAAATGTATATTTCTGGTATAAGAACAAAATGTAAATTTAAAGGTTCATAAATTTTGAAGAATGATTTTAATTTAATAATAATAATAATAGGCTTAATTGCATTTCTTCTTCATGGTAACAGAATTTAATAACATTAAATTAATACAGGCAGTGTCAGCATAATGCTGTTTTTCAACCTAACCGAGGTAAATGTATTTAGCAGGGTGATAATGGAAATGATGTGGAAATTGTCCTACATTGTGTTCATGTGTTATCTGTGGCAATAGGAAGTCTATTATATTAATAATTTTAAATAAAGATACAACAAAATTTGTATTATAATAATGTAATTGACTACCTATCTATATCCCGAACTAAAAAGGCAATACTGGTCTTCTGTAGGATGTTTATGCAATAAATTATTTGGGCAACCTTACAATTTGTTGTATTTGAACAACATAACCTGCCAAATAATTTATTACATAATGCTGCGGAGGTAGAATTATTTCATTTACCACCTCTTCAGGGACAGAAAGCAGACTTCCTTCGAGGGGATGTGTACCTGCAGCTTCCGGTACTTACATTTACATTTTAGCAGAGGAAAGACGTTTGACTAATACACAATTTTCAATTAAATTAAGTGTCTACAATTCGCGGTTAAAAATTTAGAATGTATTAAGCGCTGTAAAATGCTATTATTTTGTTTATTTGCATGATTGCACTTACTTTGAAAACTTTTGAATTAAATTTATTTATGGTTGATTTGCACTCAGCTCCGTTTTAATTCTACCAATCCTTTTTCCTGCTCTTTCGATGAAATATTAGTTTAGTGTTCTTTCCTTCATTGTTTACTTACTGTCTATTTATATGTCGTTTTTTACATTTACTGTTTGTCCTGCAATCCTTTGTAATCACTATGTAATTGTTTGAATCCCGAAACCACTTATGTAATCAGTGTAATCTCTAATACGATTCATACATTTTAACGATTAAATGTGTCTCCGTGTAATCTCCTAAAATATTATGTAATCTGTAGCGGTTATCCCCTCGCCTTTTAGGCATCAGAGTTTTTTTGTTTACGTATTCCATTTAATATACCGTGAATTTGACAAATCGGCTGCAAATTCTTCGCATATGCAAAATTACAGCAGAAAACACGTCCATTTGAGAACAAGGAGTTATTCCCGCATAACAATTTTCTCGTTTTTATATAAAACAATAAACGATAACGGCTGTCATGTAAAGAGCCCCTAAACAAGGATTACTTTACATTTTATGGTCTGTTCAATATGGCCAAAGTATTCTACGCGAATCAAGTGCTAAACGGTCCGTGGCATCTACACTGGGTTTCGGCCTCACCGCCGTGGGAGAGAAAAAGACGGTCCGGTAATATAAATTTTATGTGCGGCAATAAAATTGTATAATGGCACTACTGCACATATCCAGATGTCCTTGACAATCCCGGTATCCAGTTTTTGTTCGGTTACCTCCGCCGGTCCTGATTTATAATAAACACATATGACAAATTGGTCGTGCCAGTCACACGACTTCACAGACAGCCGAATTTTTCAATTCTCCACTCTGGCCTGTTACACCGGCACTAAACAATGGTCGGAGTCATCATCGCTGTAATTCCGGATTTATCAAGGGTCGTTAGCTTCATATAATGGGGAAATAATAATCTATCTGCGTTATAACCTTTTGTTGGTGCCGAATAGATACCAGTACACGAGACAGAGTAGAACAATGGCGGATTAAGGTTATAGATCCGAGGGCAAAAGGGAACCTCTTCTAGTGATCGTATCTTGGAATACGCCGCAGCATCTCACGACTGAACGCAGGTCAATAATGTTTTACATGTGGACTGTTTGACCTTTGTGTACAAACATTTGCAGGTATACAGACTATTAATTTTTTTAACATAATTCTGTAGTTGGTGATCGTTCCAGTATTTTGTATTTACAGCCACGAACTGACAAACGCAAAATACCTGGGTCGTCCCAGAAGAAATGATATTCCTAAACATTGGCAAAAAAACTAAATTAATCTAGTTATTGCAAAGATTTGTAAAATGCTAATGTTGATAAAGGCCAGCCCATTATTGTATGGGAACGTAAACTTTGAATGCAAATCCTAACTCACAATGTAGGTGACCATTCTAAAAATTTTTATATTGTTGACTATAGTAGTACTTTTTATGGTATACTAGGTATACAGGATTAGTTAGTTATCTTATATAATATTGTAGCATTTTAAGCGGAAATATATAGTTCTCCCAGTCTTCTTAGGTTATATTGCCACAGTATTATATTTCAACTCCAATAATGAGGAATTACTTATCACTTCAGGTCCCTTTAGAAAATATTTAGTCCATTTGGGTGTAGCAATTTAAGTTTGTATATAATTATCCACATATTAAAATGAATTTATTAGTTTTAAGATTATGTATATATTGTAAATCAATATCACTAATATGTTCAAGAAAAAAGATGTTACTCTCAGAATCAGAATATAAATTAATTACGAAACTGTTCAGTGTTCACACTTGGAGATAAACATGTGTTTTTATTTTCAATAACATGCTTTTCACAGTTTATGCACATTTCGATAGTATTCTAATCGACTTAGTTCCTAATGTCCACCATACTAGCATTTAAATTAGAAGAGTTATTGTGCTCCCTAACCCTTTCTTAAGGTCACTCCATATATTAAGTTCAATATGATTGATAACGCAGTAGTAAGGAGGCACGACGGCATGTCTTTCTTTTTTTGTAGTTCCATCGATCCTGTAATACTGAGGGATATTCAGATCTTTTATCCTGCATAACAAAATTTTTTTGGTGGCTTAGTTGGGCACTTCATTGGTATTTATCCTCATATAACCAATGATGTCTTGTTTTCTGGCAGCCTGATTCGACTATCAACTATCTAGAATGGGATTTTGCATTATCCATTACTATTACACTATTAGGAGGTAGAAATAGCAACCGCTGTTTTATAATCTAAGTCTCAAGTGTTGAAGCATGCATATCTTGATGATAATCAACAGAACATTTTTTTATGTTTCTTGCTAACAAAAGAAGTGCGTTACTGGTCCATCCATTACTTCTACCTGCATGCAGAATGTGTTTTTACAACATCATGTGAATCAAATCATGTTTCATATTATCATATAATTTATTATTATATAATTATCATATTAAACATTTTAAGATTGTTTCTGCTAAAATCTACCATTTTTGTTTAGAACATTTTTTTGTTAAATGTCAAATAAAGAAATGGGGGGCGGGTGAATATTAATATAATAAATCGCTAATATTTCAGGTTTGGCTTGACCGAATTCAACCAACGAGTGTCGTTTTCAAGAGCTTATGTGCCCTTATACAAAGCAATTTTAAGTGTCAAAATATTGTTTGTGTGTTGACCGCAAGAGGGCGTTTTCTGAAGTTACTACCTAAATATCAATTTTTCTCGAAATTTTTAAATGCAAAGATATAAGGCTATTTACTTCATTAAAAGAAAAATTGAATATAGACTAAAATGGTGAAAACCGCAGCATTTAAAAACTTCGAGAAAAATCGATTTTAGGTAGTAATTTCAGAAAACGCTCTCTTGTGGTCAACACACAAACTATGTTCTGACCCTTAAAATTACATTTTATAAAGACACATAAGCTCTTGAAAATGACACCTCGTTGGTTGAAATCGGTCAAGCCAAACCTGAAACATTAGCGACGTTCTATATTAATATTCACCCGCCCCCACTTCTTTATTTGACATTTAACAAAAAAAATGTTTCAAACAAAAATGGTAGATTTTAGCTCAAACAATCTTAAAATGTTTAATCTCGCTGACATTTATTTAGCTAAAAATGATATAAACATTAACTTTGTAATTTCGAGGTGCCACAGCGCCTCCTAGTGGTCACTTTACCAACTCGAAAATATTTTCCAGCAATTAATATTGTTTGGACTAAAATCTACCATTTTTGTTTAGAACATTTTATTCTTAAACGTCAAATAAAGGAGTGGGGGCCGGTGAATATTAATATAGAAAACCGCTAATATTTTGGGTTTGGCTTGACCGATTTCAACCAACGACATGTCATTTTCAAGAGCTTATGTGCCTTTATAAAAAGCAATTTTGAGTGTCAGAACATAGTTTGTGTGTTGACCGCAAGAGGGCGTTTTCTGAAATTACTACCTAAATACCGATTTTTCTCGAATTTTTTTAATGGTGCGGTTTTCACCATTTTAGTTTTCATCATTTTAGTCTATATTCAATTGTTCATTTAATAAAGTAAACAGAATTATAACTTTGCATTTGAAAATTTCGAGAAAAATTGATATTTAGGTAGTAACTTCAAAAAACGCCCTCTTGCGGTCAACACACAAACTATGTTCTGACACTTAAAATTGCTTTTTATAAAGGCACATAAGCTCTTGAAAATGACACCTCGTTGGTTAAAATCGGTCAAGCCAAACTTGAAATATAAGCGAATTTCTATATTAATATTCACCCGCCCCCACTCCTTTATTTGACATTTAACAAAAAATGTTCTAAACAAAAATAGTAGATTTTGGTCCAAACAATCTTAAAATGTTTAATACCGCAGACATTTATTAGGCTAAAAATCACACAAACATTAGTATTGTAATTTTGAGGTACCACAGCGCCCTCTAGCGGTCACTTTACAAACTCCAAAATATTTTCCAGCAATTTCTCTTGGCCACTTTACTTAAGAAATTTTTTACCTCAAAGCTCTAGGGCTACTGGTTTATGAGATATGACCGGCCACCTCTCTTATTTGCTCACCCTGTACAACCTACAAGGGTTACGAGGTAAGAAGATTTACGACGATAGGTTCAATACGCTACATGCCCTTCATATGGCTCCGTCAATAAGGATTGAAGTGCTTCTTCTAAAAAAGGAAAATATTCCATTCGAGATGACCGGAAGCATGGAAAATATATTACATCCGTTTGATGAGTAAGAAAAATTGTCTGCAAAATGGATTTCAAAATGCTTAAACACGGATCAAAAGCGAGCGCGTGTTGAATCCGCGTCCAGTCTGTATCCGATTTTGTGTTCAAAGTTTTTGAACGAAACTGTCACCAAGCATGATACCTGGGTACATTTTTACGATCCTGAAACAAAATAATAGTCAGTGGAATGGAAATATTTCATGCTTCAGCATTTTCTTTTTTTGTTGGTCGTAGTGTCATCTTCATTGATTATCTGAAGAAAGCAGAACATTACCTATTCACAATTGTAGACAGAATTGCACGAAAATATTTGGCCAACAAGATAAGAAATGGTCTCCCAAATCGTCGCAACAAACAAAAATTAAAATTCGAGCTCTACAAATTGTCCTGACTTGGCTCCATACGACAATTGTCTGTTTACCAAACAGAAGAAATGGTTTGAAACGGTGTAAGCTTTCTTCCATCAAAGAATTTATGGATGCGGAATAGCAGACCAGGCCCCACAAACCGCTATTTAACGTGTATTTCATTAAGGGAGGTCAAGTTAAGCAATCAAAAAGTTTGATAGCATTAATTGTCCCTAATCCTTATGTGCATTTTTGATTTTTCGAGTTCTTAGTGACTGAA
This sequence comes from Rhyzopertha dominica, assembly GCA_025024175.1. NCBI lineage: Eukaryota > Metazoa > Arthropoda > Insecta > Coleoptera > Bostrichidae > Rhyzopertha > Rhyzopertha dominica. The sequence continues at coordinate 20,044,688 of QCXZ01000138.1, forward strand.
ATTCCAAACAGTTATAAAAGGCATCCCATAGTAATATTACAGGTATATGCTGGGAAATAATTTCTAACGGATACGTTTCCTTATTTAATGAAAACTGGGTCTTCATAATATGTAACAACTACCTGTTTTAGGCAAGACAGCTTAACCGTTACTGTATTATACACGTCGAAAGCATTGAATTCCAAATGCATTGTGTTGAAACACGTTACGAATGCTGCAACACAGCAATGTAATGAATTATTTTCAAACCAGCTAAATTCCAAAGTTTATTGAAATGCGGAAGAAAAATCCACGAAGGAAATAGCTTGGGTTGGGGCTGGGGATATAGCAGTTAGGCAAGGTTAGGATCACTGTTATTGGTCCTTGAAAATGATTGCARATTGTATAATCAGGCGTTTTATACAATGCGTATCTATGCTCAATAGTAGAGGACAACAACATTTTACACTTACTCAAAAACAGTAATTTTCACCACAGGTTAAAATTTATTGCTTATTTGTTACTTATTGTATAAAAATACATCTTATTTTGAGATGGACAAACTAGATTTCAACGGTTATTTGGCTTATTGAAAACTTCGTTTGATTTTGATATTAACAATTTGCCTAGTCATTTTCAAAAAGCCTCATAGGCCCTCTACAAAATGCCTAGTTATAAAATATGCCTCCGACATACCTATTGCTATATCTATACCTAAATTTTTAGGTTCTAATGCATATGTGTTATTTGTCAATTCCGATATTAAGTTTATTTTCTGTTGTCCGAGCTTTATTTGCGGATACAATATAAAAAGTTGTGTCTCACTACATTACTGGTACCTGAAGCTGCACATAGTTTTGAACAAGGGTTTTGCTAGAAGTTGGATAATTTTATTGTAAATGGGCATAGGTACAAGATCAAAATGAATCACCTCTGCATCTTCCACAATACATAACTATTAAGAAATTATCAAAGAAAGAACAAATTAAGATTGTTGTACAGCGCTAATAACAATATTGTAGTATATATGATAAAGAAAATAATCAGAAGTGGAGATAAAATCACCACTGTTTTAAAAAATGTGAAACTGAAAAAATGTTCTATACAAATTATTACATAATATTGTTAAATTAATTTTCTTTTCGTGACATTTTCACCACAGGGTTGCATATAGCGTAGAGCTGGTTGTCATACATTTCGGTAAGACGAGAACAATGACCGGGACATGTCACTAGTCACCAATTTCGTAGAGTTATCCCAGGGTCCAAATTTGAATTTTAAAAGTCCCAGTCTGTTGTGACCATACGGAAATACAGATAAATCACGAGTGCAATTCTCATTAAATTAAATTTAATCAATTGTTTGGATGCATTTGAATGGAAAACCAGAATGGAAAGACGTTTTTAAAAAGTATATCCTATTTACGAGAGATATTGTACTTGAGAGATTTAGTTACCATCTAGTTTAAAATCATGATAAACGCATGCATGATAAATTTTTGACCTTTTATCAACAAATTGATATTAAAGAACAAAAAAAAATTGATATGTCAATATTTGTATGCTGCTATGACCACAATGGAGGCCGTTGAAAGAATTTTCTTTTTTGATTTCACATTGAACCAGTGGCGATACTGCTTTTCATGGATACTGTTAAATATTATATCTTGTTACGCGAAATAAATTTCAACATGTCTTCTCAGTCTTTCCAGTAAGTGGAAGGTCAACCGAAATTTACTGGAACAAGTAAACAAACTTAAAACACGTAAACAGAAAAGTTATTAACTTTTAAATTAATTTATATTTAAAAAGAAGTTGTTTTTAATGTAGTTTTGTTTATTTTTAAAGAGTTCTGGCGATTATTAGTTGTCGTGTTTCTTGTATTTGCATTTATTGCTTTTATAATGCCTTAATACTTATTACATTTTATAGTATAATAAAACGCTTCATAAGTATTTTTTCTTGTGAAATTGCGCCTAATTACTGGTATAGTTTGTGAGATGAATGTTGAGCCTCACGTCACGATTTCGCGAATCAAGCACCGACAACTAATTTTACTGTTGTGCCGTTCTTGCTTTCGTTGCTTATATGAATTGGCATCTAGGACGTACGTCTCCTGCGAATTAGGCATACGTGCCCGTTTCTCTCTTTTTCAAATAGTAACGGTCATGATGTAGATGCTACGCGAACGTATATCGTCAACTAAAGCCATCATTGACATTTCATCAGTGTCCTTGCATTATTTGTATTGTAGTGGTTTGTTTTGTGGTCTTGCAAACATTAAAACATTTTATTTAACCTTTAGTGAGTGCAGTTTATAATAAAAGAATTTGTGTAAGTTGGCGTACTCACCCATTAAGCGAAAGTTGGTGTTTATGCGTGACATCCTCGTGGTATTTAGTTTACTTACTTACTTTACTTTACTTAAGGCCGAGCTGCTGGCATTGGCCAAAGAACATGCTTCGGCTAAGCAATATGTAGCAGATGAGTACCTTAGAGAGCACGTTCACAAGGTGCTTTGCCTGTCGCCGAACACCTGCTAGTTCAGGTAAGAGTAAGACAGCGCGGTAATCGTTGTTTGTATCCTAGGCTGATGGAATGTTGTAAAGGCAAAGCAGTATTATGATAAACACATTGGCGAAGAGGGCAATGCTGAAGCATATATGTTGGCCATGTGCACTGGAAGGGTGCACCCTCGACCGCTGGTGTTCATTTGTCCGGCACCTCAAGCAACTGATTAACTCTTGGTACCTACCAACGAGTGTGAATAATTGATATTATGCATCGAGAGCTTGCCCCTTACACATGCGCCACCATCAACACACATTATGTATAATTTGTTGCCCGCTAAACAGCACGCCACTGAATAAATCTGAGAGCGGCTTTCAATCGATTTGAACCATACACTTTAGATTTAAGACGTAAGGCTCAACTTTCATCTCATCTCAACCATTTTACCAATTCCAACTTATTTGCTGATTATTTTGGGAATTTTAGCAACAATTTCCCAGTAATCGATGCCTCACTTATGGTAAATCTAATTTGACGGCAACCTTTTCGATAACGTGTTTAACCGTAAAGGTATCATATTGGTAAAAGCTCGTTAAAGAAAGTATATAACTCATTGCGAAGGATGTTTAACGAGCGGTGCCGGAGAGGCGAACGAGTTTACGACGTGGGAAATTCGAAACGAGGAAAACAAAAACAAAAAGGGGTCGAATGCAGAAACGGGGGGAGGTAATAAAAAATGCGAGAACTGCCGATGCCGCGGGGAACCACGGGCTGTGCAACTTTTGGAAGCGGCGGTATTGCCAAACATGGAATTTTTTTGTTGAAACAGTGAATCATTATTAACACGATCGTGTACGTATATGTAACGTTTGTTTCCGCCATTCGTTGTTTACTTATTCAATGAAAACGTATTACATCAAATTAAAATTTTTCTGATTCTTTTCCATTCTAGAACAGAATAGAACAAACAAGACTAACAAATTCTAAAATTAACTTCAAACTAGCAGGTTCTTTAAAAGGAAAAACAGTCAAAATTAATTTGATATTTTAGGAAAATAAATAAATATTGCTTTCAGCTGCATCATACTAGTCTCAATTAACAGAATAAATGCCCAAAAATCCATTGTTCTGGTTTCATATTTTGGGAAAGCAGGGAAATACATAATAAAATAACATTAATACTATAAATAATAATAATCAATTAATACAAAAATATCATGTCAATCCAGAGAATTTTCTAAATGATCGCTGTTATTTTCGAAACAAAACTGCGTCTTTCGCATTACGCTTAGGACGTATGCATGTACATAATGGCTTAATTTAGTACGTGACATTCCTTTTTGAATCAATTTTTAAGTTTTCTAAGTAACTTAAGGCCGTAGTATAAATATTTCTTTTAGATACGGCCAAAGAAAACATCCAGCGGAGTAAGATCCGGAGGTCTTGAAGGACACCTACGTGGCCACTTATCTCCTTCACTGTGATTTCCAGTTCATCTTTCTGAGTTAACTTGATTTAAGTAGGTAATTATTGAATCTAAATAAATTTGTCCTGCAAGTGTGCCTTCCTAAAACATAGGCCCTATAATTTAACCGTTAACATTCCAGCACCATACTTTATCGCTCCAATTGTTTTGAAAATTAGTTTCTTTGAGCAAGTGTGGATTGATTCTCTTAACACCAGTAATGGCAATTATGCCGATTGACTATACCATTGTTATGAAACCGAGATTCATCTGCCCACACAATAATAATACCCATCTCATTTCGTTGGTTGCACTTTTTGGTTTTACAATAGATTTTTTCTTTTCAAAACTTTTGATTTCAGCCAAATGTCTTGCCAATTTTGCAAAATATTCTATCTTAGGGAACAGGCCTATTTAGAAAGCCCTCATGATAGAAACTTCAAAGTTTATTTTGCAGTCTCCACAAATTAAAACCACATCAAATTCTTGTTCATTAGTATAATGTACATTTTTCCAATCGGAATGTGCGTATGCTTTTGACATTAGCGAATGTAGAAAAAATCGTTTTGTAGGAATTAATAACGAATATAATGACTATTTTAATTTTAACATAATGTGAGCGCGAATATTATTTTATGCCATAACTTGCACTACGATTCACAAATATATAGGAAGGGGACGAATATCAAGTTAATCCTGATCCCACAGCAAAGTCGTTATTATTATTTTTTCTAGTTTGTGAAAATTTTTACAGAAAGTCGGATTAGGTATGTGTAATCAAACTATAACCATATTAATTTACCGTTGTTGCATTAAAGCTTAAGTTAATAACACTAGTGGAAACGATGTTTGTAACATAATTCCGCTCATTGCTTTTACTACGCATTAAGCCCTAATATGTCTACTTTTCAATGGGCTCTGTAGACCCTTTAAAATGACAGGTAGTAAATTTTAGGAGGGGTCATTTAAAAAGGTTACAAAATAACCTAAAAAGGAATGTTTATATTATAACATTAAACTTATTCTTCTTTAAGTCTTTTTTTGTCAAATACCTAATTATTTCAGTACAGGTAACTTTGGTAAATTAACGCCGACATACCACACACAGTGGTCGAAAAATGGAAAAGCTGACCAAACCTTGAAAGTGAATCAAAACATCTTTGATTGGTCGATTTACAAAGCTAAAAAAATCTCACGATCTTTTCTTATAATGTTATGCTTATGTTTTCTATAATATACCAGAAAACCGTTTAGTGCGTACGATTCTGTCATTCTGTGTAGTTTCAACACCAATAGAAATAAGTAGAAAAATTCTTTTATACACCCGTCAGTTTAACACGTCTTTCTTAAATACATAGTAGAGAAAGTAGCTGACTTTGAGCTAAAACGAATATGACAAAAAAAGTAATTCAAATTAATTCTGTTTACAATTTACCTCGTAGTTTGTAAAGGTACCGTTTGCTTACGCATTTTCGATTTTCACCAAAGGACTGCACAATCGGCAATGTAGATCTCTTCGTTGTACTTATAATACCGCCGCTAGATGCCTCATTACCGATGCGTTGGCTAATTCCTTTTATCGACACATTGGCAAAAGTTTCTAAGTTCAGAATGGCTCATGACCACAATTATAAAAAGCATCTACTATAAGATGTATCAATGTAATAAAAAAATATGATATAGATATTTTATGCCATGCTTCCTTTCGTTAAATATATATTTAAATGTAAGTAATAAATGGATCATGAAAGATAAATAGGAGACAAGAAGAAGAAGAAATGATGGGTGAAAAGCTACCGATGCGCATATCTCGTACAATGCATGCCTACACGTCCGGCATCTCAATCTTCACACCTGTCAAAACCCTTTGGCAACAATGCACAGGTACAGTCCTGGCAAAAACGACCACCCAACTGGAGCGTAACATGCCAAATTGCAAAATAAAAGTGCCGGTCGTAATTTCGAATCGGAATTACGCGGGACCAAAATTAACAACTGTATTAATTGGTTCACGTCGGAGCATACGAATTTTATGCGGATACCCTCGACGAACGCAGTCGGCAAGAAACTGTCCAGGACCGGTTCACGCTGGGAAGAAATAAAATTAACGTCGACCTGTGCTGTTGGTCTGCCGACGTCGTAACCAAATGTGTAACACCGCAGCCGTTTTTGCTATGGCACCTGTGATGAAAGTGATCATCACGAAAAACTTGCGAAGCACACTGGCGAATTATGCGGTGAAATTGCTTATAGTGAATTATTCATTGTCTGGGTAAGGACCATAGTTGTTGTGGTGTGATTTACTAAACGTTTAGAATACCACGACTGTTCGATATAGTAACACGTTTAGATGCTTTTGGGTATTTTTATTCAAAAAAGAGGTCCCCATTAACATTCACGTCAGTTCCACTATTTAACTTATCTGTAGATATCCTACTGATGAAATTTGTGGTTTTCGGTTGTTTGCGTTCAAATTGTTTTGTTAAACCTAACCAGATCTTGAACTATATGGGCTAGATGGGGTCGAACCATGCAGAAGAATGACATCATTCAAGAGCTTTCCGGGACTTTCATACATAATGTTGACGTGGATAAATATAAAGGGTCTAGATCCATAGATGGAAAACTGGAATTAGGAAAAATCTGAAAATTTGGCAGCATACTAAAGTCGATGAGGACTAAAATATTTTCATGATGGTGGTACACCGCTTATGCCCGAAGTAGCTATCAACTTTCTTATTTTAAACGGATCGCTCTATAAATTATTACATTTTTCTATTCTACGCAATATTTTAGGCATAGTTCGTGTGCCATTTCTCATACCCAAGTCTAAGCGTTTTCGTCATATTTACACTTTTCCTATAAGGAAGAGTTCATTATTTAATTTGGGTGGGATTTCTGGTTGGAAAAGACCTGATTTAATGCATTTTTTAAATAATATTTTGGTCTTCAAAAAAAAATTAAAAATAATCTTGAGAAATGTGTCAAAAATCAATTTTTTCAAATGGAAACAGCCAAAATTTTATAATATCACCTTATTTACAATAATTAAAAATACGGGTAGGTTGTCTTTATTATTTTTTATTTTTATCCTACGATTTCCTGTCGTGTTCATTTGTTTATTTTACGTGTGCTATTTATTATACGTGTAGGGTCAGTCAGAAAGAGCGCCCAAATAGAAGTTTATAGAAACGTGTGAATCGATCACGCTGAGATTTTATTGTTATTTGAAATGAAGATGAGAATTAAATATACTAATTTTTTTGCCAGAAACAATTTTTTAGAGTGGGCAACTTTTCATCCCAGAGTGGGCAATAACTTTTAACCCTAGAAGCTAATTTTAAATAGCATAGTATTTATAACAGATGGCAAAATCGTTATCCTCAAGTGGAGCTATCCGTATGCATAATACAAAGATATGAGTTTGTTTTTTTATTTGTACTAAAAACAATTATTATATATAAGTAGGTTATATGGAATTTCAATTAATTTCTGCGTTATCAATAAACGAAAATTGGGCGTAGTAAAGATATAAAAATACATAAGTATGAGCGAGTCATGAATTTGAATACTTTACAGTTAGGTATAAGATTACTAAATACGGGCCTGGGCCGACATTTTGAGCACCTATTTAGGGCTATTTATCATAACAATTAGTCAATGTTAAATACCTGATTAAGTCATAAACAATGTATATCTTTGGGTAAACTAAAGTAGTCATCAGATCCATTGAGGAGATCTTCAAACGTTGATACTCCAACTTTGCGGCATCTATTTGCTCGTAAACCCTAAGGAAGTTTCCAACTGTCTCACATTTTCGTCTAAAGAAGTAGACAACACATGCAGGCTCGGTCGAGTTAAATTTTTAGTGGATTCAAATATTTGTCAAGTACTTTTCTGCAATGCTCAACTGCCATATGAGAATAATTCTGGTTAGCATATTCAGCTTCCACTCTTACTATATACGTTTCATTGTTTGACACACCAATCCTAACAAAAACTGAATAACACGCAGATTAGTTTTGGACTAATTTTCGATCATATAGCTACTAGTACTTAAATACAAAAAATGATTTTCGGATCAAAAGTGTATCTATTGAATGCAATTATTGAATTACAAAGGGTTTCTATAAATGATTCAAGCATCCTAGCGCAGATGGAAATTATAGATTAAATAAGTTTGCCGCCTCTCGGGAAAGTGAACACAGCTATTGCTTGACAGATACTTGTCTTCTGTCGATTGCCGACTTATTTGATGCATTTTAGTATGAGAAAACCTGGAGAAAACGCGTGGGAGTGTGTTTTTTCAACATGGGCTGTAGTGTTTTCTACGATAATTAACTTTGATTGGAGGAAGCTTAGATTTCGGAAATGTGAAGTGACACGGTTTCATATAACTTTTAGGTTATGTATCGCAGATGTGAGGTTGTTACTACAGACTACAGTAAGCCTGTGAAATTGTACAGTGATGAAATAAAAGATGTTTTTAGCCTACTGCAATGGTAGAATTCACAGTTAGGATAAGTGGCAGTGACGTTAGCTGCACTACCGAGGTACCGCGTGTACCTATTTTACGAGGAAGTTTTCTAACCTAGAAAATGTAAAAAAAGCTAAATTGTGGTGGTGCAGTGCTCGCTACAAAAGAAGTGCGCAAATTAAAATAGGGGAAAAGACTGAGGTTGATTGCGTAGGCTTTCAAATTTGAGGAAAATAATGAAATTTATAAACCCATGTCTGAAACTCGGTGACTGCAACAAAAGGGGGTTATGACGGACGTAGTTGTGTATATTAAAATGTTATATAGGTTTGTAGGGGCAAACTTATTGATTATCTTTGAATGGAAAATATAACCTTGAGAGATCTTTATAAAACCATCGATTTCGTGGGTATGGCTTTATCAGCAACCTTCAGTACAGTATGAGTGGCTGGGTGCCATACGTGCCTAACCCACAAAAATTTACGATTGGCGCTAAGTGGTGTTACTTTCCGGAAAATACATTCTTTGTCAGTGCTAAAAGTGGCTATACCATTTTTTCAATAGAATAAGCCCTGACATTTATCCATAATATTAACAAAATACACACTGTACAAAATTTGTGTGTCAGTCCTGCCTAACCAACACAACTCAATAGTTCAGAGAAGATTGTATACTAGCGCAATAGAAATGTACTTTGTTATTTTTTTTAGATATATTGCTGTGCAGGTATTCAAAATAATCCTACGAATTTTTAACAAGTTACAAGTTGTGAAATTTGTCGTAGATAAAACGATTTTATATCCGTAAATCTTTCCATTGCAGTAAAAACCACAGTATTTAACAACAAAAAATATGCATGAACTGTTTTCGGTGAGCCACTCTAATTCGTTTCTCTGCACTGCACACTCCTTTAGTTGTTCAGTGTAAGTTTATTTATCGGTGGCAATATCCTAATACGGCACCGATAATACTGATTGATACGGTATCCCGCAGCTAAATTAATGCATTCCTGCGTTTGCTTTATCCAGGTCAATAAATAAAGCAAACATTCCCTTTGCGTTATGGCCCAAAACCCGTTTACATCAACTTCCCCCGTAACATGAACTCGATTGGCCCTAATTACACGACCGCTGACAGATGGGGTGGGTCCAACTTTGTGCAATCGACTTTGCCGAGCACCTGTTGTCCCTAGTCCCGGTCCAAACCCGACGGGCAATAAATTTTGGATTTTGACGATAATAACTGAAGATAAACAGTCAGTGGCGTTACCGACGTGTCTGAAGCCCGAGATGTGAAGGAATAGTTGGAATTTCGATTTAACCTTGGTAAAGCTGAGGTACAAAAATACCAAAGGGGTCGTCAAATAAACAAAATAAGTGAGTATTGGGAGCTAGTGTAGGTGAAACTTTTGAGTGTATCTATATCAAAGGTAAAGAACAATCCTCGGAAACGCCGATGCACAATATTGAAGAAATACTGTCATTAAAATTTATTGCATCTTACACCACCAGGAATACTAACCAACGTCACCCACTTATTTTTAAGATTTAAAACAATTAAACAATTAAAATTAATACCAAGTGAATCTTCTACGTTTTAAAACTACGGGGATCATGTCATAACATCTAACTATATTATATATATATATATATATATATATATATATATATATATATATATATATATATATATATATATAAATATATATATATTCAGGTAAGATTTATTTGGGGAATTCGACCTGGTGGTAAAGAATCAAAGAAAACTCTTTATTCTTGCCAAGCTTTCGACTGCTTTATTGCAGTCTTCGTCAGGGCTTTCTACAAACAACAATCCAATAATTACATTAAGATTACAAAAATGGAACAATATGTTACTTACAAAATTGAGGTTTAACTAGGCAGCTCTATTATATAGGAAAGGAATCTTTGGAAATTTAAATTTAATAAGTATATGCTAAATGTATTTCGCATATATCACAATGGTAAATTTTTAATACAATACAATGACTAGAGAAAAATATTTAAGGTGACATACGTCGTAATCAAATTCACAAACCACTTATATTTTGCTTTTGAATTTCGATTCATACGATTTTAAAAGAGAATGCCAATAACTACATCAATTTAGGTTTTATTACTTCTGTAAAATTTCTGTCGATAACAAATATGTGTATATATTACTTAAATTTTGTGTATCCGATTTTTTATTAATAATGTTATTAGTTTTATTAATTTGGTACATTTCCAAAATGAGTCTCTTATTAGTTTTCTGTTCTTTTTCTAAAATTTTGACACTATCCCAATTTATGTTATGGCTATTGTTTATTGCATGTTCTGCTAGAGCACATCTTGTACGTTTTGTGTTTATATCACTCTTATGCAGTGCTAATCTACTAGATAGCCATTGTGAAGTCTGGCCAATATACTTGTCTTCACATGTATCGCATTCTATACAATAAACAACATCCGATTGAAATTTTAATGGAATTTTGGATTTTAATTTTGTAAACAAACTTGAACCTGTTTTAAAATTTTTTATAGCTATTTTTATGTTTGCATTGTAGAAAGTTCTTATTAATTTCTTAGTTAATCCTGTAATGTTGAGTAATGATCCAAACTTAACAATTTCAGAGGCCTGGACTTCATTTTCATTATGGTTAATTTCTAAAATTTCCGTTTGAGGAGTTGAATAAAGCAATTTATTAATTAGTCCAGGTGGATATCCGTTTTGAATAAGTAATGTTTTTAACTTTGATAAATTTTTATAAAGAAATTTAGGATTTGATATTTTGGTTATTCTATTCTTCATTTGTTTAATAAAATTGATTTTTATTTTCGTAGAATGATCAGACTGAAAATTTATGTACCTACCCGAGGCTGTAGGTTTCTGATACCAATCTAAAATAATTTTATTATTACAACGTATAACTTTTGTATCAAGAAATGGAACACCCCCATCTAACTCTCTCTCTACTGTAAATTTAATATGTTGATCAAAATCATTGAATTTTTCTAAAATTTCTTCTATAGAATTTTCAGGTAATACTAAAATTATATCATCTACAAATTTCTTAATAAAAACTATATTAAAGGATAATTTTGGTATACTCGTATCTAACAAATAGTCCATCACGTACTGTGATAATATGGGGCTTAATTTTGAGCCCATAGCACATCCGAATGTTTGTTTATAAAATTTATCTTTATAAGCAAAATAGTTATTATCTAAAGTAAAAAGTAACATCTCGAAAAACAGTTGCTTTCTTTTAATTTTAGATGGTAATTTTAGACAATTAAAATGTGGATCAATACTTTCCCACTTTTCATTAAGGACTTTAATAACGACATCTTTAGATATGTTTCCAAACAGGTTAATTACATCTAACGATATAACTTCATGATGGGGTGGGATGTATATATCTTTAACAAATTCAACAAATGTAAATGTATCTTTTATGTAATAAGTATTATTTGAATCATACGCTGCTGATAGTATCTCACATAACAATTTTGATATAGAAGTCGTTGGACTTTGAATACATGAAACAATAGGTCTTAATGGTATATTTTCTTTATGAATTTTTGGGTTTCCATAAATTCTTGGACTGACCGAATTGTATATTTTATAAATTTTGCTTTGTTCTTTTGTTAATAGTTGATATTTTTCTAGTTTATTAATAAAATCATTTGCTTTTGTTTGAATTGTTCGTGTCGGATCACTACCCAACATTTTAAAACTTGTTTCATCATTCAAAATTTCGTCCATTTTATTAGTGTATTGCTCTCTCTCCATAACTACAGTTACACCTCCTTTATCACTATTTAGTACCATTAAATTTGAATATGTAAAAACGACTTTAGCTTTAGGTCCAAAATTTAGTTTTAAAACAACGGTTAACGAAATTCACATGGGAAAATTGGTGGCTGACATAGAGAATCTTTTATCATTAGTTGACAACAGTAATAAAGATTTATACAGAGCAAAATTAACAAGCATTATAACAGGATTTGTACATAAAAACAAAGACGTAAAAAACATAACAGATGTACAATATAACCAAACTAAAAAATATCTCAAACAAAATTCAAATTTAATGGTACTAAATAGTGATAAAGGAGGTGTAACTGTAGTTATGGAGAGAGAGCAATACACTAATAAAATGGACGAAATTTTGAATGATGAAACAAGTTTTAAAATGTTGGGTAGTGATCCGACACGAACAATTCAAACAAAAGCAAATGATTTTATTAATAAACTAGAAAAATATCAACTATTAACAAAAGAACAAAGCAAAATTTATAAAATATACAATTCGGTCAGTCCAAGAATTTATGGAAACCCAAAAATTCATAAAGAAAATATACCATTAAGACCTATTGTTTCATGTATTCAAAGTCCAACGACTTCTATATCAAAATTGTTATGTGAGATACTATCAGCAGCGTATGATTCAAATAATACTTATTACATAAAAGATACATTTACATTTGTTGAATTTGTTAAAGATATATACATCCCACCCCATCATGAAGTTATATCGTTAGATGTAATTAACCTGTTTGGAAACATATCTAAAGATGTCGTTATTAAAGTCCTTAATGAAAAGTGGGAAAGTATTGATCCACATTTTAATTGTCTAAAATTACCATCTAAAATTAAAAGAAAGCAACTGTTTTTCGAGATGTTACTTTTTACTTTAGATAATAACTATTTTGCTTATAAAGATAAATTTTATAAACAAACATTCGGATGTGCTATGGGCTCAAAATTAAGCCCCATATTATCACAGTACGTGATGGACTATTTGTTAGATACGAGTATACCAAAATTATCCTTTAATATAGTTTTTATTAAGAAATTTGTAGATGATATAATTTTAGTATTACCTGAAAATTCTATAGAAGAAATTTTAGAAAAATTCAATGATTTTGATCAACATATTAAATTTACAGTAGAGAGAGAGTTAGATGGGGGTGTTCCATTTCTTGATACAAAAGTTATACGTTGTAATAATAAAATTATTTTAGATTGGTATCAGAAACCTACAGCCTCGGGTAGGTACATAAATTTTCAGTCTGATCATTCTACGAAAATAAAAATCAATTTTATTAAACAAATGAAGAATAGAATAACCAAAATATCAAATCCTAAATTTCTTTATAAAAATTTATCAAAGTTAAAAACATTACTTATTCAAAACGGATATCCACCTGGACTAATTAATAAATTGCTTTATTCAACTCCTCAAACGGAAATTTTAGAAATTAACCATAATGAAAATGAAGTCCAGGCCTCTGAAATTGTTAAGTTTGGATCATTACTCAACATTACAGGATTAACTAAGAAATTAATAAGAACTTTCTACAATGCAAACATAAAAATAGCTATAAAAAATTTTAAAACAGGTTCAAGTTTGTTTACAAAATTAAAATCCAAAATTCCATTAAAATTTCAATCGGATGTTGTTTATTGTATAGAATGCGATACATGTGAAGACAAGTATATTGGTCAGACTTCACAATGGCTATCTAGTAGATTAGCACTGCATAAGAGTGATATAAACACAAAACGTACAAGATGTGCTCTAGCAGAACATGCAATAAACAATAGCCATAACATAAATTGGGATAGTGTCAAAATTTTAGAAAAAGAACAGAAAACTAATAAGAGACTCATTTTGGAAATGTACCAAATTAATAAAACTAATAACATTATTAATAAAAAATCGGATACACAAAATTTAAGTAATATATACACATATTTGTTATCGACAGAAATTTTACAGAAGTAATAAAACCTAAATTGATGTAGTTATTGGCATTCTCTTTTAAAATCGTATGAATCGAAATTCAAAAGCAAAATATAAGTGGTTTGTGAATTTGATTACGACGTATGTCACCTTAAATATTTTTCTCTAGTCATTGTATTGTATTAAAAATTTACCATTGTGATATATGCGAAATACATTTAGCATATACTTATTAAATTTAAATTTCCAAAGATTCCTTTCCTATATAATAGAGCTGCCTAGTTAAACCTCAATTTTGTAAGTAACATATTGTTCCATTTTTGTAATCTTAATGTAATTATTGGATTGTTGTTTGTAGAAAGCCCTGACGAAGACTGCAATAAAGCAGTCGAAAGCTTGGCAAGAATAAAGAGTTTTCTTTGATTCTTTACCACCAGGTCGAATTCCCCAAATAAATCTTACCTGAATAGTGACATTAAGCGACCGCAAATAAGTTTATTCAATATATATATATATATATATATATATATATATATATATATATATATATATATATATATATATATATATATATATATATGTTTTGCTTCAGGCTTCCGCGGGCGTTATATGAAGAACTAGGTTTCCGGGATCTGCTCCGCGTTGTCAAATGTTGATCCTCCACTGGACCGTTGAACTGACGACGTTTCGGCACGGTCTCACGTGCCATCTTCAGGTCTTCTCTGCTGCTGCTGCTGCTGCTGCTGTTCTGCTCCGCGTTACACGGCTACAACTGACATCCGGTGCTGCTGCTGGTGGTATATATACCCGTCGGGTGCCAGGCTTCGTCGCGCTTGGTTGGCTTCCTGCTTGACTGGTTATTGGACGGTTGGTGGTTGTTGTTGTCGTCCGTGTCCTTGTTTTTGTGTTGAGGGCTGGCTTCCAGGTAGATGGTAATCTTTGTGTATCATCTCTTGTATTCAAGCTGTGTGGTCTCCTTTCAATCTCTATGGCTTCTCTGATTATACGTTTGGTTTTGTGTTCGATGCTCGCTATAACTTTGGTGTTATCGAAGTCTATTCGATGCGAAGTACTTCTCACGTGTTCTGCTAAGGATGACGATGTTTCCATTTTCCTGACAGCAGATACAATACGACAAGATGTAGTACGAATCCTAAGAAGCACGAAGCCGCCTAAGAAGAATCTGACCAGAGAAGAATTCCTCGCCCTCAAGAAGATAAGGAGCAACGAAGACATCATTATTCTGCCAGCCGACAAAGGAAACTCAACCGTGGTTATGGACGTGCAGGACTACGAAAGGAAAATCCAGGAGCTACTCGAAGACAAGGCTTATCGCCCAATAGCATCTGACCCAACAACGTATCTAGAGAAGACCACCAAAGCCAAAATCAAAGCCAGCTCGATCAACAAAGAAGAACAACTGAGACTTATACCACGAGAGAAGTCGTCGAAATGCCCGAAGCTGTATGGACTACCCAAGATTCACAAGGAAGGAGCACCACTCAGGCCTATTGTTAGCTCGATAGGCTCACCGCTACAGGAGCTCGCAAAGTATCTAGCGAAACAACTTCAACCTTATACCGAAGAAGCCGAATCTTACGTGAAGAACGCAAGCCACTTCATCGAGCGTATAAAGGACATAACGCTAGAACCAGGACACATACTAGTTAGCTTCGACGTCGTCTCACTGTTTACCAACGTTCCTGTTGACGAAGCCATTGAGATAATACGGAAGAAACATCAGCCAAGGGAGGACATCGTAGAACTCGCCAAACACTGCCTGAAGAACACCTACTTCAGCTACAAGGACCAAAAATACAAACAAGTCGAGGGAGCACCGATGGGTTCACCGCTATCGCCGATAATATCGAACTTGTTCATGCAAGACCTGGAGGAGAGAGCAATCAGAACAGCACCCTGGAAACCAAGATTATGGTTACGCTACGTGGACGACACCTTCGTTATCTGGAGCCATGGAGAGGAGAAACTCAAGGAATTCATGGACCACCTGAATAGTATCCACAACAACATAACTTTTACGATGGAGATCGAAAACAATAACCAGCTACCATTCCTGGACGTCCTAATAACCAAGAAGAAGGACAAGTTAGGGTATACAGTGTACCGAAAACCTACACACACGAACCGGTACCTGAACGCTCAATCGCATCATCATCCAGCCCAACTGCAGTCAGTAATCAAGACTCTAGTCACCAGATCGGAACGCTTAACGGATACAGAAAGCAGACCTACAGAAATGAAGAGGACCAAAACAACGCTACAGCAGAACGGATTCACCAGAGATGACATCAAAAAGGCGCTACGACCACGTCGACAGAGGGATCCAGCAGAAGAGGAAACCAAACCTGTAGCCAAAGCTCACCTACCATATATCAAAGGAACTACAGAGAGAATCAGCAGAGTCCTGAAGAAGCACAACATTGCAACCACGTTCACCACATCGAGGAAGATAAGCCAGATGCTTCCGAATGCGAAGACGAAGATCGAACTAGAAGCACAAGGAGTCTACGAAATCCCATGTAAAGATTGTGAAGGCAGCTACGTAGGACAAACCAACAGGAGAATTAACGTACGACGCGAGGAACACCAAAATGCTGTCAGGAAAATGGAAACATCGTCATCCTTAGCAGAACACGTGAGAAGTACTTCGCATCGAATAGACTTCGATAACACCAAAGTTATAGCGAGCATCGAACACAAAACCAAACGTATAATCAGAGAAGCCATAGAGATTGAAAGGAGACCACACAGCTTGAATACAAGAGATGATACACAAAGATTACCATCTACCTGGAAGCCAGCCCTCAACACAAAAACAAGGACACGGACGACAACAACAACCACCAACCGTCCAATAACCAGTCAAGCAGGAAGCCAACCAAGCGCGACG
Organism: Rhyzopertha dominica; assembly: GCA_025024175.1. Taxonomy (NCBI): domain Eukaryota; kingdom Metazoa; phylum Arthropoda; class Insecta; order Coleoptera; family Bostrichidae; genus Rhyzopertha; species Rhyzopertha dominica. The sequence continues at coordinate 20,061,782 of QCXZ01000138.1, forward strand.
AAGCCTGGCACCCGACGGGTATATATACCACCAGCAGCAGCACCGGATGTCAGTTGTAGCCGTGTAACGCGGAGCAGAACAGCAGCAGCAGCAGCAGCAGCAGAGAAGACCTGAAGATGGCACGTGAGACCGTGCCGAAACGTCGTCAGTTCAACGGTCCAGTGGAGGATCAACATTTGACAACGCGGAGCAGATCCCGGAAACCTAGTTCTTCATATATATATATATATATATATATATATATATATATATATATATATATATATATATATATATATATATTAAAATCTGCAAACATGTGAACGTTTTTTGTAGCCTATATTATGATCATATATGTAGATTTCGGTAGGAGGATCGTATATGCACAAGTAGAACTTGCATTTATTTTGTCAGTTATAAGTTCTTTACTTGTCTTATTTATATTTTGCTTTTGAGAAATTTTGTTCGTTCCTATGTTATGTAAGCATCTGTGTATTTTGTTGGAAGCTATTATTTTACAAATAACTAGTTACGCTAACTATAAATTCACATTTATCAATCTGTTCCTGTCAGCATCACACTTTGTCACAGTTCGCAGCTCATCCTGTTTGCGTTACTTATTAATAAGTGTTCATGTGTTCAGTGCCTCTGTATTGCAATACAAAACTACATCGCTCACACATGAAGCCGAAAAGCTGGAACAGCGAACGACTAACTTTCAATGTCACGAACTAGTTCGTGCAGTTCGCAGTTAAGAGTTGTTCTTTTAATTTTTTTAACAGTTCGTTTGCGACCGATCCAACGCTACTAGTATCCAGCTGTCGCTCGATTATAGTTGTTTCTTCATTTCTCCAGCAATTCCCTTATCACGCAAGGATAATAGTGGGTGCTTTTGGTCAGTATTTTAACTTCGTCATAATTAATACTATGTTGGCCTTGGTTAAGCTCCTGGTCTCGCCGATATTCCTGTACTCTGCCCTGATTCGTCCAATTGTTCTAAGAAGGATTTCCCACATTGGCACTGTAGTTCGTAAACATTTTTGTTTTGTAGTCTAAGTTGTGTTTGATGTTTTTCATTAATTCTTGTGGCAGTGGATCACACCTAGCACCAGCAACTTTAATCGAGAAGATTGTTACTGCCTCAGCGACACCTATTACCTGGAAATTAGTACTGCGAGGAACTCAGCACAGCGGAAACATCCTTGTCACCCAACGTATCCATACCACTTGGTCTCCACCAGTCGCAGCATCTCAACCGGCATCGAACGGGTATTTATTGCGTAGTAGAAACCATTAACACCACAATCAGTCAGTCAGTCAAACGTGTAAGGAAACTGACAACATGATCGGCGAAACTTCAAGTGTAGTCATTGACCACGGCAACACCCAGAAATCAACCATTTACACGGCAATAGCTATGAAAGGCTACATTCGACAATCCCAATTTTATTCGTGTTTGTAACCTAGGCAAAGTGGACAGATTAGACATTCTAGGATAAACTACAGTAATTATTTATTTTCTGATAAAAACTGTTGTCATTTATATTAATTCGTGTGTCGTATGTGATTTAAACTTTCGCAATAATATTTCGTCTCTGGGAAACAGCTTAAGAAAACCTCAGCAGACGTAGAACAACTATTTTTTCCTAATATGTTTGTACATGCAGTCTAACTGTGATCAGGAATTCCAATTCTAACACATCTGTCCAGATGTGTATGTAGATAGCATTAACAAAACGGATTTTTTATCATTGTTTAACAAAAAAATAACGAGGGGGACATCAAAATTGTTTTACTAGGTTTATACAGAAGTTGCGATATCCATAGTTACATAGGTGGCACAAAACCACCAAAAAAAGTGCAAAATACAAGTTAACTAGCTACAGGAACGATGCGTACAATGTCTATCGCGGCAATGGAAATGTTGCTGGATCTACCTCCGTTACACCCTCTCATAACATCAGAGGCACTGACGGCAGTGTATACGCTGAAAATTGCGGGTCATGAAGATTTCCCAGTTAGAAAAGGAACCCATACCGAAATATTGGGGAGCTTAAATGATGATGAGCATGCTACTATACAGAAGGCAGCATGATATTTGATTTCCAAAAATCCTTCAAAGTATTTATCGCTGAGGGAAAAGAAGCAGAAGAATGAATGGTTCCTGGACACCAAGGGATTAAGGGCAATGAGAAAGCGAACCTACTAGCAAAAAAGGGAGCTAAAGAACCCTTAGAAGGGCCTGAGCCTGAGCCCGTGGTGTGGCCTATCAGTCTGCTTGATGGGAAGCCAACAACAACTTTAATCGATGGACGTCCCCGGACAATGATAATCACGTATATCCATAGAGTTTGTCCCAAGTAAAGGTTACAGAACTGTTGTGATCAGGCAGACTTTATGCAATTGTAAGAATAATAATTGTGGGTGACAGTATGCCGTCTATTGGCAATTAACATTGTCACCCACCCGTCTCTGTGGGGAACCTTTACTCTGAACGGTAGCCCATGTTATAGTGAGCGTTTAAAACCGACAGAGGTCCCCAGCTGCTATCTCCAAACTGGCTAAGTGCACCAGAAACCTAGGGAGATCATGTGCATTGCCAAGGTGCCTACGTCAGGTTTGTATCAAGTGTTTTAAACCCAAAGACTGTCACCGCCAGTTTGTGTTCCAGGTACCTAAGAAGAGTAACCACGTGTTGGCAGAGCCTGAATCGTTTTATTGCTTCAAATGGTTGCGGTCTTCCAAAAAGGCTGTATATGTTTCGCAGCTCACCACCTTTTGAGTTGTGAAATGTAGTTTTTTGGCTGCGTAATTATAACAGTATATAATACCTCGCATTGATATTGTAAAAGCGACGAATACTGATAATATCTGCATTTGGGTAATTAGTTATAAGTGCTAGGACTGATGGGTTGGTCACCTTCAATACTCGGATGAAACAGCAACCTAACCAGGCCGGAACTGCGTCAGTTATGCACAAATTTTAAACAATACCAACATTGGCAACTTCTTCTACGTAAACCGATTGGTATGAAGCTATAATATAAATATAATTTTAAATGTAGTTTAAGAAAGTGCATTTCAAAATGTGTCCAGTGCCAGTGGCAGATTTTTGGGAATTGTTTGAGACTCATTTTCTGTGAATGAATTTTCAGTACGCCACTGTTAAGAAATGAACGGTTCATTCGGACTTGCCTCAGTTAAATTTAACGGGTGGATTCAGCTAATTGATTTTGTCACATAATGCGAACGCACCTTTCTTGTTTGCATTTGGCCCAACAATCAGATTAGACGAGGAGCACCTAGCCACAAACCGCCGGAGATCCCATCAAGGTGTAATTGAATTGTAAATATGTATGTAAGGGATCCGTCAGAAAGCGTCTATTAAATTTAAACCCACGCGGTGGTGTTAAATTACTTTTTTGGTATTAAGAAAGGGGAGTGGGCGATGTCAGATAGCTAAGGCTCGAACTAGTAAATTGTGTCCTGGCTCCTGATTAACGATCTTTCTCTCACAGCCTTGCGGTAATTTTGGGATTATGCTTAAAACATTCTATAATTTGAACATCAACGTAATAATGTGAGGTTTGTGTTATACTTAAAAGTAATTAACTAGTTAAACAGTTCCCTACAAAAATAAAGTTTGAAAAGCTACTTCACAGAATATATGTGATATATATCCATATCCATGGCTCTACAGCGTTTATTATATAAAGTCGCTTTTAATTTTCACTCTTTCCATTATTTTTGCTACGTACTCTTGATGCTAAATCTTATATCATAACAAAACATTAATAGCTGTTATTTTTAGTGACATGCAGTCACTATCAGATCACAAAGTGCTTCGAAAATTATCTAAAGAAAAATATTGTATTTAATAATAAGGAAAATCATTAACAAAGGCCAAGTTTTGTAAATATCGAATCATCTCAAATTCAAGAACGCCAATTTAATTACTTAAAGCATGTTAAAAATCATTACAAAGAAAATTAGAAGTTTTACTATCTTGACATGGTACGTGATAATTTCAACAGGCTGTCTGATGTTTCATCGCCAAGGAAATGATTGGGTTCCCGCCGTATGATGATTAGGAATTATGTTAGTTATCTTACTTCTACAAGAATAGTCTTCACGAAGTCTATTAAATCCACTTTATTTAACAAGTTGGCAAAGCGCGTTCAGCTAATATAAGCCTAATAATCTAAATACAGAAACACAGAGGCATTTATAAAACTGACTTCGAAATAAACAATCTTGACTTCAAACAAAAAAAAAGCACACACATGAATTCAATGATTAAATAAAGAATTTAGAATAGTACAACTAAAATTACAAAAATAATTCAAAATTGTGAAATTAGCGTTATCTATAATTTTTGTATATTTCAAGAAATTCTAGAAAATTTAATTTTGAGGATTTGTTACAAACATGTAAAGAATTTAAATTATTTAAAGAAGCAGTGTGTTTAAATGACAATAAATGATTTGCTAACGAAGAATTTGTATTAACTATATCAGTATTTTTATATTTTTCGTAATGTTTTAAATGTTCATTGCCTCTAATTGAAAAAGGTTTTCCCGTTCGACCAATATAAACAGAATTACAATCGTTACAAGAAATACTATAAACCCTCGAATGATTCAAAACTGGAATTTTGTCTTTATTGCGAACAAAACGGAATAACACACTGCCTATCGTAGAAAATCCAACACTTATTGCATGAGAGAAAAACAATAAATAAACTAAGTGAGACGACCAACAAACCTAAGAGGATACCAAATTTTGGCTTCTTCAACATAAATGGTGTTAAAAGAAAACTTAAATTTGGTTAAATATTTAAAGTATAATTTTTGTAATACATGTTTTGGAAAGTTATTATTAAAAGCAATTTGAAGAATTACACCCAGTTCCTTTTCTAAAGCATGTAAAGAAAGAGGTAACTTAAAAAGTCTGTTAAAAAGACAATGAAATACGGAAAAAAGGTTGAAAAGAAAAGATTAATAATGTTACCGGTGCATGTGCGTTTTCTAAAAATTTCAAAAGATGGTAAGAACAAGACTGATTTCGTACCTATAATTAATATATCTAAAAATGGAATTTCATTATAATTTCTATTTCATAACTAAAATTTATAAAATCATGAAGAGAATTAATAAATGTAAGAAAATTATTTAAGTCATTGTGATTTCGTGTAAAAAAGCACAAAACATTATCTACATAACGATACCAAAATTTAATATGGGAAGAAAACGAAACGTTTTTTAAAATATCTTGTTCTAAATTATTCATAAAAAGTTCTGCTAAAAGTAGGCTAAGAGACGAACCCATTGCTAAACCTGAATTTTGTATGAAATATTTTATTATTATATTTATTATATATTGGGCTTAATTAAAATTTAAAATCGGAAAGTAAATAATACAAATACTAAATATAGTGAATGAATTATGTGTGAAATACGGATGATAACTCCACTTAAAAGGATAACGAAAATATCCAAATCAAGTAAGTTTCATCCCTACAAGCTTTGACTTAGTCCGTGCTTGGGATGAAGATCGGTGGCTTGAATTTTTTATAGATGTGTGGGAATGACTGATAGTTTTGCTTAAATATTAATATAATATTAATATTAATTGGATTACCCATTCAATACACCATAACCATACACTTTTAAACGCTATCTCCATTTTGAGAAGTTAGGTCAAAATTTAAGCTTAAGGTAGCGTAGACTGATGTGTGTTTTCCCACGTTGGCGCACTACTTCGTAATTATTTTGCAAGTAAGAAGACAACTTCGATTAATATACTCAAGCGCGTACATATGAATAAAAATATATTATCTGACCGGTCCGTTCTCTAGTCCTGTATTTATTAAGTATTTTTTTACAGGACAGTAACATATAAGGTAAGTAGGTACGCCAAACGATCTATAAAATAGTGTACGATCTAAAAGCAACTTCTTTCAAACTTTTTCTAAGCGAATGCCTTCTGTTATTAAAAATATTATTAATGTATGGATAATAATGAAGTACTATTCGAGCATGTTTGGAAATAATTAAATTTTGAACACTTTTAGCCGACAGTATTTTACGATGAAAATATACAAGTTAAAAATTACTTTATACAATATGCGGTAGCTATGAAACACAAAACGTCAATTTAAAAGAATAGGTAAGTAATAGTAAAATAGTGAGATTAAAAAGCTTTATGAACACACACATTTTCAAAGTGTTATTAAATATGTATTAACTTACTATTTCAGAATTTATACAGGATAACTATAATCTTGCCACATTATCATTCAAGACATTTTTTTCTTACTGTATTACGATTATATGTCGACAAATCTAAAAACATGTTTACGGAAATTGAAACTAGTTAGTACCAATAGATCACCACAATGTCAAGCTTATCGCCTAAAATTCGGGAGGCATTAATATTTCTAGCACGTAGAAAGCTCTGTCAATTAAATGTGGCCTATCCCAAGTTACGAAATCGTAAAAACTGTAACAAAACCCTATCAACGCTGAGCATCTCGAGCGCACGTGTGTTATTGCGTGTACCTGTAGGAAAAACGTGTTTATGTCTGTACTGCATAACATGGGCAATGCTACGTATCACACAACATTTTTTACTGACAATATCTCTGTTTCATAACACAACTTCCAAGAAAACCTACCTTTGACCGGGAGATACAGGCAAATATTGCCGAGGGCTTCCGTAATATCCAAAGACAACAAACAAACACCACTGTCAAGATAAACTGCATCCATTCGGCATAAACGGTTTATGTGCCACAACTTTGCGGAAACAACACACTTGCATAAACAGCAAACTCCACTAAGCTACACGCAACAACGAACTAAACCAAACAAAGCTTGGAGCTGGAGCAGAAGCAAGAACGTTACTTCTAGCACGGCCGAATACCGAATCGACTTCTCCAACTCAACAGGTGGCCATGGTATCTTGGAAGGGATGAAATTTTATACGGTTTTGAGTTTCAGACGGTCGCTTTGGCTACGCTCTGCAGTAGAGTGTTGCAGATATAAACTTTGTAGCCAGTAGTTCGTTTTGGATCGGTATTATAATCAAAGTAATCGTTCATTTAGTCATTGGTGAAATTACTGTCAAGTAAGAAACTGTAGAAACATAACAGTAGTCAGTAGTCTCTATAGACGCAAGTAGCGATTGATTGGAAGGCATATTTTAGCCAACAAACAACGACATTGGAACCAGTCCTTTGAGCTAGAATTATTAGCCATTGACAAAACATTACCACATTTACGACCACTTCGGATGTCAGTTACCTGCACGTCTTATCACTATAACCGAAGCGGTATGACATCAGAATGAATGCTTTTGTTGTCAGTTACTTTCCCATCCGATGAGGCACTAGCCGGGCGCATTACGTAAGCGATATACCGCAAATGCTTTCAATAATTACTTATTTGAGTCACACAATGAAATTGAAAACGCAAACCTTTTCTTCGATACAGATATGTTTGTAAAAAACACCAGTGACGAGAAAAGAATGCACCCTTATTTATTTGGAAGTATAGTGCAATCCTAAAAAAGACCTGATAGAATACGATGTTCTGCAGACTGCAGCACGTGACACCCCTTGTATCTGTAGGTATTATAAATATGACGTTAAAAATCGCGAAAGTTGTAGTTCTACTTACATAGGTGACCGGAAAGAAATACGGAACTTTATAATTACAATTTATGTGTATTTGCAAAAGTTGTAGATCACTTATTGTTATTAAGTTAGTCGTATATACTGATAAAAACAATATCATCTCTATAACATCACGGTCTTATAAAACAGAAATACAGGTTTTTTTTACAATTTATACATACGTATTTAGTAGTTATTGCTCTAAAGTCTAAATAAAAGAACAAAACAGTTAGTCATTTTCTACAGACTTCACCAAAGTATTTGACGTTGATGATTATGAGTTATTATTTGCGAATTAATAATTTTGTTTGTATTTATATAACTGAAGTCAGTGTGTTCAAATTATAAGAAAATCTGGCAATATGACCTAGGTACTCACAAAGTCGGGTCTTCCACAAATAGGCATTTTGTCACCGATCTTATGAACTTTAGGTGAGTTTTTATTGTTCAATATTGTATTTCAAGCGTTCCTATTTTCTGGAAAACGTCACCAAATGAATAACTTTATACAAATTTCTGTTGTTGGCTAATGGAGAATGTAAACATTACATTCATAGAAATCTGTACAACATGAAATGTGAAAATAACGTGATATATCTAATGCGCATAATAATCATTTTCATTTCCAACGCAAAAAATCTTTTCCAAAGGCGTAAACTTTGCGCTTCAAAACCGCGAAAGTATTTTTCCATGGCTGTGATTCTGCACCAAGCTAGTAACGGCTATGGACGCTTTATAGAGTGGCGCTTGGTGACAGCACCTAATAGATAAAATATAATGTATATCTCATAATCTGTGAATTAAGATTATCATTAAGGATTTCATCCAGTGTAAAAGTCATTTTATATTCAATTGGTTGAATGATAGAGGTCCTTAAACACACAAACCACACCAAATTAATTGAAATTTTTACTTAAGGTTACGATGCGCATATAGGTGACTGGTAATATTTTCAGTTAATTCGATTTATTTTGTAAAAAAATACAAAATCTCTCAAAAACTTATTTTTTATAATAACTTGGAAACGGTTAATTCAGAAATTATGTTATTTGCACTACGTCATATGCTTAATAGACCGTACTACTACTATTAAAACTACTACACGCTAAATATTTACCGTAACAACAACAAAAGGAAGAAAACATTAATAACTGAATTTTTCAAACTCGTGCATTATACAATTAAAAAACCCTAAACAGGTAAGAAACCTGATTTTACTTAGTTAAGTCAAACACTAAGTACCTAAGCACCTAGTGGATGATTTTGATTTTTGATTCCAACATCGCATGCGCTAAACATACAGTGCATTCAATAATAAAAACGTGAACGTAATAATGATGTACTACAACGTACAGGTAGTCAGTTATTGAATACAATTTAATTAGGTAGTGTTAACGGGCTTGAAACAATATGGCTACGATATATGCAATAATATTGCAGAAAGGGGCCAAGTATGAACAATTCATGATCCGACTGATATAAAAAATAATTATGCTTCCAATATTGCGCGCCTGTAAGCCTGGTTGCATGCGCATAGGTAGAATAGACCACCCAATCGAGCGGTATCGGCAACTCGCTAGGTCTAGATTTTGCAGCTATTAATTTTAAATACTTAATTAAATCACAGAATTCTTTTAGTGCCAAATAGTGTTTTATAATTATATTTTATAAGCAAATAATTACCACAATTTTTCTCATTGTTTCACACCCCATTAAAGCAGAACAGTGTAATAACAATCTAAGTACTGTGACCATGCTATATGTAAGCCGGTCACATTTTTTCTAACTTCCTATATTTTAAGTTGGGAGAGAAAATTTAACAACCTGATATTACTGTTATTTATTTATCAGCGAAGTCGGTAATGAAGTTCTAACAAATCAACAAATCAAGAAGGCAGAATATTGTGTAATAATAGAGACTCGGCAAACAATGAAAAGAAGCTTTAGTTTTCAATATAATATTCCTGTTTTATTATGAATTTTTCTACGCTTAAACAACTTGTGGAGTGTCAGGCTGCCAGAAGTAATTTCATTCCTTGAATAATAGCATTTCGCTTTTTGTTGTTGTTGTTGCAATCATAGTTCGGTAATATCTGCAAAACAGGTAATGCACTATGGAAATGGTGTGATCACATCAAATTTCGATTTTATTATGTCGACTCTGAAATGAGCTACTCAGAAGTCAGAACCTTGATGCTCTCGAAAGATAAATATTGTGATTTGTGAAATAATTCGATTTATATATACCCAAGGTTTACATGTTAGCAAACAAAAATAATACGATATAACAGAGGGCTCGTTTTCATCATATAACTTTTATTTGCAGATTTATGAGTATAAAAATTACCCCTGGGTTGAGAGAATTTTGTACAAGATCGATTTAATTTTGCAGTTATGCAGTTCCGGTCGCGCAAATGTGCAAACCTTCATAAATGAAAATGTAGTTAGTAACTGTTTAAATGGTACACAATTTACCTTAGATACAAAATAGACAAACTTTTTGGAGATTCAGTCTATAAGGACAATCCGTGTACGAAGGAGAATACGTCATTTCATACGGAATAGAATGAAACTCATGTGACCGCCTTGCGTGTGGAATTTGTAATTCTGCCGTAATGTGTATGTATCGCCTTAGTCATCACATTATTCGCGGTTAAGTAAAAAAACCGATACCAGAGTGATGCAGAATAATAATAAATAAAAGAACCCTTATGGGCATGTCACACATGTGAGTCATTGTCGATTACATCATGGCCGTTAGTGGTTTTGTACGTATCCTAGAACCCTATTGCTAAAATATAATCGATTTAGCTTGGTATACATACATAATAATTGTATAAAAAATTTATTCACGTTGCTGACATTTCTGCTTGACAATGTTGCTTTGCAAAACTGTATGCAAGCAAAGCAAAACACCACCATATTTATAAAAAAAGAAATAACATTTAGAACCATCGTTCATAACGTCAGTATAGGAGCTTTTTTGACTTTGTTCGGTCTAATAATAAAATGAGGTGGAATCCACAACACGCGCTTAAAGGAAGTACACAATTCATTCGTAGCAAAATAAATAAATGCAATTTGGTGAAATGTTTTTCACTGGAATTTTCCGTAAACATGATCCTTAACGAACGTTGGAATACGGCTATCTTTTAAGTGGGCTGTTAAGGACTGCACCTCGAGTTGATCAGTGTTTGGTGTACTAGATGTTTCAAAACATTCAAAACATGCAGTTCCTTAATGATCATAATTCCATAACAAGCATCTACTACTACATCTACATCCTACTTTATAATATGGTTCGACTTTCTTTCCAGTTAGGTTTCCATTTACACAAAATCCCAAGCACGTGTTGATTGGCAAACTGGATAAAGTTAAATAAAAATATTATAGGCGCATTACATCTTATGTATGTATTGCTAGATTCATAAAGCGACTCTTGTAATAGATCACTTCAAAACAACAGAATTGTCCCTTCTTATCCAACTCATGTCTCTTTGTTTTCATAATTTGATATTTAGACCTGTTGCCTGTTGCAACATCAGCATAATCAGTTTTTGACAATCGTTCTGTTGACAATTATCTGAAGTCCTTATGAAATCAATAAAGGCAAAAAAGCAGGTTACAGATCAGATCTAGATAAATTAATTGTGTGCAAATTGAGGATAGTCTCTCTTTTTAAGTCTGTAGGACTTCCAAGCTTTACGCTACCATAATACCATTTAAATTGCAAAGTACATTATCCAAATAATAATATCAGCTACCTTATCCTTCACTGAATGTTTGTTGACCTAATTAATAACATTAATTTATTGTTTTATAATTGATAGACTTAATTTTAATGAATTTAAACCTCTGTTTGTCGAAGACCAACAAAATACACAGTAACAACAGCCTTGAATAATAAAATGTTTACATAGTTAGTAGGTACTACTATAAGATGAATTTATCTATAGTACTACACAACTGGATGATACACTGCGCTAACATAATATAGACCTTTAAATTAAACAGCATCAATTTAATTCCCAACGTTTTTGTGTTTGTTGTTTCAGGTACACTTGGCTTTGAAATAAACTTGTTATTTCATTTAAACGTCGTAGTACTATTCAGATTGTTGAATTAAAACGATTGTTTGATATAAAATCTATGTTTTATTGTTAATTTTCATTTTCACGCACTTTTGTTTGATTCACATGTTGCGGTTAAATATTTAATTGAAATATCCGCAAGCTTAATTTCTAATTTGTGGTGCCACAGTTGATACGATTGTTTGAGAATAATAAATATATGCGAGAAATAAAGTATACCTAGCAGAAATAATGTATCGCAGAAATAAAGTGTAATAGAAATTGAGAATAGTAGAAAATAGCTTATATTAAGTAAAATAAATACCTATATAAACAGAACATGTGAATTGAACAAAAGTACGTGAAAGGCTGAAAGTGAAACTATCTAATAAATTCAACAATCGTAAAAATTTGAAAAGTTTAATAAACATATATTTTGTAGCAAGATTCTCGTATAACAAACAACCGTTTTAATTCAACAATCTGAAAAATTTTAGGACGTTTACATGAATAACCAGTTTATTTTAAAGGAAAATATGCATGACACTAAACAATCTTTTAAATTCAACATTCACTTAAATTATATATTTCGGTACCTGAAATACGTAAACAATCAAAAATATAACTATCGCAAAACATTCGGCAAACCCAAGAACGTTGCGAAAAAAAATGATCCCTGTCTAATTTAAATGTTATTTTAAACATTGTATATTCTTTATATAATTTGTATTATAACTGTAAATGTACAAACACCCTAAAATATTAAAATATATAAAATATACCAGTAGATCTTTGCAACAATAATTTAAATTCTAATATTTCTTTAGAAACATTAGTTATATATTGCATGTTTGTGATAGTACCKAGTGCTTTTTTTGATTACATATTAGGGCGGAGTTTTCTGCGCAAATATTTAAGTGTAATTTAAAATGCCTCCTTATCACAAACAATAAATTTATTTCAAGAAATTATATTTCATTTTATACTGAATTTTGCTGTTAAAAATTATTTTAATTTATGCGATACGTTATTATTTTAATAGCAAGGTAACTAAACCGGATTAACTTGTTTGTACTTTGAACGGGAATTTTTATTCTTTTAAACGCAGTCTTAGACAGCGGCGAATACACGAACTATAATGGTAGTTTCATGAGCGAAATGCTGGGCCAGCGCCAAATTATTAATTCGATACTTGTCTAGCTCGACAAAAATATTAGCCATAAAATTATTGCGTTTAGTACTTGCGCTCGTTATATAAAAATATAAACAACGTAAGTTAAGGTATCTAAAATATACCGCCAGATTTATACCACAATAATTTTAATTCGGACGTTTCTTTAGAAACATTGTTTATATTTTGTATTTAACAGGATATTTTATTTTTGTGAAACATTATTTTTCTACTAATAGAGAGTAAAGCGGTGTTTCATAAATTCGCTGACAAGTGTGAGGTAACTTCGCCAAAAATCGCCTTATCCGGCTAAATATAGACCCATAATAACATCAAGATAGAAATAATAGAACATGTCTAAGATACATCACAAACGCCTAAATGTAGGCAACCCCAAAGTTTGGTGTGCAAACGAAGGTTGCTACGTCAGTGGTTTCTTAGGGAAAATAGAACTAGTCGCTAGGTATTTTATAAAGTATTACCCTTGTGTATACATATTATAGTGTGCTCACCTACATTGCGAAAAAACGGACAGATTTTGGGGGCGAAATGCGAGTGTTTCTGGGGGCAGACGTTTGATGGCGCTGTAACGAATTTGTAAAATAGAAGTAATTGACGTTACCGGCATTTTGAGTACCCCTCATGTCCCCTACTTTAAAACCGTTCCTTTGCCGATGTTGCCAAGTGATGCTATAGTTATGCGAATGCAGAATACGAGTTCCAATCATAAATAGTATATCCATATAAATTTGTATTATAATACGTATTAAACGCAAAATCTTATGTCTTATGCTGCCATACTGTCTTACAAATCATTTTTTAGTTAGTATAATCAACGTGTAAACTCCGTAAATGTTCGTGTACTATTATGCAAAATACAAACTGCCAACATAGCTTTCTAAGAGTAACGCCTACGCCTATCGCAGGATATCCCATTAAAAGATGAACTCGGTTTTTTATAAATGCTTGGGTTGTTATTCCTCGTACGATTTATTGACTACCTCTTTATAAGTACTTTGTCTAACAGGCAAAAGAAATCAATCATTCAATATTACGTTTACTGTCCCGCAGCAGCAGTTCAAATACAATGTTAACTTGAAGATAATTAGGTAAAGAGACAAATAATAAGAATAAATGGATCTGTTGTTAATGTTTTATAACCAAATACGTCTTTAAATTCTCTTTCCAAATTACATTTTCGCAAAACCAATACTACATAGGTAAATGCCAGCATTTCAACCTCTCCGCTGAACTCTTCAGTGGCTTAACAACTATAACTAATCAAAACAATAAAAGCCAGTCAAACATATGGGGAAGAATTTGTTTATATTACATATTCGGCTATTCTCTTGTGTTAAGTGAGTTATTTCGAGGTGTAAGATCTGTATTTAGCAGATGGTTTAAAATGCGTTTCATTTAGATAAATAGCCTCTAAGGGGATCAAGTTGGACACGTGTTAACAGTTTTATATTTTTGACGTTGGTTATGATAAATCCGGGATCTGCTGCTTGCATATTATGCAGTTCTAGTGGGGACTTTTCTCTGTCTCCATTGTTTACGTGATGCATATTATGGCCTTTGAATCTAAAGCTGGGTTCACATTATTAACAATTTGTGTTGTGTGCCGTTCGTAAGCGTTCGGCCCGTGCGAATAAAAAGCAGCACCTTCAGAGATTTGCAGCTGATTTTACACTTCAGGAAATACTATCATCCCAATTGCTTGCTTTTCTGTGATACAGTGGTTTGTTCTAGAAGTCTTAGTCTTTTTTTTGTTTTTCTGGTTATTTTGTTTTGATATCAAATTATACAGGACAATGAACGTCGCACATCTTCTTTGGACCAGTTACACTAACAGTAATTCAGAGAATTCAAACATCTGACATGAAGACCTGATGCCCTGATGTCAACAGCAAGAAAATATCCATTGTGTTCAGTATGTGTTTTGCAACAAATCTTGTTTTCATTTTTGAAGCGTCTACATAGCGTTTATGTTTCAGCGCAAATTCCTTTTGACGTTAGTCAAAAAAACCACCAACCTACGGATAGACTGCATCGTGCGCGACAGATATTTTTACGTTGATTTTTATGCGCCGCACACGTATGCACTACATTATTAATATACATTTTTACGGCGCTCTGCACAACGCAAATTTTTACTAATGTGGACCCGGCTTAATACTTAGGCACCTATATTGTGTTTGGTTTGTGTACTTTTTTCATATGGGGAGCATTTAATTTCATAAATTCCATATTAGTTTAACTTTTAACACGTCTTCTTTATCCAAAATGTTACCTAATAGGATTGTTAATATGCAGATAGGTAGTAATCTTCAATACGTTCAATACAAATTAAAGTTAAAAAATCCCTTAATATTAAAAAGCTATGCTTTATCAAAAARTCATAAACTACGAAATAAATATCAAAGTAGGTATAGTCGCAAATGTAAWCGCTCCTACCTAATTAGCCAAATTAACAAAATAGTCTATAAATTGCCAACGATCTTTGTATGAAACAGTTTTTTAACATKCAGATTTTATTAATAGCCATTGCGTATCGGAACTTTGCAATTTGCATGCCATGATGTGTGAAATCGCGAAAGTCGAAAATGCTCATTTTTCGATGGCTCGTGCAGGTGCACGTTTATCGTATATCAATCACGCTGTTATTAGAAGTTGTTTGATCCCCGCGTTCCCTCACCCGCGCTCCTTGGTCCTGGTAGTGTAATGCAGACGTTTAATGGAAGGGGTACAGTCTGATATTCCCCTTTAACGAAATTCAAAGCTCCGATTTACCGCATTTAATACCATGTAGCAGTTCCGATGTTTACCGCTACGTACCGCCACCATACAGAGATAAATTAGCAAAATAGGTGTCCGCGATAAATCCCATAAGGTGAGCACACTATAATATGTATACACAAGGGTATTACCATTGAGTACTCAACGGTATTACGTTGCAAGATATCAACCGTGAAATTCTAAAATAATAATAGGTACTGTAAAATGTGTTTAATAAATTTAGATAAGTGAAGCGGTCTTTTTTATCCACTAAGATTCACTAAAATAGCAAAAAAGCATGTACCTATCAATAAATACAATAAAATATAAAAAGGGTTATGGTGTTAATGCGTTAATGCCCGGTTGTTACTGGATTAATGCTCAGGTTAGTTTGGTTTACATTACACTGGACCAAACGCAACGATATCTGACTGTTTGAAATGTCTCACAAATAATAAGAATTTTACTTAATGCTAGGTTGGGATAATGCATCACAAAGTGCTTTTATCCGTGGCAGTTGAAAAACAGTATAAGTCGTTTCCTTAAAGTAATCTTGTTCTGCATGAATATTATTTATGCGTTTCTCATAAGTAAACATCCACTTACTCGTAAGAATTTTATATATACGTTGTACATGTCCACTGCCCATACTAAGGTAGACATTTGGTTCCGTACTTCAGACCCTATGTATATGGAGTTTTGTTTTACCGCTAAAGCTTATTGACACCGCTAGATGCCACTTTTTAAAGTAGTAGGGCGCAGAAGCCACTTTTTAAAGTAGTAGGGCGCAGAATGCACCCCAAAACGAAAGGAAATGCGTTTCCACATGAAAAAAATTCGCGTCTTTTAGTGGAAAAAATGGCGTTCTATTTAAGAGATCAAGTTATCAAAGATTTAAATTGCTGGAATAAAAAAAATATACTGTGGGAAAAGCTGTACTTCAAAATTGTCAGTTTTGAAAAACTCAGTTAAGATCTTTCATGACCTAATTAAGGACAAAAACCGTATACGTATGCCATCTATGAGCATTACACTGACATGATGACAAAGTCACATATCTGCAGTTGTTTACGGTGCAGACAGCACAGCATAGACAAGCATTTTAATGTAGGTAAGATGTTTGGTCAATAAAGCACCCTTCTACTTCGACTAGGAATTAAAAAAAACAATAAGTTATCGTCTGTGGTAAACTAAACACACTATTCACATCAATTTCAATGCAAAAAAAACAAGCATGCAATATAAGCATAAGTTACAATGGCATGATGACAAAGACACCTAGCTGCCTGAACGGGTACTACTTCCTAAAGCAAGTGACCTCTAGCCTGACAAATTGGCATGCACCTGCATACTTCAATTTGACAAGCATTTTTGTCTATTGCTTGGTTAAACAATTACGGCCCTGTTATACAAAGAAACTTGTGTATGATCAGAGCGGATATTGGCATAAGTACTTACGGACGTTACATGAATTTTGCAGCTATTGGGTCCGTCTTGTAGAGCAAAGCTTTCCGTAAGAATGTAATATATTCTTTTTTTATGTTTTGT
Organism: Rhyzopertha dominica; assembly: GCA_025024175.1. Classification (NCBI taxonomy): domain Eukaryota; kingdom Metazoa; phylum Arthropoda; class Insecta; order Coleoptera; family Bostrichidae; genus Rhyzopertha; species Rhyzopertha dominica. Next base: position 20,079,003 of record QCXZ01000138.1, read on the forward strand.
TGAGACCTATATTTTTCTTTAATAAAGCCTATACAGAAAGTCCAGTTATGGTGAAATAATTGTTTGGAATGGCAAAGTATTTAATACAGAAAATTCATTACCAAAATCAGCTCAAAATTCAAACGCTGATTTTTGTTTCTTTTATACTTTTGTATTTTATGCAAATATTGAGAAATTGTTAAAAGTTTATCTTCATTAATACCGCTTAATTGCATATAATATTTCAATTCAAGATTTTAAAGTTCAATATAGACATATTCCTAATTAAAAATCAGTGGATAAATTTAGACGTATCTAACAGTGAGAATCAAACGAAAAAGATTAGGTAGCTTTCCGTATTCCATAAGGATAAACCCTTTGATTGCGAATATTTAAGCAGGAGCTTAAAATTTGGGCTAAATTGGGCGTCTGGAAGTTTTGGGGAGGGACATAATAGGCTTATTACTCATTAGCGTAGTAACCTTTTTTGTAAAGTTAAGCTACTTACTGGAAATAAACCGGGCATGAAGTTAATCATGTTGAGTTCGACAGAACCATACTAAATATTTGGAAGGCGGGACCACAGCTCAGCACCTTTAGTATTTTTCGTGCATACGAGAAGTTACCTGCAGTAACTGTGTAAAAATAACATATTTCCTAAAATCTGACTGCATACTTTTCAGAAACGTACCTACATATGTGTACTATTCCTGTCTGCAATAAAACAAGAGCCTAGACGGTAAGCTATAGTTAATAGTGGAAAATACCAATTTGTGTAGTAATCTAATCTTCATCTTGCAAAATATAAATATATATGTACAATACACTTATACAAAACAGGGTGAATCAGTTCACGACCTTGACTTTTTATATTCTGAGCAGATCACGTGTGATTCTTTGCGTCAATTGTAATTAAAATAAATATTTCMTMCAAGAGTTGTTATAATAGCATGTATCGTGTAAATGGGTAGCATTGGTTCTAGATTTGGTAAATTAAAATTTTTGACTTGAGTTGCTGTCATAAAAATCGTAAGATAATAATAAGATAATAATGTTTACTGTGTTATATTAAGGAAATAACACATCTGACTATTAAGAATAAACTTATATTAAATATTAATGTCTTAATATTCACTAATCATAATGTGCAACCAAATTCAATTTTATTGAAACATTCTTAATCTGTTTCACTTTTATTAAAGCTCATCGGTGAAGTTTACATATGTCTAATTCACATAGCATGTCGTAGAGCTGCTGTAGAAATTTGATATTTTTTAGACTTCATTGGCATTCCAGGGCTCATTTAAGGAAATCTTTTTAATCATACAGCATGTCCCAAAGAAATGTGACGGTATAAATTTCACGGTTCACCGTTTATTGTAAAAAGTAAAAATTTGCACGTTTAATCTTAAAAATAATAAAAACTGGCACAAATAGATTCTAATAATCTTGTTAATTATGTTTGATCGATTCTCATTACTACAGGGTATACACAATTTGCTGGCAAACTTTTCAAACGTTTAAGAAAATATATCCTGGACTTAAATACGTCCTGGAATATAAATAAAGCCTACATAATATCAAAATTGCAATTGAAGTACGTATAATAATCCTGTAGCCAAAAATACTTATTATAATCAACAAAAAATAATATTCTAGCTCAACATTATTTGGCATAACTATTTATAGAAAATACCTTTTGCTTAATAGTTCTTCAAAGACTATTAAATACCATGAGATTAGCTAAAAGAAAAAATATGTCTGTTTTAGGTAGGTTTAATTAGTCCTGAAAGTTTAACCAATTACACTTAAAATATTATCTCTGTAGATCAAGGTAATTCCCGCAACATCGTTTAAGTCATAATATAATGTTTAGACATCAAATTAACACTTTCATATGCCTCCTTACAGCATAGTTTATGGTCGAAATATAATAATCGTTTTTATTAGAATGATAACCTTTTGATAGTCACGTAAACGCACTCAAACATTATTGCTTTAATATAATTGCATTCTCGTAATTAACCAAATGAAAACAATGATATGAAATCATGGGGATTACAAACAACTGAAAAACCGATTGTCATTTTATGGTTCAATAGTGTTAGAAATGTTATACAGGGACGGCGCTAGCTCATTATGGGCCAAGTGGAAATAAGAAACGCGGGGCTGGGAGGATATAATACACTAGTATGTACAATATAACATAAAATTTTACTTAATATGGATTCTACACAATAATGGAGTATAACAGTGGAAACTAAAAAATGTCTATCCTGAATTAAGGGATGCCTTTGTTGTTTTATTAATAACGATATGCTTTCGATTTGATCAAAAAATGGAGTAGCGTGCGTTTATGCAAACGTTTTTGTTGTTTAAATTTTGACTTTTTTTCACATATGACTTATTGAAGACAATAACGATGTAATAAGAGCATTAAAAAACCCTATTATCAAAATCAGATATTAGATCACATTAAGCCACTACTTATAATATTTTCATGTTTGGTAAATGTTGCAAGTGCTTATTTAAATTGTAAAATCTTGTGTTGCATTAAAATTATCTGGATAAACGTAAACGATATAGTGGACTGTATATTTATTTCATTTAATAAAGCATACTTGGAACAAGAACATTACTTTATTCTGTTAGCGTACACCAACTGACATGACATAACCGAATTGCAGGCGACGCAGCATTAGTTCTACCGCACAGCAGTGCTTGCCAATTGTCATACCAAGGTCTATTCGACAACTACAGGTTGCAGCATTCGAGCTCCAGCATTGTTTAAGAATATTCTTAAACAATGGCTCCAGCCAATAGGAAGCAGTTACGTCACGGGGCGCCTCATTCCCTCTCGCTTAGATTCACAGTTCTTATGGACGCGTGTATCACACACTTACGCAATACATGGCATGCAGAAGTACCTACGAAACATAATCCACGATATTTCGAATAATTATGTTTGTGGATTCGATTTGTAAGTTTCCTTGGGAGCAGAATGAGTGATAATTATATAAATCCAAACAGGACGGACGTATAAACGTCAGATACGGCCCTATATTCATATAATATAAAGCAGAKTTGCCAACGCTACTTATTACAATTATTGTAGTAGATGTATTTTACATTCAAATTCGTCCCGTACGCTATGGCACCTTTCACAATTCTACTACATTTTTGTAATTTATTTTATAAAACATTTTCGTTTCCTATTTTATTCAATATTATTATAACCAATTCGTTATTTAGAATATTTTTTTATATTTTCCTACATATGCCTACCTACTATAGGCACTACATGTGTGATTATCAATGATAATTATTAATAGTTGGGTTTTTATGTAACTTAAAAGTTAAATAAAAGTTGCATACCTACTATATTTTATCATATAAGATCAAAGATTGTATCGCCTGAATGTATTTTATTATTATTGTAACGTATGTAAATTTGTAATTTGTTTTGGACTATGCTTTATATCCGTTTTTATTACAAATAGTTAAAATAAGTTTAAAACGGAAAGTCTATGTTACAATAGGTATATTATGGTATCTTTGATTTAAACATATATATTATCGGTACCCCGATATATTATATTACTATAAACTCAGWGTTGATAGAAAACTCAGATTAAGTAGGCAGTTCACAAAGCTTAGCGACAAAGCAACAATGAAATCAAAATACCTAAGTAGACAACATGTTTTACTTACAAGTGCATTTTTGGCTGTAACTAACGCAACTGAACAAGAAAAGTTTATTTTTTTTTGTATTTTATATATACATATAATTTACAATCTAATATAACAACAATACAATTAGAAGCTAACATAATACTACGTTTATTTGTACCGTAATTACTAGCGCTTAAAGAACAGCACAGATTCCAGTGCTATTTACAATAATACATCGCACATTGATTAACTGGTTAATCAGTTTGTCAGTTTAAGGTTTTTTTGGGATAGTTTCTACGATTCAGATAAATCAAGTGTGCGTTTGTTGGATGACTCAGCACTTGCAATTATTTGTTGAGAATTTAAAAATTTAATACAACTGCATACATATTTGGTTTAGCGGTTTGTCTTTAGATCTAAGGCAGGATATTCGTAGTCCCGCGCGATCAGTCTTCTTCTTTTCCATTATTACACGCAGCAACTTTACATCAGCACTCCGCCATGATAAATAACATTAATTACTTATTTCTACTAACAAAATAATCTTAATCTGGAGCTCAAAATACCGCTAAACTTTTATAGGTATTCTCTTGCGCCTTTTTCATATGGAGTTCATAGGGCTACATAAGGCTCGTAAGCATCTGCAAGTGCAACAGAGTCGGTTTACAAGCTATAGACGGTTGCGACAGAGATGCCCTGAGGCGCTCGCATACGTCATTACTTACGTCCTTCCCCGCATTTACCGCGCCCATAAACCGACCAATTGATGCAACCTGTAGAGAGTAAAGTAGACCTTGTTGCCATACCGCACACCAAACAACGTTGCCACATATAAGCACTTTGTAGTTTCGCGCAGGCGCACTTGTCATAATAATTTTTATTTATGCTTTAAAGTTTAACATTATCAATTTTAACAATATATTATTACGTGTCCGTTCTGCCTACAGTGCAAATAAGTGGAAGGCGTCGAGTTTGTTGGTCAAATTTAAGTTACAAGTCCCGGATCCTTTACTATCTTGACGAATCTCCCGATAATCCTTTTTACGTTGGCTACACTGGCGATCGTTTATAAGGCGAGTAACGCGCTATCCACATTAGGTTTTATTAGATCTTTGGGTACAATTAAAAAAAATGTGTGTTCTTGCATTCTTGACGTGGTCTGTTTCTATCAGCATTCAGCTGTTTCTCCTGTTTTGTCGAACAATCAGTCAAACATGTTTGAATAATAGAACTATGTCAGGATCACCATGCTGATGGCCACCAATATGTCGTAGTAGTAAACCAATATGGCGTCATAGGCTTGTAGCTTTTAACTATTGTCGTGGTAAATAAATAAATAAATGCAGAGAACGCAGTAAGATACTAAACAAGATGTGAAATAAGTTTCGATACCTGTTAAAAATGAGAAGTTTTAACACTGTATGCGTCATATTAAGTTTAGATACTGATTTAAAATGCTTGATTTCTATAGTTTTGTAGTGGAACTATTTTTTTAATATTTGGTATATTGGCCCGGTTTTTTGCACCGTTTGAACTTCCCTAGCGCCGCCTCTAATGGTATATAAAGTTCAGATGGAATTTGTATAATGAACGCAAAATACGCCTTATAAACTTTACATGGAAGGATAACCTAATAGTATTTGTAAAGTATGTCAAATCACTTATCCAGTGTAGAGTTTCAGAATGTAGCTTCGTGGAAGGTTATTGTGGTTAATTTGAGAACTGCTCAAAGAAATTGCAGTGAACGTATTGTTTTGCTACTTAACGTATGTAACAAAAGCTTTGACACAAAATGTTTTGCGGGATTTTTCGAATTGCATTAGCATTATTGTATCACCATTGCATGCAAAACGATAACAAATGTCAATACTTGTACTGGTTTGGTTTGCAATTACTTTAAAATGTCTTACAAAAGGGAAATTGTCCGCATATTTCAAAATCAAAGTATTTCCAACAGAACTATTTATCATACGATTAAGGATTGTAATCAAGCAATTCATTGCATAAACCTACCAAAAACTGGTTGTCCAAGAATTTTGCCCCCAGAAGCTGTCAACAGAATGCTAGAAAGTAGAAGTAGACCATAAGTAGGGAAATTGCTCGAAATTATTTGAAATTTCGTAAAAAACAAAAATGTCTTAAATATACGAATATCAAGTTACAAAAGATACCGCGATGTTGTTGAATGCTACGGACAGTTCACTTTGCAAACAATAAAGTGATTGTTGTGGACGACGAAAAGTATTTGACTCTGGCGAACGCGGAAATGAAAGAAAATGATGGTTTTTGTACAGATGATATCGAAAACACTCCGGATAATGTTAGATTTAAATGTAAAACACAATTCGCCGACAAAATATTAGTACTGTGTGCGATTTCTGAAGCTGGTGATTCACGCCTCTATGTGGGATTATGTTAAAGGCGAAGCTATACATGTAAATCTATATACGCGAAAATATCTTGCGAAATATCATCATAATGGAGCCGAAATTATGTTCTGGTCAGATCTAGCATCCTTTCATTATGCCCGAACAACAAGGGAATGGCTGGCTACAGATCGCATACCTTTTTGCACCAAAACAGGACAATCCCCCAAATCTTCCACAAACACCACTTATCGAAGAATTTTGGAGTCTACTAAGTTTACTACTAATTTATAATAATGGCTGGGAAACACAAAACGAGGAGCAGTTGCGAAGATGTATTTATTAAAATGTGCGTGAAGTAGATATTGGAATTGGGTATTTGCCATGTATTTATTAAATTGCATATTAATAGGTAGCATTTAATCCACAAAACAGCTGTGACAGCTTATAAATTCAAGAAAATAGATCGTAAGGTGTATTTTTAGTATTAAAAATGTGAATATTTAAAGGGACCGCCAAAACGCGAACATATTCGCCGTGACGTCAAGTGTCTTGTAAATGGCTGCTTGTTTACATCTGGGATCAGCGCATCACGCTTCAGCCTCAGCCCGTCAATTAATCAGTTTGTTGTTTGCGTTCATTTTGTGACAAGCGAATGAAAATACGCCAAGCAAAAGTGAAATACTTATGAGTTATGATTTCTCAAGGCATGTTCATTGTTATGGAATTTGTGTACAGCGACAAGCGGTTTAACGCGGCGGAGATGAGGAACGTAAAAGCAACAGCATAAGTGAACTTTTTATCAAATTAACATAGCATTGATAATTTGATCACAGTGGGTTGTTGGAAACATACTATTTGTAAACACAAAAATGTAAGAATCAAAAATCTACCCTAAATTTGACATTTATTTTAGAGGTCAGAATAAATATAAATTGCCATTTATTTTCGGGGCTGTTGCAGCTCATTTCCGGTCTGGCTAACAGTCGAATATATGAAGAACAACGTCGTTCTTTATTATAACATTTCTCTCTATCAACTTAAAACGCATATAATTTTTCATATCCTCTTCAAGCTATAACAACGAAATGGAAATTGAATGGTAAACACTTATAATTCCAAAAAGAATAATAAAACACAGTAAGAATTAAGATGATCTTTACAACAGATAAAACAAACTTTGCGGTTTCGGCGTATCGCGTCTAGAGCCTTAAACAACTTTTTCATACGTCGATAATCTCGAGGAACAGTTACAAAAATTTTGTTAGCTGTACTGACGAAGTACTTTTATAACCATGTACAAAACAACAATTGTTTTGTTTTCCATACATAATAGATGCTTGTAAAACTACACAAATCACTTTTTGGTGCGACCTCTTACACCGTCCTCTCAATAAAAACCACACAAAAGCTTTTCCAATGCAAGAATGATACTACGCCATTAAACAGCACACTCCTCGGTAATGTTTACATGACACTTGACGTCACGAGTTGAATAACCTTGGATAGAGGCGTTTTGGCGGTGACTCCTAAGATTCGAATTTCAAACCTGAAATTCGCTACCTACAAATATTTTTTTTTTGTTTTTTTTAACATGGCATACAATATATATGCACTTCAAGATTCATTTTACGTAATTTAAAAAAAAGTGATAATACCCAATTATCCAAAGGCTGATGCGACATATAAGGACAAAACTAGGTGCCATCGAAGATCGAGGACCGTTGTCAGTGATGTAATTCTTAAAATGTGCTCTAGATTGGTGACAAAATGTAATCCTGTTCCATTATTATCAGTATTGTTAATTTTCTACTTTGTAGTAGGCTTCATAGATTTTTGCCAAAACTTTTGCTACGTACCTATACGTTATGATGGAACAGCTCAGAGCCCTGTGTCAGCGTAGCTTCATATCATATCAATGCGTACAGTTCAGATCCATCAATCACTTGATGTATGAAAGCACGATGAAGTGTTATAATTTTATATAGGATTTAAGTTAATGCAACAGGATTGACAATGCTAATTGTTAATTTAACTTCGGTGAAAATTCACATACATGCTAACAGGTTTTAAGACACAAACTGAGATGTAGAAAGCTATCAAATATAGTATTTCGATTTTGATACTTACTATATTTATGTGCAGTTGCGCAAAGCGTGTAAACAAGATACCCTAATCCGGAATTCTTATGTCTAACAGTATTATTACGCAATATGTCTTAGTTATCCGTGATGTTAGTTCGTGTTTACTTGATTAAATTATCGTGCACATAAATACGACATGACACGCCAAAATTTCATTAATTATAAGTTTAGCGTTCCAATCTTAAGATGAGTGTCCAACTTGACTACATCTGGAAAAAGAATAAGCCAGAAAGAACATTTTTTGCCGAAAATGTACTAAATTTGTCACCCGGACCTTGCACCATATCTCCACGGATACTGCATGCGTTAGGACAAAGCCTCATTTATCCCATATCAGATGAATTTTATAAGGTAAGTTAAGTTCGAATTTGAATTGGTATTGTGATTACTTATAGATATCTAATGTTCCAGTTAATCGACGAAAATAGGGAAATGCTCAAATATGTATTCCAAACGGAAAATCAGTTTACTTTCGTACAACAGACTGCTGCTCATGGTGGTAACGAAACCGTTCTGTATAATTTAACTGAACCTGGGGATAATATAGTCATAGGCGTTGGTGGAGTATGGGGTGAACGATTGGTCGAGATAGCTAAGAGACGCCGTACTGCATCCGAGTGCATAAGTTTGATACGCTACTAAGCCTTACTATTGCAGAATTAAACATTACACGTTTGGATTATGCATTAGAGGAAGTACTATCTAAGGAAAGGATAGAGGAGGCTCTCGTGAAGCACCGCCCGACGCTTTTATACTTGACTCACGCTGAAACTTCCACTGGAGTGTTGCAGCCTTTAGAGGGCCTTGCCGATATTTGCCATAAGTAAGTCTAAAAATAAAAAGTCTTCCTTAATATCTGTTATAATACTGTTATAAAATTATAGTTTACGCTTTATCTAATGTGAGGGTCAGCCAATTATGGCATTATCTTTACAACTTTTTGTAGTGTGCTTGTAAACTTACTGATGTCTATTGTGTCTATGATGCACTGATATAAAATGACTGTGCAATTGGGGATTTTATTATTTGCTGAATTGGCAACTCTATATAAACCTTGTATAGTAAAATAATTTCTTAATTCCATTTAACTGTATTTTGTAATGCACTGGTTGAAGCAAAAATACGCCTCATGCACAGTGGTCGAAATTCACGTAAAAGTTGGTCAAAGGTAGGCGTATTTTTGTACAAACTTGAAATTTATCATACGAGCGTTTTTTGAGTCGCCGATTACAATTTTGGAACTGAAACTAAAAAATTCAAAATGGCCGACCCAGTGTGGCGGATAGACTATCTGAAAACTAAATCGATTCGAACAAAAATTAGTATACAGAGCATTTTTAGTCGCCAACTATGACATTAAAGTTTGAAGTAAAAAATTAAAAATGATGGTTCCAATATGGCTGACAGGTTTTCAGAAAATTAACTTGATTTAAATTAAAATTAATATACAGGATTTTTTGGGTTTCCAATAACGACCTTACTGCTTGCATGGCGGACAGGGTGTGCAGAAACTAACTTATTTTAGACGGAAATTAGTATACAAGTTCTCTTTGGATTGCTGATCACGACCTCAAAGTTGGAATTGAAAAATTCAAAATGGCTTATCCAACATGGCGGACAAGGTGTATAAAAGCTGACAGCATTTAAACGAAAATTAGTATAGAAGTTCTTTTTGGTTTACTGATTTAGACCATAAAGTTGGAATTCAAAAATTCAAAATGACAGACCCAAAATGACGCAGTGTTATGAAGGGGCATATCTCATGTAATGAAGTAAAATTTTAACCACCTGTTTAGACTTAATTACWAATATTGGCTATATCCAGAATTTTCTGTAGAATTTAAAAATACAACAAAAAATAATGTTTAATGATTATAGCTCTTACATGGATGGGCTTCTTTGTATAAATTCATTTAATGTCAAAAAATACACAATTTATGTACCAAAAGTTTAGCTATCCAAGCATTTTTGTAAAAACAATTTTTTTCGGATTTAATATAAGCTTATTCCATAATTTTGCCGCCCAGTGCGTATCAATTATTTTAAGAACTATAAATTTTTCAAAAAATCATTTTGCTCCCGCCATTTTGTTTTCTGATAACTTCACTTGAGATTTGTTGTCCGTGATCCGAAAAACCTGCTGATAGAAAATCCGTATATTTTTTTAATAAAACCAACGCATTTTAATACCTACTAAAACCCAACCGAAAGTCAGTGGCGCCGGGAGGTTTCCCAAACTTTTAAACATTAACGGCATAGCGGTGCCTCGTGGTGTCATTAACTATATTTGTATTTAAACATTTATAAAAAAAACATTAAATAATAAATATACAGTAAAATTGTTATACATAATAATATTCTACGTACCTTCCAATTTTGCAGAATTTAAATTGCACAATTAGAACAAAAGTTACAGACTTTTTCTGACAATTTGACGCTGTGTGTAGATAGGATATCGCTCATATCAGAATGCTAGCTAGTCGCTGATATTGAATATAGCACACTATTTTCCGGTTCTAAATACAGAAAAGCAACCTCTACATACATACAGTTTTGTGTCAAAATAAAAAACTGTTTTTTGACATTTGACCAGCGTTTTGATGGTTTCCGACCACAGTGCCATGTAATGAATATATAATTATTAACTAGCTTTTGTAGAAATGAATTGTGACGAACTCTAAAAATCTACTAATTCTGATATTAATTTTAATAAACCAGCAGTATAACAATGCAATCATTTTTGGAAGTTATTGTGGAAATAACAAGCTGGACCTCAAACTCTGATTTAGAACAATACATGTTCGTATAAATCACTATAGCGCATCAACTGATCGTTTGAAATATAGTTTTGGGAACTTATAATTGCATTATCAATGACTATATTAATATAATATGGTTGAAGAGGATGTTGTTACATATCACAAAATATAGACCCTTGAAATTGTTTAAATTTAAGAAACATGAAAAGTATATAAAATGTAGGACAGACCATGCCGTCTTGGTAACTTTATTTATGAATAGCTACAGTGTTTTGTGTTTACTAACATCTTGACAGCAGATAGCCTTTGCGATTTCTAATTAGCGTTGTATTTAAGTGGCATTATTTGGTTAAACGAGCTGAAACGTTTGGAACAGATTCTGTGGGCGATTTAAAAATACAACTACATTTGCAACATATGTTTCTATCAAGAAGCAATGCATAAACTATTTTTTTACGAATGAAATATCGTCGTATGTTCAGATTTGTAGATATACAGGGTGTGCAACAACATTTACATTCTTTGATAAATCATGGATAAATAGCGTTTTGACTTTTTCAGTGCTATAAACATACAAATATATCAAATACAGAGACTGGTGGCATCTATAAAATGCATTACATTCCTTGTGAAATTATAGTGTAACACCATGCATTAAAATGCACCACTCATATATTTTCTAAAAATATACAATTGCTTAGAGGGGATAGATCATGGAGTTTTAGTTGTTCGAAAAAGCCAAAAAATCCTATCAGACTGAATATTTTAAATTCCAAGCTTTTGATGTAAAAAGTATATTTTTGGAACCTTCCAATTTTAAAGCTTTTAAACGGCCTTTTCTGGCGACCTTTGTGATTGAATATCTTGCAACAAAGGTACGATAGTGATGACAACTTTTTATCTATATATTATAATACTTAAACAAAATCTGTTTTTTACAAGTTTGGGGATATATCTAAAACGATCGACTATATCTAAAAAGATTAAAGGTTATTTGTTAGGATTTATTTTTATCGAGAGGCTGTGGACTTCCGGCAATCTTATTAGATTAAAGCTTTGTGAATACTAGTAGAACTACTAGTAGGCACAAAACTTTTTCAGATACGATTGCCTGCTTGCTGTCGATGCTGTAGTAACAATCGCTGCAGTTCCACTTATGACAGATAGATGGAAGATAGACGCGGCTGTCGGTGGATCCCAAAAAGCTATCGGCCTTCCACCAGGTTTATCTCTACTGACATTTAGCGAAAAAGCAAAGTAAATGCAAAATGTTAAATAAGCTCATATGCAAAGAACTTATTTTAGGAAACGTATCCTCTCAAGGAAGACAGATACACCATTCTTTTTTGACGCTGTATACTTAGCTAAGTCTTGGAGATGCCTACCCGATGTAACACAGTAAGTGTGAAAAAAACACATGTTGTTAAAAGAATAAAAGCATGAACTTGTATTTCACCATTTAATACTATATATCACTCAGAAAATCMTTGGATAGGCGTTGCATTGTGGTTTGCTAAAATATTTTACATAATATTCATATCATTATTCCCTTGTTTCAAAACATAATTCTATAAAGCGTGCTAAGAATACAATGTTTTCATACATGCGCTTTCTTCTTTGTCTATAGTTTCTTCCATTATACATCTAACAGTAATATGCTAGTAGCTTTGCACGAAGCATTGTCTGCCATATGCGAAGAAGGCTTAGAGGAATGTTGGAAGCGCCATAAAAAATGTGGACAGCTATTTTGGGAAGGCTGTCAGAGCTTAGGATTACACATTCTGGTACCAAAGATTGAAAATCGGTTTTATCCAGTCAGTGTAATCTCTCTGCCACATAACATCGGAATAAGGGACCTGCATGCTTATTTATTAAAAACGTAAGTATAAACAATTGCAACTAGTTGCTGTGCAAAAACAACAATTAAATATACTTCTTCCTCATGAGTACTATTCTCTTCAGTATCCTAGCAGAGAAATTAACAAAGTCAATCTGACAGCTATTGAGCAGTGTGATGAAAAATTACTAATATAATACACTTTTTAGGTACAAGCTACAAATAAGTTATGGAATTGGTCCAACTGCAGGCAACAATCTGAGGGTTGGATTTCTAGGATTTAACGCACGACCTGAAGTAGTTCAATATTTTTTGAAGGTTTTAAAAGAATCGATAGATAATCTCAAGGACGCTTCAGTCAACGGTTCTTTGATCTCTATCGACGAGGTTGATATAACGACAATTTTTCCTAAATGAAACTGATATTTCACAACTGAGGTTTCTGCTAGTAAGAATATATTGTTGTTGTACATTTTACATCACTTAGAGATTATAACAAGGTTTTAGTAATAAAAGGTTTATTCAAAATTATATATACAATTTATGTGGCTAGTGAACCAACACGCTATTTATTCAGACATATGGCACACTATCCCGCTTAGGATATATTTGGAATATTTGGAAGGGGGCAGTAAGTTTTGTATAAGGTATGACTCGAGGAAATGGAAAAGTTTATAACGATACGCCAAAAGATTCATTTTTTTCAAGAATCAATTATGCGAAACTGCTGTTATCGGTAGTAACAGGTTAACAAAACTACGTTGGAATACTTTTCGGTATTAACGTATGTCTCCCTTTTTGATAATATAGTAATATATCCTTTAAAATCATCTCTCACTGGCGTAGCACACGGTCTATGGTAACATCTTTAAATTGGACCAAAGCTTCCTATTAAAAATAAAAGAGATCTTTGAACCATGTAGGTAACCATGTAACTGCGTCCCTTTTCTTTTTATTTAGGAACAAGCACGATACACTTCATACCGGTATACCGACGCGCAGCTGAAGTACCGACTGCTGACGTCACTGCGAAACACGGTAAATTTGGTTCCCTAGTAAGAGCTTTGCTTTCGCGACTAATACATTTGTTTAAATATTATTTTAGGGCCTAGTTTTTTAATGTTTGTTCAAATCATGTCATTTATACTATGTGGACATGATAGGGATAACTAAAGAAATGAATATCAATATCTTTGGTAAGAAATATTTACTTCGTATAACGATAGATGAATGTAAGTTTTAATATTATCGTGGTATTACTAAAGACTAGCTATTATCTACGCTTTTATAAAAAAAAGTATTACAAGCAACAAACAAATTCAAGGATGGCACATAATAATTACTTAGGTTATTGTTAGCAAAATTTGATGCAGTAAGGAAGTATTATATATAAAATACTTTGAGGTTATTTAAACCACTTTGTAAATCCAATTTTACTGTGTACCGTGTTAATAATTTGCAGGGTGCCGCAGAAAGATTATCCCTTAGAGTAATCTGATATTTTTGCGAACAAAATAGAACGAATGAATAAAATTTAATTTTTAAGTTATAACTTTGTTGTTGAAATCGTTTCCGTAACAAAATTTAACACATATTTTGTGTCATGCGATTAAATTGACTTTCTTATAAAATTCTTGTACCTGCTTTGGCTGTATATTTTTTTTTAAACTCAGAATAAATTTTGAACGTAATAAAATAATTATGCCACTTCAACATCATTATCATGGAAATTTAATATTACTTTAAACTAGGGTGCAGTGTTTATTGAGTGTCAATAAAAAAGTAGCTTGATTAGAATGACGAACAGAGGCATTATTGAGAACAATTAGATTTGGTAATGGCGTGACATAATTATTTATTTACATTTAACATCGACTCTGAAGAGTTTTAAGAAATATTTTTTTCTCTAAAACCAGAGCAGGTATAGGTTTTACAAAAGACAAAAAAATGTTAAAATTGATTTAGCTTTAGCACAGACAATAATGAGTTATAATATCAAATCAAAAAAATAATTCGACAGAACTTTGAACTTTGGACAGTTCCAGGTACACACGTGGTATGAAATTAAAACTTTCTATTGGTTTTAGAAACGTCAAAAATGATCAGTTTAAACACATGACAACAAAAAATGCGATGAATTTTGTTACAGAAATTATACTTCATCACTTTTGGAGTAGTCACAAAAAATAAATAATTGCACCAGAATGTCAAGTTTTAATAGTGTTTTTTAAAAATTAGCAAAATAGTTACTGTTATAATAAAAAATAATTATTTTGTGATATTCCTTACGAGACCTTTTTTGGAAAATGGTCGCAGAGATTGTTTATATTGCATTTTGTGACACAGTTATTCTCTATCCACGGCATCGCAATCCACTACACCACTCTCTTTTTGGTCACACAAAAACATTGCTGGTGTAAGCGGTACTAGATCTTTCGGATCAGAAGGAATGTACGTAAGAGGTCTTGCGTTCATTACTGCTTCACAATCACAAACAAGTGTCAAAAGGTCTTAGTAAACTAGTGATGACCAAGTATTTTTCGCAGCAAACCCTTTAATATTCCTATCAGTTCCTCACAAAATCGTCCCCACCATGCCGCTGCAGGGGCCAAGAAATACGTTGTCTTCGTCGATCCATGTCCAACCCAGTTTATTAAATACATTTTCCGCGCCACAAAAATTGGACCCCGGTCCATAKATACCGTCTTGGGACGTCCACTTTAGCAACGAACCTTCGAAATGCTTGCAGAAAACATGCTGTTGATAGAAAAGTACAGAATGAGCCTGTCCACMAAATTTKAATTWACGAAGAATTAAGTAGTATATATCTGGCTAGTAAAAACCTMGAAAACCAAACTTCATTTACATTTCTCGTTTTCAAACTATGGCCATCTGAAATTTGCCCGCGTTCCCTGTGTGGAGGCTAGTATACGTCACATGTACTCTAGTCGGCCACGCCCCCTGTATAAAGTAAACGGCAATCTTGGCAGCGAGTGTGCATGTGACGTATGTTAGCCTCCACATAGGGATAGAGCGGTGAAACTTTAGATGGCCTTAGTTTGAAAACTACGAATGTAAATGAAGTTCTGTTTACGGGAAGTTTATCAGCGACTTAAATACTATATAGTGATGTACAATTTGCATTAAATTAAATTTTAGTGGAC
This sequence comes from Rhyzopertha dominica, assembly GCA_025024175.1. Classification (NCBI taxonomy): domain Eukaryota; kingdom Metazoa; phylum Arthropoda; class Insecta; order Coleoptera; family Bostrichidae; genus Rhyzopertha; species Rhyzopertha dominica. The sequence goes on from QCXZ01000138.1 coordinate 20,094,924, forward strand.
AGGCCTATTCTAAATGCACCGCGCGGTACATTGCAAATATGAATAAACATACCTATACCTTGTGACCGGTTATCAAAAACAGTAACCCTGCAAAATCAATTCCGGTCACTTCAAACGTTCGCGATTTGCGCACTATGTCTAGGGGTAACGGAGGCTAGTCAGTCATCAACGATTTAACTCTGTATTTCTTGCAGATAGAACACTCGGCTAACACCGACCTGATTGTACGTCTTCCACCAAGTATCCAATACTTTTCTCGAATGATACTTGAAGTACCTTGGGTTCCAGCATGGCAAGCTCGCAATATCATACGGTTAACTACAACATGCCTACCAGGTAAAACTACTGGAATCCGAAACGTCTCGCAGTCTTTTCTGCTTGAAACACGATAATGGAACGGAATGGTTGCAAGTTCTTCCGAGATCGGATATATCGTTAAATGCCTTGGCCCTGAATTATCTTAAACACAAATAGCTCAGCGTCTTCTATTTACTTCGTCGACAGTGAACCTTTATTTCGTTCTTCACAAGGTCTACAATTTCTTAAGAACCTCCTAATGTATGCTATTGTTCTTACGGTAGAGGTTTATCTAGAAAAATATGTCAGGTGCCACTCATTCGAAGAACTATGTATAAAACTGGCCACCATGAATATTCGCTTGCTCAAGATTACGTCATTTTCGTTAAACTCTTTCTCCCATACGTTATCCTCTGTGCCATAGAGCCATTCTGGCTGTGTTTCCTACAAACGGACTCCATTCTTCTTTTTTTTAATCCAGCTAAGAACCATTGTAGAATCATTCCAAAAGTGCGTTCATTTTTCAAAACGGCTTGTACGGATTTACTCAAACGGGCTCATGTCAAAGCTGATAATAGTTCTAACCGGGGAACTGTCATCTTCCTTAATGGGGCTACTCTTACTTTTGCACACAGTAAACGTATGACATTATCATCTACCTCGGTTCGCAAAAATAGAATTGCGGCGTACGCAGCAACCGTATGTAAAGTATGACGTACTTAATGCATGTTCACATGAACAAGTTGTCCATCGCGGAATCTTGATTCTAAGAGATACCTAACCCATTCGAGAAAAACATCTTTTGTGTTGGAATCAATAGGTTCATCCTATCCTAATCCTGTCTCCCATGTTTTTTGTAACAACATCGACCAAAGCGTGGCTGCGCATGTGAATCTAATGAGATCAAATACTTGTGCGATATAAAAAAATCAATCTTTTGGTTACGTCCTGATTTTGAATATCGCAAGCACCTTTCACAACACCCTGGCTCACACTTAGTGTATAGGTTTGAGTGTTCCATTTCAATCCAAGTACTGGAATGTTGGCTTCACTAGGAACTGCTGAGTGAGAAAACTCCCACCCTCTCAAATCGAAATGGGCATCTGCCATAATTTTGGTGGATTCATGAATGAATTGCTGCAAGCTACGTTCATCGGTCACGCTGGTTACGCAGTTGCTGTTGCTTAATTTTCTCACAGTTGTAACTGAGTATGATGATCCTGGATTCCATAGTCAAAGTTTTTCAAATAAGTGATGTTCTGTGGTGGCTGCTCTTCTTAAACCAAACGCAACACGTCGATGCCTATATACTTTTCCACTCCAGTCGAATCTACCAACAGAAATCTTAAAAAGTCTGTGCTTTTTGTGGATGCTTATTTGGAGAAATACCTTCCGTATGTCTGAAACAACATCTAACAACATCGAAAACGTAGTAGTATCACAGGAATAAGCTTAATTAGATTTACACACTCTTCTCCAAGCACTGGTTCATTCAAAGTTTATGTTTTTCTCGCGCGGAGGCGTCAAACACAGGTCTAACGTTCGTTGTTGCACTATTATTTTGTGTGACTGGTCTGTGCGGCAAGTAATGATCATTAAAGTTGCTATGACCTGGGAGCATACTGTACGAAGACGCACGTGCTGTTAAAACCATTTCTTTTCGGGATTTGCTCTCTGAAGGGTTTGCAATACTCGATACATCTAAATTCCACAGATTCGAAGAGCTGCATCTTTATGCAGTAGAGAAAGAGCAAACAGTGTTGTATTTGTATTTGCAACTAGTATCCTCCCTGTCCATCCTAAACGAGTTTCTATTCCAACTAAATCTCCCAATTCAAGATACGACTTTGATCTGTATAAAGTTTTCCAGCGATATCAACCCCAATAAGTAGTTCGATTGAATCATCACATCTTGTGAACTAAACAGCAGTAGACTTAATTAAATAGGAGCTTTGTTATCCTGAGTGGATCAGTGCTCTTACCTCGCACATTCTGTGACTTGCAGAGTCTGTAAGAACATAACCAGCGATGCAACTCCATAATGACTGCTCAGGTTTAACTAACTGCAGCCGCAACGTTTCCAGGCTCCTTAGCTATGTCGTTGTTGACCCTTTTATGGGATGGTAACTCAGGACACATCGAAGTAGTTTTTTGGTACACACTACACACCTAAATCGTCTACAGCAACTTCGAGCGGTGTGACCAACACACAACGGAAACAGCGTCCTTCTCTGCTCAAGTTTCAGCTTCTGGGCTTTATGATATCCATTACTTTCATGTGAACCCTCACAAAAGATACATTTGACATCACAATTAATTAAACCTGCAGTTGTGAGCAAAATTATAGATGCTTTGCCGTCAGTGAAATACGTTGTTCGCTCTCTAGTTCTTTGCGTAAAAAGTTCATTACTTTCCCAAACCATTATCGATAGAATCACAAAAATCGGTAGCTAGATTACCTTCCAGCGACCTACGCGCTGCCAGATCCTTAGCAAATCTTCAGGTAAGCACGATTCAATCAGGGGGAACATCATCGCAGAGTGCTTTTCTGACGCAACACCTAATGTCTCTTAGCTGCGTTTCTTCAAAAAGAGTATAAACGTCTAACTTTTTCGGTGACACGGCATTGCTAACAATTAGTTTAAGTAGCTTACGTACATGAACTTTTAAATGGTAAACCTTCCCGACCAAAACGCGATCTTATGGCTTCAATAATACTACTATAGTTATCGCCCACTGCCGGAAAGCTTTCTACTTTCTACGATTTTATCCAGAGTCAATATCTGTATTTTATGAAACTGTGTACAGAACGGCAACCAATAGCGAATATTACCGTCAAACATTTAAAAATCGATTCGCGGTAATTTACATTTACATTTACTGTTGCTTACGCTGTCTATTGAAGCTGGGTTTGACATCTTTTGATCTGCTGCTGATTGAACTCCTGTCATGGCCATCATTGCTTTATCGTAGCGTATCTTCAACTCCGAAAAAGGTCTTTCGTATTCATCTCTCTTGCTTACTTCTGTCAACAACTGTTGCTCAGTGCTGTCAACACCCAGGAGGGATTCAAAAATGGTTTCGTTCAAGATTTTACCAGTCCTGTCATGATCGCCAACTGGTACCCACTTGCAACTACCCGTCACAGGGGCATGTCAGTGCAGCAGAATAAGACAATGGGGTCGAAACAACTCTTTTAATAATCATAATTTTTAATCATAAATACAAACCTTTGTAACCATTCTGACATATGCAATCATAAAAACGGACATTTTTAAGATAACCAGATAAAACTATGCAATATCCTCGTTATTCACTAAAACTTTTTAATGATGGAATTATCAATAAGAAAGTTGAATACCTATTTCTCTTTTATCAAGGATGTTTGCACCAATATTACAGTAATAGACCGCTTTAATTGTTAGGAAAAGATAACGCACAGATAAAGCGTATCAAGTTGTTTATTCCCACGTTGCATTAGTTGTGTGCAGTACCCAGTTTAAGCAGACATGGTCGAATCGTTGGATTATTCCTGGACTGTAAGGCCGTCAGAACGCCCATTCTTTTTTACACCAAAGCTAGTAATAACAGCAGGACCATGCACAGTGTCTCCAAGAATTCTGAAAGCCTTAGGGGAACCGGTTGTTGCTGGCAACGACGAAGACTTTTTGAAGGTAAGTCAATACAATTGTTACTACCAAAGACATACACCATTGCGTTTCTAGACGATGTCAAATATCAAAAAGATGCTGAAGTACATCTTTCAAACTCAGAATGAAATGACGTTCGTGCATCAGACTGCCGGTCATGGTGCGAATGAAAGCATGGTATGTAATCTCACTGAACCGGGGGATACGGTTATTATTGCGATCAAAGGTACATGGGGAGAAAGATTGCTTGGAATTCTCAAGAGATATGGTAAAAACGAAAACGTAAATGAAAATTAAGTACTGCATTGTAACTTCGTAGATCTCAATATTATTACATTGCATGCTCCGTTAGGAGAGGTATTCAGTACTGAAGAAATGGAGGAAGCCATCAAAAAGCACAGGCCGACGACGTTATTTATAGTTCATGGGGAAACTTCAACTGGAGTACTGCAGCCGCTAGAAGGCTTGGGTGACATTTGCCATAAGTACTCATTCTTAGTGGTTACTATTTAAGAGCTACTTAGATGTTTTTCTTGAAAGTCTATGATAGACAGTACACTTCAGTTAATCCGAAACCCGCCTAATTCGAACTACCCTGACACTGTGTTGTCACTGGCACATATATGGATTCGAATCCGCTGAAATTCTTAAAATAGGGTATCTATTAATAAAACGAAATTCATTATATATTTCATCGTAAATAGTTACAAGGTATCCACACATTATATATGTATGTTACAAAGTTAAGAAATTAATTGTCAAGCTTATCGTCTTCCTCCCTGAACCAAGAATTTTATGACGTAAAACACAGAAGCGTTAAAGAAACGTTAGTTGCTAAATATTGCATTGATGGATAAAATCAACACAAAACATTTTCCAGTGTAAGTAAATGGATTCTATTTCATATCTAAATTTCCCACATGATTTATTTGGTAATTATTTGCAAATTTCAGGTTTAGATGCTAAATTGAAATAACTAATAATAAACTAAACAAGTTTCGTCCTGTTAACACCTATAACAATACTAAGCTTGAAGTTCGAACAGCTTCGCATACGTTTCGTAGTCACACCCACCCTAATGCGTTTTTAATGTAATGTATCTGCGAGTACCTACACGTGCATGCATTTTAGTAGTAAGTAAAAGCGTTCAAACGAACATGACATCGCCGCGAAAACGTGTGTTGCTACTTTTGTCTAAAAAAGTCAAAATTATAGGAGTTTGAAAAAGGTCAGTCTGTGAGCAGTCTATCGTGAAAATTTGTAATCCGTAAATCAACGGTGTGTGATACCAAAAAAAAACAAAAACAAAATTGTGGAAAACGGAAAACTCTTCGTTCAAGTGAATTTCTGGAAGGTGAAGAGGCTTCTAGACTTGTGGTTCATACAAGAAAAAAGTTAAAACGCCCCGATTTGAGGTGAACTTTTACGTGAAAAGGCGATGTGGTTATTCCATAGATATTCAAAAACTAATTCTACCTTTATCGCAAGCTAGGGTTCGGCTACGAGTTTAAAAAAAAACATCACGGTATTTTCTATTCTGGCGTTGTATTCCAGATAAAACTTCTTTTGCTAACAATTAAAAAAGCCGCCCCTGGCCTTAAACCCCATAAAATAAGGCTCACATTTATGCCTTGCACAAATGCAGCACGAAATCAAACTGCGCCTTCTAGGAGTAAGAAAATCCACGAAGACTCCCTGTTTTGGAAACAATAAATTTCCAGTTCAGTACAGGGCACAAAAACATGCATAGGTTACTGAAGATATGTTTACCGAATGGTGTAAAGAAATTTTTATCCTAAATATTCGTAAATATTTATAAATCAGCTAAAAAGGCATTGCTTTTAGTTTTTAGTTGACAACGCTCCAGGTCGTACATGCATTGAAGTTTCAAGCAGTTGAAATTATTATTAAGTTCTTTTTCCACCCAACTGTACACCACTGATACAACCTTTAGACCAAAACGTGATTAAGAATATTAACATAATACAGAAAAAACTGCTGCTAAATTTAATATCCAAACAGAATACAGATATGCAGCACAAATTGAAAAAAATTAACGTCAAAGAAGCAATATTTATCCTGTCGCAGTAATGGAAAAACGTTTCAAAACAATTAATAATAAAATCTTGGAAAGCTCTGTGTGTTATGGAAGGTAGATATATTTCGAGCGAAGATGACATCGAGGGCGACATTCCACCAGTACATTGGCTAATTAATCTCGTGTCAATAAATAATGGGTAATTAAGGGCTGGAATGATAAAGTAGGTCATCAGACATTATCAGTTGAAGAAATTGTACAACAAATTTTCGATGCACCTGAGGAAAAGAAAGAAGAAGAATCGGAAGATACGCCCAAATCTGCATATCAAATAATGAGGTTGTCAAAAGTTTCGACAACTGCATCAGATGGGCTTCTAATTGAAATGAAATTGATAAAAGAAACAAAAACAAGTTTTTTTAAATTTTAGTTAGATCTATGATAGCGAAATAGATCTTTCTGCAGTTGGTTCTAGTGCAGACAGCACAGCCTAGCCATGCATTTTAATACACGGGTAAATACTTTTGCTGCGTATTTAATATTTTAATAGAAACATTTAAACGTGGCGGTAATACCACGCTTATAGATTTGGCTTAGTATATGTATATTATAGCATGGTGTGAAACTTTTTCGGGTTGTATTCCGTGTAGTAGCTTGATCCTCAGGAGGACCGTTCTTCCGACGTTTCGGCATGGTCGCACTTGCCATTTTCAAGTGGTAATCTTTCACTTTGTTCTTCGCAAAATAATCACCGTACTGGCACTTTCGTTGCCAAGATGGCAAGTCGACCTTGCCGAAACGTTGGAAGAACGGTCCTCCTGAGGATCAAGCTACTACACGGAATACAACCCGAAATGGTTTTGTGTGATATTGACAGTAGCATTTGAATAAAATTACGTTTATCCAGTAATCTATGCATATCTATATATTCGTGTATGTATTTATAATCCAAACGATATTTCGTAGTCCGAACGGCAAACGCCGATCCGAACGATCCCACAGTCCGAACGTAGTGGTGCAAAACTGCTTTCGGATTAACGAGAGTGTACTGTAATTTCAATTGTTTATCCTTGCTCGATTTAAAGTAGGCTGATAGAGGTGTACAGAGTGTTCAATATTAATTGTTTTCATAAAAGTAAAATTCATTATCTGAGAAGTGCTGTGGCCTAGATATTTCTCAAAAGTTTTCTGTATGAATTGGCCTGAGCACAAAAAGTTCGATTCAAAAATTATGAATATATAGGTACTCGTGATGCTACACAAGAAATTTTTTGTAAACAGCACCCCTTAAATTACATTATATAGGAGAAAAATTATAAAAAGTGTATTCCCACTACCGCCGTGACGTCAAAATAGAAGTCGAACGATACGCACGAAGTCTTATGGCGAAGTATGCAATTTATTGAGAGAAATTACGGATTTCTGTGTAATTTCAGGACCATTTAACACATTACAAAGTATGTAGAAAAGCTAATTTATGTAAAATCTGATCAGAGTAAACGTTATAGTAGCCAACGGACAATCGATAAGGCTATATAGCATATTTTTAGAAGTTTCGAGTACGAAACCAAACTTGCATATCTTTTGAACCACCAATTTTTTTGACTTATTTTTGTTATAAATTGAGTTCTAAGCTGTACATTTTGATACTTATGCTTTAAAAGAATTAATAATGTATAAACCTTTTAATATTTTTGAACACCAGAAATTGACGAATTTTATTTCGTTGAAACAGCGTGTATTACACCTACGTATTACAGATATGTACCTATGAACAGGGTAAAAATATTTCAACACCGCCATATTTTGAAAAAATAGTTACCTTAGGCCTAAAGGCGGAGTCTTTTTAAACTTTACGCCCTGCCTAGACAAATACAAACAAGTATATGACCCCGCAGACCTTTTTAAAGCAAATTTTTTTCTCCGCATTTTTGTTTAAGTGCATTTTTTCGTGTCGCGATTTTCCAAGGGTTTTGAGAAATAGCTCTGAGCAGGCCCAATTTCCCGTTTACCGCTGTAGTACAACGATATCGGCCGCTATTTTGACGTCACGCGATCCACTTCCCGGCCCGTTAGACTGTCCAAGGCTTCGATGGGGCTTATTCTCTGTTTTATTATTTTTCATTCATCTACGGGATAACATATTAATAAGTATAATGAAGAAAGTATGTAAAATAGAACTCCAGCGTCATCTCTTTTACATTCGTTCAGCACGGCGCGATTAAGGTGGCAGTGTGCTCTGCTTTCTGTAACCCTGCTTGCTTTAGTAAACTGAACATTTTGGAGTTATTTCAACAAAGTTAGTATTTTGAAGCTACAATAAAAATTTGTTTTCACTGGTTCCTAAAATAAAAGTTCCTTCTTGGCTGAATCTTCGATACATCTTTAAGTTTGACGTGGACACGTCTGTGATCAATTTGTGGTAGACTGACTGGACTTTTCCATAGCGTACCAACCTTCGTATTTCGTAAAGCCATCACTATATAATTCATTGCCAATTTGCACAAAATGCCCCCCATATTACACATTTGTTATAATTTTAACATCATACCGACGATGCTTACCTTTATAACCAATAAATTAATTTAGTGTCGCTCAATTTATGAGGCATAGTAATAATTAAACTTGATTCATTTTGCAGATACAACTGTCTTTTGGCTGTCGATGCTGTAGTTTCTTTAGCAGCTGAACCATTGTTCGTTGACAAATGGAAATTAGACGCCGTATCCAGTGGAACTCAAAAAGCCATAGGTTGCATACCTGGATTATCTTTAGCCACATTTAGTCCTTTGGCTAAGTATAACATTGTTTTAGGAAGCCCTCGTCGGTCTTTATTCATTCTGCCTTTTTAGACAAAGAATGATTGCGAGAAAAACACCGGTTACCCCTTATTTTCTAGACGCACTTTGCTTAAATAAATCTTGGGCTCAATTCGACGGGAAAGGCGAACCGTAACAAATGCGCTACTTAAAAATCTGGTAATCTTTATTATTATGATTTTAGTCATTACCATTACACCCTGAACACGGGAATGTACGCCGCGCTGCATGAAGCCATGGCTACAATATGCGAAGAAGGTTTGGAAAACTCCTGGAAAAGACATAAAGAATGTGCGGAGTTGTTATGGCAGAAGGCCGAGGAAATTGGACAAAGGAACCTTGTTGAGAAGGTTGAAAACAGATTTCATGGTGTAAGCATCATCAGTTTGCCTGAGGATGTTCCTATAGCCCAATTTTTGGAACATTTAAGACAAAAGTATGTATGTATAACGTTTAATGTAACTCAGAATTTTTTTGCTATTTTTATGTACAAGAGCTAAAATCATATTTGTACAGATCATCCCAAAAAATTTGTGTATGGTCTAAGCTCTAGCTGCCAAACAGCATGGTTTGCAAGCAGTAGAACGTTCAATATCAAGTTGATTTGAAAGCGATTGGCGGGAAATGTCCCAATGCATAAGTGTATTTTTCTTGCGAAAACTAAAGTGTATGCAAGTCTAATAGACGCATTCGATTATTAATCATTCAACAACTATGTATAATTCATATTTATTTGTGAATCGGCTACCTGTGATACTTTATACTGAGCACTGGCACTACTCGTATGTGCTAATGGTCTGGCAAATCTAATCAGTTAAGTGTTAGGTAGAAGGCCAGCAAGTTCGAGGTTTGTTTTGGTGATATTTTAAAGAAGATTTCAAAGGGTGAGATATGTAATTAATTTCCATAATAAAAACAGTACAGGAAGTGGTAAATCGTAAAGGGGATGTTTTTCTAAATTTACATATAACGGTAAAGTTTACGCAGTAGTTCAATGGATAGTTTGAATAGCAGATTTTCTGTATTGTAGTTTAAAGAATACGAGTGGTTAACAGGGAGCGAAATTAAAAAACTCTTGCTGCAATTTTTTTCTTTTTTGTTAAGGAGGGTAATAAGAAAAGTCCATGAGCCTTATCAGGTTAAAACAACTTAAAAGCTATAAAAAACTGTTCACTAATTTATAAATAAATAATGTTGATAAATTAGAGTGGATTGAAGTTTTTACTGCCGACCTAGTAGATATCGTCACGAGCCGCCAATGCAATGCTAGCGGAAAAAAATTAGTGTGTCTGAACACATCGGTAATCACTTGAGCACCGAACGAATGAGATTATAAATCTCATATTGAGATAAAGAATCCCAGCCCCTTTGAAATTCTGCAATGTTCTCAGAAAGGTGTGCAGTAATACATGGCGTTTGAGCCACCTTATAGCGCATATGTTCCATAGGCAACAAGTCAAACACTTTCGCGTACGTGCAATATAAGATCTAGCATTATCTTGCTAAAAAAGTGATTCCTCAAGCGTTCATAAGTAGAAAAATTGGTTCCTGTATGTTCAGTACTGGTACCTCTTATTGTCACGAATGAATACCAGGATTGATATCATAATGCCAATGATTTTGTGCACATGCCGTTCCAAAGTACTGAATTTGGTGCCTTTTCTCTTCTTCGCTCTATCCACGATTATCACTCATCTATAAACACAGTTACCGATATAATTATCTGCTGAAAACGCCTCCGTAATATTTGTAACCACAACATTAATAACCCGCCATGCTCCGAGGCTTTAAATTACAAGTTTTCTTGTTTCTACTATTGGGTGTTTATTAAAAAAAGTTATCAAGTGCGAAAAAGGGACGCTTCTACCGTCAATTTTGTTGAAGCAAAGTGAGGTTATGTTGATGTCTATTAACAACTTTTACTTATTAAAAGCTCCAGAGCTGACGACATCCAGGTTGTCAATTTCCCACCGGTTTCACCTGTTTTTCAGGTTTTTCGCGCTTTCTTCTTGTCCATCAACTGTTGAGCCGGTTAGGCATGAAAACTTTTTATTTCAGCATTCAGCTATTGCTGTCATGCCAAGATTTTTGTGAAGCGAGTTACATGAAAATGTTACGCTAAAGTCATCGCCGGCGACTTGATGACTTAATGGTTAACCATAAATAAACCCATAAGTAAACCCTATGCAGTTTATTATAAAGAAACATAGACGTGGGTCGTACTTATTTAATAGAAACCGGTTCTGGTCGACAGCGTCAGGTTCTAGGTTGCCAGTTCGCTCAAAAAATAGAGCTTCAATGGTTACTTAAGCAATATCAGAAACCGAGGCTAACAAGCCTTGGGGTTTTAAGTACCAATGTGTCTCCTGTTTTAAACAAGTTATCGCAATAGCTATCATAGGCCTAATTTCAATTTAATAATAAACTAACTAATCAAAATGCATGTCTATGCTGTGCTGTCTGCACCTCAGCCAACTGCAGATAGATCTATTTCGCTGTCATTACAGCGCATCAGTGCAGTTTAGGTCTAGTGCAGACAGCACGGCATAGAACTGGTTTTGCCTATATATCAAAGCGATGGTATGATGTAAGAAAGAATTTAGATGGCAGTCATCTGTCAGCATTACACTGGCATGATGACAAAGCCACCTAGCTGTCTTAGCAGGTACAACTTCCTAAAGGAACTGACCTGACCTGACCTGACAAATTGGCATGGAACTGCATAGCGGGCAAGAATTGACATACATATAGGCAAAACCAGTTCTATGCCGTGCTGTCTGCACTAGACCTAAACTGATGAGCTGTAATGCCATCAAAATAGATCTATCTGAAGTTGGTTGAGGTGCAGACAGCACAGCATTTTAATGTATGTCAGTTCTTGCCCGCTAGCATGCAAAAAGTGTCGCGCGGGCCTGCTGTCAAATTGAAGTATGCAGTTCCATGCCAATTTGTCAGGCTACAGGTCACTTCCTTTAGGAAGTAGTACCCGTTAAGGCAGCTAGGTGGCTTTCTCATCATGTCAGTGTAATGCTGACAGATGGCATTGCCATATAAATTTTTACTTAAACTAACTAATCGTTTATTTTAGAATTCTTATGTTGAAGTTTTGTTATGTTTGTATATACAAAAATATATTACCCGCATATTTGACAGAAATAATATGTCAATTAATTTTCTTACAGATACGCCGTAGACACAGCTTACGGTATAGGCCCTACTGCTGGAAATAATGTAAGAGTTGGCTTTTTGGGATACAACGCACGACCCGAAGTTGTGGAATACTTTGCAGAAATAATGAAGGAAACGATAGAGTACTTACGAGAACATCCTAACTTTTACGATACAAAGCTGTTTTGATACCTTGATAATGCTTGTAACGAATTTTGTCAAAATGTATAAGTTATAGGAATAAAAGCATTTTATTAGCTTTTAGGTGGAGTTTTTTAAAACGTGAATACTTTTCTTTGTGGGAAAATGTACTGCAACTCAAAATAATGTAGCACCCAGGAGAAAAAACTTCTGAATGTTTTGTATTAATTTGCATTTGCTTTTTGTGTCAAAATTTGGTTTGAACAAGAAACAGTCACAAATAAGGTCGTATTCTTATGTAAGTGTTCTCAGGCTTCTTGAACGCATATTCACAATTGGTTTAAATCTCTGGTAGCAATCGTTGGTGCGGCCTCGCCTGCCATGTAGCGCATCATACCAAGACGCGAGGCGTACGAAGAGAACGCTGTATTTCATTGTGAAACTACCTGAAATGTCAACGTGTCATGAAACGTTAGCAGAATCTGAGTAACCGAAGCAGATGGTGCGCCCGAAGACATATGAATTGGAAGTCTTCCATCAACCGTTGATTCATCACTAACAGTAATTTTCTTCAGATCGTCTTCTTTTCACTATATTACTGTTGCTGGTGTACAATCCATTTCAAATGAGAAAGAGCCTGTTATGCATGTATTGCTTATGGACGCCTGGCCATTTCTCATCTGGAACAGATTGTAATTGCTAGTTTTAGAGCTGATTCCCTTCAAATATAGCCACCGTTTAATATCGGTACATAATACCATTTAACTAGTGGAATCGACAGGGTAGTGGCAGTGGTTTAGCAAGTTCACAGAAGGTCAAATTAGAACAAAGGCCTGGTCGAATGACTTATTACATCTATCGCGTAGTTTCTGTATGATTTTTTTAATAAAAACTGGCGTATCAAATGTATAAAGGTGAAATATAACACTTTTATATTAATAAAATTACACTGGTATACTGACCATTCTCTTCTTTTCTACACTAAAACACACAAGTACGTCAATAATACAATCAATAAATTATGATGGCATTGTTGTCTGTTTACCACAATCTGGTTTATTGACGCTTTGTGTAGAAAAATCAGTAAAAACACTACAGGATTATGTTCATGGCCCAATTAAAGCTTGCTTTAAAAGCAATTGTCACGATCTTAATTGACATCATCAAATAAATTCATTTCACCATTTATACTCCTGTAATTAATTTACTAACTGATATATAACTGCTTTTCATGCACTAAAATCTAGTAATAACCTGTTAAGATAAATTTTGGGATCTGGAATCTACCTGACCTTAATTACAATCTAGAAATTTTTAGGATGTAGTAATAAAAGGTTATTACATGCAGCGATGGTAGTTTGATGAATAAAGATATGTATAAGAAAATAAACGGTACCTGTTGCTTAACTATGTGGAACGTTATTTACAGATGCACTACGCAATCTGCGAGAAACATTAAGTACACCGTGGCTAACACTTTAGATAACTGTTGCTAATACGATTCAAAGTTTTAATACTAATACAACTAGTCATTTGGATCTAGTCCATATTAACCCAAAGCATTTGTAGTACAAGAATATAAAAATAATAATAATAATAATAATAATAATAATAATAATAATAATAATAAACTGATCAGGAGGGGTTTGAGGATACCTGAAGGCAAGAGGAATTGATTACAAGAGGGCCAAGAAAATAACAACAGAAACGTATCTGGTATCTACGTAGAGTATGAGTAATAAATACTTAGAGGGAAGCTGTCGGCCAAAAACAAGGCCAAGGCTGTAAATACCTTTGCCACCTCCGTTCCTTCTTACAGTTTTGGAGTAATTAGCTGGACCAAAACTGAGTTGAACAACCTCAACATAAGTACAAGGAAGGAATTAACTTATCCCAGATGTTGTGGTACAACACCACAAACAAGTCCTAAACATAAGGGAGTACTTCTATAACAAAGCGGAAGCAAGCGCGCTACAGAGAGTCATTGTCACAGAAGATAAAAAGGCGGCACCTCTAAGATTGGCCGGCAAGACCTGCAATTAGAAATCCCTAGTGTTAAAGATCAGCGGAATACATGGGGAAGCAAGCCATTACACAGCCGATATTTAAAGGTATTGGGAAGAATGGAGATGGACACCAAAGCGTCCACAACATACCTATGACCTGCCTGCAGACAGAAGTGCCATCCGAGACCAAGTGATAGAAGAAGAATTCTAGGCGAAAACTGGCCGCTGTAAATGTTGCATGAGCTCCGAAAAGGAAGAAACGCTAGATCACCTGGTAGCGGGGTGCGCTGTGTTAGTGCCTAAAATGGACAAACATAACAGGGTGGGAAACTTTGTCCACCAGAGCCTTAGAAGGAAGTACCTGGGGTTCAAGGATGAAGTACGAGCCATCACCGGTATGTGAAGACCAGGACTACCGGATGTACTGGAACAGAAAAATCATCACCGACCGCACATTTCCTCATAACATCCCTGACCATGTTCTGACATTCAAGAATCAGAAGAAAACACATCATATATTTTGCTGTACCAATCGCCGCAAACTGTGCTAGAGTGTACGCAGAGAAAATAAATAAATACTTACTCTTGCGGACGGAATTAGACAGATGTGGGATATGCAGCCTGTTACCATCCAGCCCACTGTTGTTGGGGGCCACGGGAGAGATCCCGAAACAACTAAAAGAAAATCTTATTACTTTGGGACTGTCTGAAACATTATATGTACCAATGCAGAAGTCTGTAATTCTGGTTACGTGCAACACGATGAGAACGATTCTGGGCACGCACTAAAAAAATGTATCATCTTGTTCCTAATAGGGACCGATGCATACATCATGTAACAACCAGGGGAAGAATAGAGCCTAAGAAACAAAAACAATAATAATAACGCGGCATGTATACTAAAACAACAAAGAAACAGTACATGCAGAATGTGTCAACAACATGCGGAAATCATACATCACCTATTATGTGGTTGTCCCATATTAGCCCCAAAAGAGTACACCGAACGTCATGATTCAGTAGCTTCCCACATACACTGGAACATCTGTAAAGCATTCAACATTTCGGTATCGCCAAAATGGTATGAACACAAACCTCGGTCAGTAGAAGAAACAGATGTTACAATACTCTGGAATATGCAAATCCACACTGACCGAACAATAATAGAAAATAAGCCAGACATACAAAAACGTATAGTTTTTGCCAAGTAATGGACGTAGCTATTCCATATGACTACAACATGTCCAAAAAGAGGCTGAAAACTAAATAAGTACAAAGAACTGGCCATGACAAGACATAGGATTAACACGACTATGTGTTTTGAGACACCATACAGAATCATTATCCCCGATAAACAGGAGTGGTTTCTGAATGGTGAATATATGCTTGTACCACAAGGACTCATCTGGTACACGGATGGGTCTAAAATGGACACAGGCACAGCCGCGGGAGTATGTGGTACATCTCCGAGGGTGCAACTCAGTTTTGTCACTAGGAGAGTACCCTAACGTATTCCAAGAGGAAATTTATGCAATCCTGGCATGTGCTCATGATAACCTCAATAGAGGGTATTCGGGATTGCATATCTACATTTGCTGCGATAGGCGGCACTTCGAGCGCTTACCTGTGTTAGGGTGCGCTCCGGCCTTCTACTGGTTGGCCCAACACAGTTGAGTTAATTTGATTTGGGTGCCTGCTTACGCAGGTATTAAAGGTCGATTGATTAGCGAAAAGGGCGGCGTCAGCACCTTATCTCTGACCGCAAACTTCCATCGCTATTTCAGAAAGCAGACTAAGAGCCGAGATCACAAAGTGGCTTGGTTGTGTTTTACTTACATTGGGAAGACGCTCCGGAACTGAGGCAATCAATCGAGGGCCTTCTTAAGTCTGAGTCGTTTTAAATTGCGATTAATGGTGGGTGTCCTTACAGGACAGTGCCGGCTCAATAAACACCTATATAATATAGGTGTAGTGGAGAGCAGCACCTGTAGGTCCTGTTCAGAAGAGGAGGAAACTCCGATTCACCTCCTTACCAACTGCGGACCGCTGGAAGCAAAAGGTTTGGAGAATTTGGGTCTCAATTTATTAAGACTGAAGATCTTTATAGGTTACCTTGGAAAGAGATATACTGCGCTTCTTTGAGAAGGCAGGACTCTTCTAAGCTACGGTACAGGCATAATGGATCGAAAGGTTGAAGTGCAGGGTCCCGCCCCATCTGCGGGGTCGCACCGCAGGAGTTAGATGGATAGAAGAACTGGCCGTAGAAGTCAGCAGAATGTGGAACATGAACGCCAAGACGATATCCATTATTATTGGAGCTACGGCAAGAACATCAACAAATTTTTCAAAGAAATCCCTGTTACCATGATGTGTCGGTACAAGAAACCACGTTAATAAAAAGGGCAGGCATTATCAAGAAAAGTCATATAAGAAAAGACTTCTCACTCTAGGAACTCGGTGAGTTTTCGATGAGAAATATGATACCTAATCATCACAAGGACCAACACCCATCCGACCCTACTCAGAAAATCTGGGAGAGGTGAATGTACTCAGAAAATATCTATCTGAGTAATGCGTGTGCTGTAATAATAATAATAATAATAATAATAATAATAATAATAATAATAATAATAATAATAATAATAATAATAATGTGAACGGTGGTGATTCACGTTGACGGAGGCGGAACTGTAAATCACAGGACCTTGGCAGTGCCGCCTATCGTTCGGACCGTATTATTGTTTTGACTAATATAATATAAATATTAGTGGTTCAGATTGGATTAGCTAGCTGGAGTGATCCATTGTTAAGAGTATTACCATTGTATAAAGTCGCAATGTGAGGATTGCTGTAAAAAGGGGTTTAAATAAAATGTATTTCATCTTGAACTAAAATAATTGTTTACATCAGAAGTGGGATATAATCCAGCGACCAATAAATAATAGACAATTTCGGGAAATTTGGGTGAATGTGAAAGTGGTGCAAGTGACCATGYAACACTCAGTGCACAAGGACGACAGTAGGAAGCGAGGAGCTTCAGAGGGGTCGTTCACTCCCGAAGGATCTCCACCCCCTAGGCGCCGTTTACTTTTGTCGGATGCTGGTGCATCAACAGCAGGTGCATTATCACAAGAAATGATTCCAGCAGAAACTGTAAGTACAGTGTTGGCGCAGTTAAATCAGATGTCAAGCAGGCGATATGGGGCATCAGCGCAGGATAGAGATGTGAGCGAATTTAATCCGTTTAGAGATGACATTAGACTTTGGATACGTAAGATAGAAGAACGTGCCGAACTATACGGTTGGGATGACGCGTTTATGTGTCACATTGTAACTAATAAACTGCGCGGTAGTGCGGAGACTTGGTACAAGACTTTATCAAGCGTACCGAAAGACTGGTCCGAATATAAAGAGCTACTGCTTAATACTTTCCCCAGCTCTCGTGATTTGCATGAATTAATGACAAATATGCTTGCCATTAAGCCTAAACCTAATCAAAGCCTTTTCGAATATTGTTATGACAAACTGAATGCTATTCGAAAAATGGATTTAAAATTGTCCGGTCGTGACGAAGTTGATTTAATCATAGGAGATTTGAACGACCCATCTCTAAAATTGACCGTGAAGGCGACAGGAATTGCTGATCCGGCATCGTTAGTGGTGTATTTAAAAACATTTGTGGCGGTAAATGATAAGGCAGCTGCTAAAATAAATAAAGATAATGTGAGCCGAGTTAGGTCAGTTCCGGTACCCGAAAAAGCATATTACGGGACGTCAACATTAAAATGTTTTCGTTGCTCGCAAATTGGACATAAAATGTTCAATTGTCCTCTGAACAAGACCAACGCGGATGACAAATTTTGTAATATCTGCAGACAAGTGGGGCACACTAAACAGCAGTGCTCAAACAATTCAATCATATGTGACTATTGTAAGCGAGCAGGACATAATTCGGACGCTTGTTATCGGCGTAAGAAAAGTGATAAGAACAAGAGCGCTCAGTTGGGCAACAAACACGTAAATTTAATTATGCAGCACGGAACTGCTGACAAATTTTACAAACCATCTGTTATAAATGGAAAGACAGTAACTGTGTTTATTGATTTTGGAAGTGAATGCTCACTCATTACTCAAAAACAAGTTGCATTTTTATGTTTACCAATCAGGAAACTTTCTGGAAACATTACACTTAATGTCTTTGGGGGAACCGAGATAATTGTTGATTCTGTCGTATCGTGTGTCGTAGAAATTGATAATATTTCACTGGAGATTGATTTGTTGGTTACTAAAACTTGTGTACCGGAGGCCGATATATTAATTGGGCAGAATTTTACAGAAAATTTAGAAATCGCTTATGAACGAGTGGGAAGAACTTTAAAATTTTATTCAGCTTCGAAAGTTTGTTCTGTCAGATGTATACAAGAGATGAATGTGAATGTGGGCACGCTTTGGGAACAAGAAGCTGATAAACTTAGCGATATTATAACTAAGTTTTCAGAGTGTTTTGCTAAAGACGCCTCAAAATTAAAAACTATACCGCATACACAAATGGAAATAACTGTTAAAAGTGATAAGGTGGTTGAGTACAGACCTTATAGGATGGCTGAATCAGAGCGCAAAGAGCTACGTAATATTGTACAGGATTTATTAGATAATGCAATCATTCAACCATCGACGTCACCATATTCTAGTCCAGCCTTATTGGTAGCAAAGAAAAATGGAAAGAAACGTTTATGCATAGACTATCGTGCATTAAATAAGATAATCGTGAAAGATCCCTATCCCCTCCCGTTAATAGAGGATTTGTTGAATCGTTTATCAGGCAGTAACTATTTTACTACCTTAGATTTCTTGAGCGGTTATCACCAAATAAAAGTTGCTCCATCTTCAATTAAGTATACTGCATTTGTTACACCTGAGGGCAAATATGAATACACAAGGGTACCATTCGGGTTATCGACGGCTCCTTTCGTGTTTCAACGTACAGTTGATCAAATTCTTGGAGACTTAAGGTTTACGAAGGTCTTGTTATACCTCGATGACGTACTAATTCCTTCTCGCACTATAGAAGAAGGTTTAGAGGTACTTGTGGAAGTGCTGACTATTTTTCGAAAGCATAATATAACTCTTAACGTAGAAAAATGCGAGTTTCTAAAAAAGGAAATAGTTTACCTTGGCTATAAAATTCAAGGAGGAGCTATCGAACCAAGTGATCAGAAGCTCGATAGCATTCGAAATTTTCCTATCCCTAAGGATGTACACCAGGTTCGACAGTTTTTAGGCTTGGTTGGACATTTTCGAAAGTTTGTCGAACGTTTTGCTGAGAAAGCGAAACCGTTAACAGCTCTATTGCGCAAAGAACAGCCATGGGTGTGGATAGACTCGCAACAAACCTCGTTTGATGAACTTAAAGGTTCCTTAATTGCTAAGCCTGTTCTTACATTGTTTGATCCAAGTAGGGCGAGTATTCTATATACGGATGCCAGTCGCATTGGAATAGGTGGTATGCTGGTACAAAAGTACGACAAAAGAGAAAAGGTTGTTGGATATTTTAGCCGGCATACCACTCCAACAGAACAAAGGTACCATTCCTTTGAATTGGAAGCACTTGCTATAGTGGCATCTGTGAAACGTTTTCGTCATTATCTGTTGGGAGTTCAGTTTGAAATAGTAACAGACTGTTCTGCGGTAAGAAATGCCTTATTAAAAAGGGATTTGAATCCGCGGATTGGCCGTTGGATTTTGGATTTACAAGAATTCACTTACACTATAGTTCACCGACCCGGAGACCAAATGGTTCACGTGGATGCTCTTAGCAGAAATCCACCTATCCAAACGGCGAAAGTTTGTGTTGCGATAATGGCAGATGATGATTGGTTGCTCGCGGTGCAGGAAGCTGATCCTGCACTGCGGTCGATGAAACTGATTCTATCCTCCGGATCCAGAGAGGAACACAAAGAGTTATTCATGAATTACGAATTACGAAGGAGTAAGATTTATCGAAAAACTGCCTATGGGAGTCGGGCAGTAATCCCTAAAGGTGCTCGTTGGCAAATTCTCCGAATGAATCATGATGATATTGGGCACTTTGCCTTGGATAAAACCTATGAGTTGCTAGCATCAAAATTTTGGTTTCCTCACATGAGAAGATTCATTAAGAAATATGTTCGAGCATGTATTAATTGCATGTTTCATAAGAAGCCTGGTGGGAAGAAACCGGGATATCTTTATCCAGTTGAGAGACCTCCACGGCCTTTCCACACTATACATGTGGACCATATAGGGCCATTTATACGAAGCAAGAGGGGAAACACGCAAGTTTTAGTTGCGGTGGACGGATTTACTAAGTTTGCTTTTGTTTACGCTGTTAAAAGCACCAAATCTAAGTATGTAGTCGAAAAACTAAAAGAAATAATTAAAGTATTTGGTGTTCCCAAGCGGGTCATATCTGACAGAGGCAAAGCCTTTGATTGCAAAGAATTCAAAGACTTTTGTGCTGAACACAATATCAAACATCATATGACGGCAGTAGGAATGCCTAGAGGGAATGGCCAGGTGGAACGGTGCAATGCGACTGTACTTAATGCTCTGGCTACCATGGGTGCTAACGGCGATGACAAGGATTGGGATCTGAATATGAAGAAAATTCAGATTGGTCTCAATGGGACGCCTAACAAAACGCTGGGTGTTAGTCCGAGTGAGGTTATGTTAGGTTATCGTATTGGACTTTATAATGAAATGGACAGCGAAGGCAATGAGGTTGATGTGACTTCATTGCGTAAGGCGATATTCGCACGCATTCAAAAGGCACAGGCTCAGCAAAAACAGTATTTTGATCAAAAAAGGGGACAAGCTGTAACGTTTTCCCCAGGAGATATGGTTTTGGTGCAAATATCTTCCATTATAAGCACTGGAACTAGTCGGAAACTAGTGCCGAAATGGAAGGGGCCGTTCCAAATTTCCAAGTGCTTGGGCAATGATCGCTAAGAAGTATGCGATTTGGTTGGGTCTACACGCAGTCAGCGACGTTATCGTGGCGTTTATGCTGTTGAACACCTGAAGCCTTGGGTAGCCTGGCAGGGTGATGAGTGATAAGGTCCTTATTGGTTCAAAAGTAAGGTAGGTCATGACTATATGAGCGTGACTACTAAATTGGACGTATTTGTTAAGACTGCGTAAGAATCTGCAGGTCATGATTGTGAAAGCATGGCTGCAGGAGTTGAAAGGTGTAGACTGCGACCTAGGGAGCGTAGTTACCCGAGTTTGGAATAAGCTGTTGCAAGTTAAGCTTTATGTGCAGGTCATGACCACGAGAGCATGACTGTTAAACAAGGAAAAGCAATTACAGTTTGATGTCTATCCGTAGGTCATATGCATGCCTGCTAGGGGTGATTGGTCGGCCATATCTATGATAGCATGGTTGCCTGAGTTGAATAGGTAGACTGCGACCTAGTGAGCGTAGTTGCCAAGGTTGATTGCTTGTGCTGACAAGGTAGACTGCG
The DNA here is from genome assembly GCA_025024175.1 of Rhyzopertha dominica. Lineage (NCBI taxonomy): Eukaryota > Metazoa > Arthropoda > Insecta > Coleoptera > Bostrichidae > Rhyzopertha > Rhyzopertha dominica. The sequence continues at coordinate 20,116,545 of QCXZ01000138.1, forward strand.
ACCTAGTGAGTGTAGTTACCAAAGGATGATTGCCTGAGTTGAATAGGTAGACTGCGACCTAGTGAGCGTAGTTGCRAAGGTTGATTACTTGTGCTGACAAGGTAGACTGCGACCTAGTGAGTGTAGTTACCGAAGGATGGTTGCCCGAGTAAAAGGGTAGACTACGACTTAGCGTGGTTACTAGTATTTTCCATAAGTCGTTGTAAATTGAGTTTTATGTACAGGTCGTGACTACGAGAGCAAGACTGTTTTACTGGTAATGAATAGATTATGACTGCGTTAGCGTAATTATTCATTTGTGGTTACCGGCCATGGCATACAGAACTTGGCTGTTTTGCTGAGTAAGGGTGAACTGTGGTTTTCACACCTATGGCAAGTGTAAAGTTTGGAATGTGTTGCTGAATAAGGGTGAACTGTGGTTTTCACATCTATGGCAAGTGTAAAGTTTGGAATGTGTTTCCTTTACCGACAGGCTACAACCTTGAGCGTGTAGCTGACGTTCTATGTTCACATGATTATAGGCTATGACCTCGACAGTGTAGCTATATTCATGTGGTATTTAGTTGTTTAATTTTTTTCCTCTTTGAAATACAGTTTCTTTTTCTCCAGTTGTCTTGGTCCACCTGATATTGCTCAGTTATTACCCTTTGGAAGTCAGGAGGGCCGAGTGTGAACGGTGGTGATTCACGTTGACGGAGGCGGAACTGTAAATCACAGGACCTTGGCAGTGCCGCCTATCGTTCGGACCGTATTATTGTTTTGACTAATATAATATAAATATTAGTGGTTCAGATTGGATTAGCTAGCTGGAGTGATCCATTGTTAAGAGTATTACCATTGTATAAAGTCGCAATGTGAGGATTGCTGTAAAAAGGGGTTTAAATAAAATGTATTTCATCTTGAACTAAAATAATTGTTTACAATAATAATAATGTATAATATAATACTAATAATAWTATGATAACCCGAAATAGCATTGTACACGTAAKTCACAACGTCTGTAAAACTTTWCTTATAAAAGGCATGCTTATGACATGAAATATCTAAAATATCTGCGCCTCACATTAAGGTTGCGCAAGTCCGTTCTGTATCTAATGTTACAATATAAATACGACACTTTTTATTTATTCTTCTATTGAAGAGACTAGCTGAGCGATAAAACCAACAACCAGCAGTCTCCAGTCTATGTGAAATGTGATCTATCTTGCGTACACCATAAATTAAATGTAAACAGGATTTTTGAACCCTCTGTATGTTCGCAGTCGTCAACCTATAAAGATAAGGCCCATATACACCAGCCCCAAAATTAAAATGTGATAGCACCAATTTTGTTTTACGAGGAATAAATCTTCTAATGGAATAAAATTGTCTTATGTTACTATATTTATAAGGCAACTTAAAGTTTTGGATTGTTCGATTGCATGTTTATCTGAAAAACTGAAAAGGGAGATGTTTGTTTATTGTTTATTGCAAAACCACTTATAACATTGTGATTTACATTCTTAATTTCAATGACTGCGTAAAGGACGCGCTAATGAAAAAAGCGCATTATTTTAAGGGTCGTTTTGTGTATAAATACAAAATTCGTGTCAATATTCTTTCATGAAATACAAGGTGCGCCAAAGAATTTCCCTAACATTTTTCACCGCACCCTGTATAACCTGTTCTCAAAGAAATCTTCTCATCGTACAACTATTTATCGTTGGTATCGAGCATTTTCTGGGGTTAATTGTACTAAGAAAATGCATCAATGTCGGAACGAACTGTTGAAGGGACTACTCCAGAATTCGTCACCAAAATGAAGCAATTAGTTGATAATGACTGGCAAAGCACTAACAGACAGACTGAAGAGATACTATATAGATAAGTGAACTAACAGATTATTAAATTTTACACGATATTCTTAAAGTAAGTTAAGTTTGTGCATTTGGGTACCTCACGATTTAATTAATACACGAATAGAAGGAATGCCAAGTGATTAGATGTAGAAGCTTACGAAAACGGACTTCAAGTTATGTCAATAGTATTAAGGGGTGAAACGTAGTTAATTACTCTGCTTTACCTTTAAATAATGAAAATAAAACTTGGTTGTTTAAAAATGAGCCTCCAGAGGTGCAAGTACGGAAATCAAGGTCTCTGAAAAAACGTTAATGGTATTTTTTGCACAAAATAATGTTTAACTCGTGCCATCGTCAGCAAGCGGCAATAAACTAGATATAGCACCAAGATAATACACAAATATACAGATCTCACGTACCGTCAATTTTTTACCAAAAATGGTTGAAAATCCTATCTGGAGTTTCGACTTTTCCTCCTGAAACTTCGTTTTTTTCCAATTGTGGAAAATCAGTCACAAGGCAAAAAATGACGAGGCGTTATTATTAGCTGCACAAGATGAAGAATGCTTTGATCTTCTAGATAAGAAAATAGAAAGAAATTTTTAATATTTGGTTTCTATTCGTAAGTATGATAAAATATTTTATATTGCTTCTGACAGAAATTATTTTGATAAATTGTAATGAATAAAGTGTTATTACAATACTTATCTAGCCACAAATATTTAGTTAAGTTCATTCAAACAAAAGCAGTTTAATTCAAATTGTTACATAATATTCAATGAAAATACTGATAATAGTAACTTAAATGAGCGCTTCAATTAATAAAGATAAGCAACAGATACCTGCGAGCATTACTAATAAATACGATCACGTAATTATAACCAATAGTATGTTCACATAACTTAAACGAAATGGATTCAATTTTGCAGTATACGTGTCCGGTAAGGGAGAACGAACGTCCACTAGCTTACGTGCCCAAACTGTTACTGACATCAACGTCGTGCACAGTGTCTCCAAGAATTCTGAACGCATTACAACAACCTATGGTATATGTATCTGACCAAAAGGGAGTGCAGGTAAATTACACTAACACAACTAATGTGATGGACGACTATTTGAAAATTTAAATAATTAACTTGGCAAAACAACAACAAAACAATTCAGAATTGAAGAGATTTTGCAAGAATTCGCCATCATATATATACATACTTTCAAAATATGGAATAGTGGAAGCTATCAAATAAGCACCGTCTGTGTGGGGTTATTAGTGGTTACATATAAATGCAGGATAATAAAACTGTGGGTTCTCCAACTTAACTGTAAATGTAATTTCTCAAAAAAAATTGTACCTATACTGACACGAACCTAAAATCAGAGTAAGAACGGGTACATACTTGTTGCAGACAATCATTAATATCAGATGGATGCTACGATACATTTTCCAAACAAAGAACGAAGCTACTTTTGCACACCAGGCACCGATTGAAGCAGGGATAGATGCAATGATATCAAACCTAACAAATCCTACTGACACAATTCTTATTGCTGTTAGTGGAGCTTACGGACAAAGGCTACATACGATATCGACTAGATATGGTAAGCATTGAAAATTTAAAAAGAACTGTAGATGCTTAATGCCATGTGAATCTACTGCCAGGTTTAAATATTGTTAAAATACAAAGCAAACTCGGGTACGTATTTAATTTCGAAGAACTCAAGCAAGCTATTGAGCAATATAAACCTGTCGTTCTCTTTATTGTTCACGCTGAACCAGGAACGGGAATAGTGCAACCTTTGGATGGTCTTGGAGATATCTGTCATAGGTTAGTTGCTTTTATTAATATTTATTTACTCCTCACTCACATGGTTTTGTAAATATTGTATGGTTAAACTATCAAATTGTAATACAAACTTGTCATAAGTTCTAATTAACATTTAATTTTGTTTGTATTATTCAGGACACATCATTAGTCCCAAAAAACCTACTATTCATGCACTGGGTTAAAATAGGAGATCCATATGATTATTTGCCTTGGAATAGTAACCTATACACTATAAAATGGGGTAGTTATAAATAGATGTTTTTAAATTAAACTTGCCTACAGAACCTTAAAATGAATGATAAAAACCATTAACAGTCTTTAATAAAATGACAATAAAATGATTAAAAGATGTCGTTTTAAATATAATTGTATTCATATGGTGTTTTAAACAAGTTATTTTGTTTGTATTTGATCAACTATATATACCTTGCTTCTATTGTTTTGTAAAATTACTTTACAGTGTTAATAGCTTAAGCTTAAGGAATACGCTAGCAATAATATAATAAAAAACTAATTACAATATATACAGTTTTAGAAACAAATTAAATTTGAGGAGTTGTTACAGACATGAGACTATCGTTTGCGCTACATAATGTGTTTTAATATGGAAGGCCTTGTTACTGCTACTGTTAGCAATATTAAAATTACAACTTCCTTACAAAAAAATAGGAGTACAGCCAGTTTTTTTGGTTTCATCTATTAATATGAAAATTTGTTATATATAACAATTGGATTCATTTTTGTTATACAATTTTTGAAGGGGGTTAAAATGGAGTTAACCTCGAAGGTATTGGTATATTATGATGCAAATTATCCACAACGTTATCATGTGATGTCAGGGTAGGTACACAATAGGAGAGTATAAAAAATTATTAGCAAGAGACAACACAATTTTTCAAATTAATAAGGAGGCTTTATCCATTACTTTTGGAATTAGAAATTTTTAGATTTATATTATGGGTGGATTAGGCAATCAGATCGACTGTTTGCCTATTGTCATGTTCTGGTATGTTCGCGTATGTTCTCGAACATTCGATGCTAGACAGCGAGATGACTTGGAAACATTGGAGCACTTTCGACGGAGGGGTATAACAGCAGAGCAAACCAGGTGTCTCAAAAATTACGTGAGCGCAGTGTAGTATTCTCAACGGTTGTTAATTGAATTCTTAGTCTTATTATGGTAGTATTTGGTACTAGTTGAGTTTGGGTTAAGTGAATTTTGGTACTGGTGTTTGAATAAAAGAAATTAAGTTAAATTGTAATTGTAAGAACTCACTCACCAATATCTTACTTTAGGAGACATTTGTAATGTGTATGCGATATCTCGCTTAACGATATACACGTATATACTAGTTATTGTTTGCGACACAAAAGCAAATAATATGGTTAATTTTTTTACATTCAAGATATTAAACCTTCAAATTATAACAACATTGCAATTACAACTCAAAAATACATTATTTTCATAGAATTTATTACTATTGCCTCAATGATTCGTGGCCGACTTCTGTTTCTGTTAGACAAAGACCAAAAATCAAAATATAATAATGTACATAAATAAACACATAGTGTTTTCCTCTGGATTTTGCAGTCTTGCAGTTTTTGTCCATGTGACAGTAAAGACAACAACTTCAAATAAATCTATTTTGTTGGCAAACGATATGGTTTCGTTCTATATTTTGAAAATCCGAATTTTAGATTTTATGTAACGCACTAACATTAGCTTACCAAAAATGGAACATCACTTTAAAATACATATTCTAGAGTGAAAGCGCTCCAGGATACATATGTTTAGGAAAGAATAATGCTACACACATCTAGCGTGAGTTCAAGTGATACTATAACTATAAACGTGCATTACCTAAGTCAAAAACCGATGACTAGAAGATATTAGAAGAGAAATTGAAAAAAGGCACAAGAAGCTTAAAGAAAGCGTTTGATATTTTTACGCGTACGGGTTCTTGACTTAAATACCTCAAACACTATGTTCAGCTTGATCGCTTTTCTTTCGTTGGCTCCACAGTTTTTCATCTCAGACTGCCTCCGTGCGCTTTCATTTGGGCTTATACACCACCGTCGAATATGCTCTAACTCTTTAGAGCCCTCTTCCCGTTTAGCATGGAATCTTTGGAGAACATGCTAGACCATCACCGAGCGAACATAGGTCATGTTGCCTGATTTGCAGGCGTCGATTTGCCCAACCCATAGCAATATGATAAATCATCAGGCATCAGATACGCTATCCCGATAAAGAAAAAGGACGCCACCACTTAAAAAGACGAGCCTGTCGTATATTGCAAAGAATATTCCCAACTGTTTAATACAACACAACACAAAATATAATCACGTGTTCAAAAAATACAGCCAAGGATAAGAAATAGAAATGCCGTGTATACTGGCCTGCTCAGATGGCCGTAACACCCAATAGTATATGGCATGGCAATAACAGAAATAGATAAAAACTTGGTTGAATTTATAAATAAAGTAGAAGGTAAATAGAAATGAGCCAACTATAATTACAAAAAGAACTACAAACATAATCACAAACTCCTATAGAAGAAAATTTAACTGCGTACAAATTAAGGCCGAAAAATAGCAACCTCATAGAAACAGTCAAAGAGGGGGCCATCCTAGGCTATTCATAATACCAGGCCGGCATGTACCGCTATCTCTTTCGACGCCTACGTCACAAAATCGGTCTGTTTCGCACAGAACTCCACATACATACTCTTTTGGTAATCATGTGCACTTATTACGAGAGAATAGTAGGAAACTGCTAAAGACCGCACTGTTCTATGCTTAAATGTATTTAATAATACACATCAAAGCTTACTACAACATCTATTTGCTTTATAGTCAGTATCACAATAAATGAAAACGTTATCGCTGTGATGTTTCCCTGGCTTATTATTAAAAATCATGAATTTGGGATATGTTCGTAAGCATCAAAAGATAAAAAAGTTGCTAATCTATCAGTTTTCTTATATTTTTTCATAAAGTGTAAAACATTGAGCAACCGCAAGTCAATATAAATCATGTGAATAATGAATAGGTAGGTATTATATGCCAAAATGCCTCGTTTGCAGAGCGTTCAAATTTCTTAATTTTATCATTTCTTTAGTAGCATTAGTATAATTTAAAATAAGCCAGTATTATTTAGTTTTGGTCTTTATGTTGAATCGAATCTCGATGCTAAATTTTATTTCAGTCACTTGAAACTCTAATGAGGAATTAACAAGAATTCTTAGGGCGTAAGAAGCATGTGGTACCTATATACGTACAGTTGAAAGTAAAAATGTTGGGACACCTTTATAAATATCTACGTCTTTTCTAAGCAACTATCTTTTTAAAATATCATGCATTTCTGTTTCATTTTTATATTTTAGCCCATTTTTCAAAGACGCTACTGTCTGCACTTTGTCCGTCTGGATGTATGTCTCATAACTTAACACTTTAAGGCATCAGGATCGCTGAATATGCCTCGGCCTATTGATGATTAACATGTATTTATTTTTTTTAATTCTAAATATGAGAAATGAAATTAAATACATCTTGACGATACAAGTAAAATGTGCTAAATTTTCGCCGAAATAACTTTTTTAATCTTGTTTAATATTACTAGTTGCATTTTTGTACTTTGCATTTTATTTTCGTTTTCTTAAAAGTTTGTGTTTTGTTAAGTCTGTTTATGTGTTCATTTAACTATTTATGGCAGTTTTTTTTATTTTATTTGTCTCTTATATTATACTACATCAATCCAATAATATATTTATGTACCATAATACGTACTGTTAAGTGCTTCCAAATTAAACGACCGATGGGTTGGATTCACTTTATTTGACATACGACTTATATCACTTAAGTCACTATTTCCGTACAAGCTCTTTAACCAGTCAATCAAAATTGGTACTATCCACTAAGGTAGGAGATTGGTATGATGTTGATAATAATTTTTGTTTTGTACGTCAGCATTTTAGAACGAGATCTTGGATTGTAACGGTACCTATCTATTTTATTTACTCATTTAAACATCTGTTCAAATAGAACACGGTTACTTTGAAGCAACTTCTATGTTAGTGGTTTACATAATTTGTTTTACGTATGAGATACACTTACCGGATTTTAATTTTGGACATTTTTAATTTCATCAGTTACACGTTCTTTGAAATAGTCTGATTTATTATGGCATGGATACTACAAATTATTTACAATTATTGACATTTTTAATTTCATCAATTACACGTTCTTTGAAATAGTCTGATTTATTATGGCATGGATACTACAAATTATTTACAATGTGCGATCGGCGGCCACGTTTAAACGTTTCGCGTCATAACTAGATTCAAGCTTAGACCTTATTTACTGATAGTTTTGTGTTGATAGTTTTGCGCTATACAAAAAAATCGAACACAAATTGTTAACCCGTTCATTTTTCGCCATACGAGTAGAGACAAGTCAAGTCATGTTTTTCTTGAAACTTTAAGCAATGTTACGTTTACTTATTAAATAACTGCTTAAACAATCGCCCAGATGCTTCTTAAGGAAATGCTAGACATGCTATATAAAGGAATTGCCTCCCTTAGTGAAGACAAGCTTAAATTATTCGTGAACCGGTCTTGTGACGTCACGTTCGCCGCCTGCCGGCCTGTTGTTATGAACCGCTTAGGGCCACCATAGAGGGACATGATCTACACTGCCATTTACAGAAAGACATAAATCAATTTGGAGCACCTTAAGGAATATATACATGTCAATAATCTTGTTTGTGTAACAGGCCAATATATGTAATGAATTGCCAGCTTTCACCGGGATTTGAAACCGGGACCTTTTGATCACTAGTAAAACGCGCTAACCGACTGCGTTATCATATTTTCTGAATTATGGCAAAATAGTTCACAGCTCAGTACCTAGTAAAATTAACCACAACTGTAGCAAATGCCTGACCATAAACAAATTTTGTTTATTATTTAACGAAATAAGAGAATAGTAATTTGGTTTTCAAAATAAAATGTTACAGGATCTTGCTTTCATGATTTTGGGTGTACGTTCTTATACGCCCTAAAACAGTGGTTTGTGTGGATCTTATTATTATTGTTTATTTTTGTTTTTTTTGTTTATTGGATAATAAAAAATAAATAAATACATTATCAAAATCGGTGACCAAGAGGTTTCTCAATTTATGGAAGTGCACCTTGTTTTTGATTTACAATAATGTTTTTCTATTTTTTCTTATTTATGTCGACGTTATTAACGACTAAATAGTTTTTAAACGTTCTTAGATACAACTGCTTATTGGCTGTAGATGCGTCTGGTACATTAGGCGCAATACCTTTATTTGTTGATCGCTGGAAATTGGATGCTGTTGTAAGCGGATCTGAAGGTGCGATTGGATGTGTGGCTAGTCTTGCTTTGGCAACCTACAGCAGCTTGGCAATGTATGGTTTCGTTAACCGTCTTTTTATTCATAAAAAAATATTTTTTTAGGCAGCGTATAACCGCGAACAAACGAACAATAAAATCATATTACATAGACGTTATATCTACACTACGATTTTACAATTTTGTTGAATTCAAGAAAGACAGGTAAGTATGTCTTATATATATCCTGGTAAACATTAGTGTGTATCGATTTTATCCTGTATTGCAGGTTCTTCATACACACTGCAAATTCTAATATGATGGCTGCTATACACGAAGCTTTAGCATCAATTTGTGAAGAAGGGTTAGAAAACGTGTGGTATAGACATAAACTGTGTGCCGAGGCGTTAAGAAAAGGTTTAGTGAAAATTGGATCGAAAAATGTACACCAGAAACAGGCGAACCGTTTACATGATGGTATAGGTATTTTCAATTTACCGCACGATGTTTCATCAGATGTGATGCTCGAGTATCTAAAAATGAGGTACGTTCACGAAACAAATCAATCAGTTGCTCATTTATTACTGTGAAATCAAGAACACATTAATACATAGAGATTATCTATTAATTTCTGTACAGTTTTCGAGAAAAACGGTTCTAGAAACCAGAGTGATTAAAATTATTTCTTTTATGAAACGTCAGTAGATATTTCCCGTACTCAAGAAAAAATAAACCTGAATTCAGTATAGCACTGAAAAGAATTTCATTTATTGAGCAAAAAAACGAAAATGTTATATACGGGATATGTCACCAGTGAGGCATACTTCTGTAACATTTGTTTTAGTAAAACAGTATAAAGCACACTTTACTGTATCTTTAAAACTTTATAGGCTAAGAACATTTTTACTTGTACCCCAATAAAAAATATTTTTAGGTTACAGTTACAGTACATAAAAATAAGTTAGAAATTGCACATGTACAAACAAATAATAAATAAGTTACAAAGAAATTCTATACTAACGAGACTTTTAACACTTTTTAACGTAATAACCTTCTAATAGAGTGTTGCTCTGATTTTGTTTAATCAAGGCCTGCTTGTTCAAGAACGGTACTAGCACAATTAATAATCATTTATACACTTGTCAGAGCCTTACCGCGAAGTACAACACGTCATACGCAGAATTAAGCTAAACGGCTAAAGTTTGGAACAAAATTTATAACTATCTTGTTTAAGGTGAAAGAGATTTCCTGACTTGATGTGTAAAATTTTAAGATTATGACTGGTTTTCAAGAAATGACGTCATTTCATTTTTAATACTAACCTAAGTTTTTTTTTAATTTTTAAGAGACCTATGTATTGCTTAAATGGAGTTGATTTGATTTGATTGAACCATCGTACGGTCAGCATTTCTGCCACTCCCGGACATACCTATGTATTGCTTAAATGGAGTTTTAGAAAAAGTGGTACCCGTAGGCCCATTTGCGATTTGACATTTTTAAGTCTTGTTTTAAATTGATACTTAAAGTGTTTGCGTTCTACACAGTTTTAATTAAAAAGGACGCACTAAAAAGTTTGATTAAGGTACATCTAGCAGCTGTGACTTTAAAGGCATGTTTGCTTATTTTAGAATGTTTTATCATTAAAAAATATGTCCTGTTCTCGATAAAACTGTAAGGAAGCCGTCAGTACTATTTATACATTACTATTTAAGCAACATGCCAATTTAACAAGGACAAAAGAAAAACCCAAAGCTTATATAAAAAACTGACGATGACGGCATTGCCCCAAAAATCAGTGCGTTATAATTGTCTTTTGCAAACCAGAAAATAAGCTTATCACCAGATATAAGAAAACATTTGATTAGATATTAAAAGTAGTGTTCTTGTTTCCGCAGTATACACTTCCGTACTTTATCCTTTTTTATGGAAGAGTCTGGAGCGGATATAAATAAACAAATAATATAAATTGTTGGAAGTAATCACAAATTTTTGAGATGTATAGTATAAAAAACTTGTTAACCCGTCAAAATTTTTTGACTGTTGTGTCGTAGTCTCCGCTGGTATGATATAAAACGTTTCGCCATTCTCAAGTTGTGGCATCTTCAATGCTTTAGAAGGTTGACAGAATGTTCCGATTCTGAAGATGATTGGATGGTTGGTTCTGATTGTTGGCTGGTTTCCATGTTCTATTCAAGTGATGTTTGTCGCCACTCTCGAGGTCACAAGGATGTTGCATTGGCCAGTACAGTAGAATCGTCAAAGGCAATGGAGTATCCTTTTTTAATGCGTGGTCCACTCCTGCTGACGTCTACAGTCAAGTAAACGTAGATCTCGCATGCTCTATCACAAAGTATACGTGTGAAGTCAGCAGTAGCAGACCATGCACTAAAGGAAGGATGCTGGTCAAAGTAAATGGATTCTACAACCTGGTACGTTTTTAAATGGAACTTTGAAACCAGGTTATCAGACACCGGTCGGGGTGAAAGCCTACCAATTGCCTACCACCTTCTAGGGTTGCTCGACCACAGTAAAACGTACTTGTTTACATATTAAGGTTATTTATGATTACTGAAATTCGTATTTCCCTTCAATTATTTTCGCAACTGCGGTTTTAGTATGCTCATTTACTGGAATATTTTTCAATATACTTATTCGTTCTTTGAATACGGAACGGTGTAAATGTGTTGTTTTATTTAAGTTAAAGGACATAACTACGTTTAAAATCGCGTGTGTCCTATACAACGCCGAAAAAAGTAAAACTTATCTATTGGAGCAACAATTGACCTATTATGTAGCTAATTTCACAAAAGGTATTGTATTTTTCATACTATTTCTATAAAATACCACAATGTTTTATAACTAGCAACCAAATATAGGCTAAATGCAGTGAATCAGCAATAAAAACCAGTGTTCCTTAACTGGTGTTCATTTACTAGATTTATCGAATACAATTATTAAAACAAGCACAAACAGTAATTTTTTTGCAATTAAATTTCATTAACTTAACTGTAACAATAAATATTAATTGCGTTAAATTAGGTTACTACTTCCCTGCCATATTTTGCCTAGATGGCTCGTCAATACGGACGACTTAGATGTTCAGAGATGATTTGAGCAAAGCGATTGACGACTCAAACAGTGGGAACGAAAATTTAAATAAAAGCATTCTTAAAATATACTATTCCCAATATAATCACAGCTAAAGTAAAAGTAAAAATTGGGCCCACGCCAACTTTAAGCCAGGCTGAAGAAGGAAGATTAGAAAATTGGATGCTGTCAAAAGCTAAATTGGGATTTCCGATGCATTCGAATGAAGTTAAGGATGCAGTACAGAAAATTTGGAAGGATGCGCAAAGCTCAAATAAATTTGAATGCGACAGACCGGGCCAAGTGGTTCGAGTATTTTTAAAAACATCTAAACATTGACCAATTGGTTAAGGCTTTCACGGCTAGGCGATGAACTATTGTTCTGATTCTGGTCTAAAGGCCGTCGTCGGTTGGAATTGTTTCCTAACGTTTCGCTAGCACGAGTGGTAAGCTTCTTCAGAGGTCCTTCCATCTCCGGTGCTGGATGTAGACGAGCGCGTTCTCCTTGCGCAAGTTGTATTTATACCGGTGGATCTGGAGCGAGGCTTGTTCCGCTTCGGTTGACGTCGGGATGTTGATCGGTACAGCTCGGGCGCTCCTGAGAATCGGGTTCCAAATCAGGGCAACAGTTCACCTAAATATTTCTCTAACAAACGCCAAAATAATATCAAAGAACCGTGCTTCAGTTTAAGAAGCTGCTTTCTATACGTGGATGGTTTTCTCTGTGAATATTATATAAAAACACTATATTATTGGATAAAACATCTGTGTCGCACAACGAGAAAAGAATCGTTATCTTGAATATTTTAATAGGGGCAGGCAAAAACCTAGAAAAATGTGAACATGTCACGAAAAGCATTTACACTCACCCTAACGAACTAAGGATACTATTGAAAAGAAAAAAAAATAGAGAAAGTAAAAAAGGAAATACACAAAGTGGAAAGTAAAGAAAGTGAAGAAGTAGTGCTAGAACTAAGCTGAAGAATCACGTAAAGCGAAGTTTTCAAGAGAATAAAGATGAGGAGATTCAATGCGGCACAATCACATAAGTAACTATGTTATTGTGAAGTACCCAAACAGAAATTACCCAGCTTTTTTAAAACATTGAAAATGAAGACTACAAAATTAGTGTAATGAATGAAACAGTGGAGGTGACGACACATTCCCCACCAGCTTTGGTACACCAAAAATTAAATTGCTAAGAATATTGTAGAACCGACTTCAGATATATTAGTTGGGTCTGGAATTTAGTATTTATATGAAAATAAATACCATGTTCATTCGCTGGTATCTTTATCCATCAGCTGCCTATAATGTTCATTTACTGGTCATTTAGCATTTCTGTCAAACATAAATAAAATTTAAGTACCAGAATTAACTTCTTATAGTTTTGCTTGGGCATTTAAAAATCTAAAATAATAGGGCTTCCTTCCTAACCATATACAAAATTTGAATTCAATAGGACCCTAGTAAATGTAATCAATACTCAAATTCGTAATTTGACTTATTTGTTCATTGACTGGGCAATTGACCCTACGCCAATAACTGTTGATTGTGCATTGCTAACATCTATACATTTTCAGGTACAAAGTGGAGTTTGATTCTCCAGCAGTGCCGAATATTGATAGCAGTCTAAGAATAGCAATAATGGGATGCAACGCCCGCTTGCCAGTTGTCGAGTATGTTCTTAATATTCTTAAGGAATCCATCGAACATATACGTCGAAATGGTAGCGTAGGTTAAAAAAAAATTCAGTTTAAGATAATAAAAGCAATGAGTCCCCATTGCTGATAGTTTTTTCCACTATTAAAAACCATTCTTTCCAGTTCAGTTGCACAGTTTATCCTTTGCAATTTTACAAACTTTTATGCATTTAACAAAAATTAGTAAGAAGAAATTAAATAGATATCTATGTAAAGCAGCAAATTACTGAAGAAATTATATTTCGTCTCATTTTATTTTAAAAAAGCTAACAAATTCATTGTAATTAAATTTAAGCTAAAAATGCAAGGATCAGTAATACAAAATACAACTACTATCTGCATTTAAATCTGTAATCTTCACAAACCATTGGATAAGTAAAGTAATATAATAATTAAACCTCTGACTACTTTGAAGATGCCGAACTTTCTGTTGTTGATATTACACTAATGGCACCTCATTTACATTATGTTTATGATTTTATTAAAGTATKCCCGAAGTACTGAKAATGTTTGTACAATGCGCTTAACTAGCCTACATTTTATTTTTGAAAATTAACAACCAGTACCCGCCACTGCTGAAAATATACAATCTAAAGCGAAATTGAAATGGATAAAAACAGTGCTAGTATACTGTTTGTTTTTAACAGAAGTGTATTTTACATTACCTGTTTACTTGTATGTGAATATTATTAAATATAATTATGGTTATAAATCATAATGTGTTATCTTTTTTGTACTATATGTATAATCGGTTATTTTTTGGGTTAATAAAGTAGCCAGGTAGGAATCACCACTTTTGTACGATCGGGAAGTTACACGAATTTTAAATCCCGGTAAACAGTTGTTATACACGCTCTAGGAGATCCAAACAAAATAACTTTATGCAAAGAAAATAATTAAATCAGAATATTTTTAGTATTTAATTATCTGAAAAATGTCAATCATAATTGTTCTTTTCTGGTCTATTTGTGCATTGTGCTTTGTAGCAGTATTATATTATGTTTCATCTAGTTTCGTATATGCCAGATCAGTAATTAGGTAATTATGCTTCCGGAAAGAACAATCTAATAATTTACGAAAGATTGCCTTACACAAAAAAATGCTGGTTGGGCGTTGTATATGTTGCATTCCTGCATATTGCTACATACAATATCTTTACTTATCTTGTACTCGTTGAATTATTTATATTTAACTATTGACATTTGTTAATGACTGACATGGAGAAAAGCGAAAATATATCATAATTATGGCTAGCAACGGGATTATCCGCACGGCGTTCGGCACGTGACGTCAGAGTTCGTTTTAGACAATTGTTTATAACAGGATTTAAAAATCATGCAACTTTCCCATTAGTGAATTCTTTTTCTCGTTGTACCCAGCACTACTTCAAGATTGTTACGGAAAAACTTTGATATGACTAACTGTGGGCAGGTGCGACCAGCACAAAAAGTAAAGATGGACGAAATGGACGGGCATTTTTGACCATTATCAGGGATGCTTTGTTTTTGCACATTGATACGGGCGACGAGACGTGGATTTCGTCCGAAACCAAACAGTCAATGTAATGGCGCCATTCAGCTTCATCAAAAACGAAAAGATCAAGCAATCTCCTTACACGACTTGTAGGACGATAGKTACCGTTTTCTATGTACTGCAAAATGTTCACTAGACTGAGACGGGCGATCCAAAATTGTTGGCGCAGGAAACTGTGGACGGGAATAGTCCACAACTAAGAGAAGATTCACTCTCGACTTGCATTGGAAACTTTTTGATCAGCCACCTTACAGTCACGTCTTTGCTCCTAGCGACTATTTCCACTTCGTACTCTATAAACAGTGTTCTGTTTGTTTTAATGATATAACAGCCCTTAGTTTGTGAATAAGCCTCATATGATTTAGACATAATATATGTAAAGAAAGTGAAGGTAAGAAACTTGTGGAGTACGAAAATTTCTTCATAAAAATAGGCACTGCGCCGAAATAAACGTCTAAAAGTGGTCTGATGGAACTGACTATAAGCAGTCTACAAATCATTGTCCAAGAAGAACATCTCTATGCTGTTCGCTTGGTTGCATAAGCAACTACAAATTCACTGAGCTATATAGCATGTACTGTCCAAATCCTGATTCCCTTCATTATAGAATACACCACAATATAAAAAATTCGGTGTGCTTTGCAGTTTCGCACACAAACCGCTCCTGATTGTCTATACAAACCTATACAACAAGCAATTAGCATTTTTCCGATAAATACAAGTGGGTATAGTACCACAGCAACAACAGCAATAGTCGGTCGCAGTAATGATGATAAGTAACAGATAAGGATTGTTTGTTTCACTATATGAAATGCTGCTGCTAAACCGGTAATCTTTTAAAAGAGTCTAAGCGCTACGATGAATACACTGGAATATCAGTGTTCGGTAAAGACAAATGAACTGTTAATAACGTATTCTCCAAAGCTGTTACTAACTTCTGGACCATGCACAGTGTCTCCCAGAGTTCTAAGAGCGTTCGAAGAGCCTCTTGCCTATTACAACGACAAACGGAGTGTGAAGGTAAAAAACCTTTATTGCAAGTAACATTATTTCATGCCTTATCTGTAGTTAATAAATAACTTACATGAACACACCGGTCATGTAAACATAAAATAGGTATGTTATAATCTGTCCTAAATAAATAGCGCTATTATCACAGCAAAACAAGCCGAATAACTTTTTGAACTAATAGGTAGTACAAGAAAGTTAGCCTCACTACTGCTTAAAATTAAGTTTTACTTTTTTTTTTGCTTTTTGCACACTTTAGCATTTATTTGAGCCATCTTTAATAAATTTGAAAGTTCTTTAGGACTAGAGGTTGCACGCTTTGTACTAAAGCCTTTTTAGCAGAAACAACTTGAAATATCTTCAATTTTTGTATTTAGCAAATGTTTACCTTATTACTTTGAAATTCCTATTTAAGCGAGCACCAATTTACTTGATACATAAAAATCTAGTAGCCATTCACGCACACGTCGGTTTGGACGTATATAAAAAGTATTACCCAACCATGTCGAACAAGACGAAAAAGGTCCTTTTGACCAATTGTACAAATTTCGTGAAAAGTAGATTTCATAATAAAGTACAACCTTTTCACTCTAAACAGTGTCACAACAATCTTATCGAATTGCTGAAGCCCTTCATCAAAAACTTTGGTGAACGTTGAGTCTGGTCTTCTCTGATGAATATCGACAATAATTGGTGTTTGTTGATACTTTCACCTAAGAATATCATAAAAGTCATCAGCAAATTTTTTTTTACATATAAAGCCTGACTGCTATTTGGTTGGATATGCTTCCACAAAATTGATTTTTTACTATGATCGTCCCTGTTTAAACTCTCGACGACTATATATCTCATACGGATTAAATTTTCGACGCTCTTGAAATACATATTCTGACGAATTCACTTGAAAATCTTGTTGCATTAATTGTCTGCCGAACTGATGAGATTCGGATTCATATCGAACTGACTCGAGTATTTCAATTTTGGTAGCTTGATCTACTACTCTTGGTTGTCTCCTCTTCATTTAAAGACTTGAATAAGTTTGGAGCAGGAGTGGTGGAGATGGGGTTATCCAGAAAGCACATCATTCACCCCCCCCCTTTTAAAATTGCCAATTTCTATAAGGATACATTATATGCTTTGTAGTCCTCTTTGTTAAAAATAATGTTTACGAGATTCGGTTGGATGTATCGAATATATTACATACGCATATTGCTGCAGTAACTACTCATTTCAGGCAATGGTTAATACGAGATGGATGCTACGATATATTTTCCAAACACAAAATGAAGCTACTTTTCCACACCAGGCACCAATTGAAGCAGGTATTGATGCAATGGTAACCAGTTTAACAGAGCCCGGTGATCGAATCGTTATTGCTATTAGTGGAGCGTATGGACAACGGTTACATACGATATCATCTAGATATGGTAAGCATCAAACCGAAGAAAAAATAAAATGGCACTTCTTGTTAATCATCAGGTTTGAATATTGTGAAGTTGGAAAGTAAACCTGAACTCGTGTTTGAATTTGAAGAACTCGAGCAAGCTATTGCGACATACAAACCAACTGTGCTATTCATTGTTCATGCAGAACCTGAAACGGGAATAGTGCAGCCACTGGATGGGCTTGGAGATATTTGCCATAGGTATGATAATTGTACACCAAAGGATAATAAGTGTGGAACGAAAATATCTGTCTTTTAAATCATGTGTTTTGCTCGCTTGAGGAAATGTTTCCATGTGGAGTTTTGTTCACTTACGTTTTCAACGACAATATTATATATTTTTAAAAAGCGGTTTAGACAACTAACTTTATTCCAGTATTTGTAAGTTATACTACGATTGCAGAAATTCGTATTAGGGACATGGGTTTGCTGTAAAAAGAAAAGTTTTCCATGTATTAATATTGTCATCAGCAGTCGATCTCCATTTACCAAATCAATAATAATAATAATAATAGTTATGATTATTATTATTATTATTAGTAGTATTATTATTATTATTATTGTTGTAACCAGCGAACCAAATAGTCTATAGTGGACAATTAAATTTATATAAAAGGCAAAGAACCACATTTCATATTACATGTAGCAAAACTAAATCTAATGAACCTTGCCATCAAAACAATTTAACAACTTATTTCTAGTATTCAAATTACAAAAATCCAAATTAAAAATGTCAAAAACAGGATATCTTTCGCTAATCTCATTGCAAATGACAACATTGGACAATTGAGGCAGTGGAAGGTGTTGGGAGCCACGTATGTAAATGTCACAATTTCTGCTACACAGTCTCGGAACAATGAAATTTAATTTGGACAACAAGAGTGCTGAATATAACTTTCCATTAACTATTTTTTGCAAAAGTATTATACTATGTACTTTTCTTCTGGCAAGAAGCGAATTCGTAGAAGTAACTTCCAGCGGATAACTGTGATCAACATGCAGAGGTGGCCAAGAATGGTGTTCTTTAAAATAAAGAAATTTAGCAAATTTCCGTTGTACATTTACAATACAGTTTACATAAACTTGCTGATACGGTTGCCAGCAAGTACAGCAATATTCCAATCTAGAACGCACTAAAGAATAATAAAGAAATTTAATGCACCATATATCATTAAATTCTATAGCATTACGAAATATAAAACTCAACGATTTTAAAGCAACATTACAAATGTGTATTATATGAGGAGCGAATGTTAATTTAAGTAAGTTAATATTAGACGTGGCTTGAAAGAAAACGTTCAAACTCCGCGTTTGCTTTAGAATAATTATAACTACTCACGTATTTTCTAATGAAAGAAAATATGGCACTGTCAAAGAGGAACTTCAATGGGAAAGAGACAATTTGTCGGTTAAAAGTATTGCCTTATTATTGCTACATGCATTGTACGAAAATTTTGGGTAACCTTGAGATTATTTTTCTTATGTTAGTCACCAAACAGTGGTCATCAACATTTTCATAAATATATGTATCTGCAAAGAAAAACCAATAAGACTCCTATATTCATCATATATCATACAAGAAAATATAATTTGGTTACTAGTCATTAGTGTTTTAATCTGAAAACGCTTCAGAATTACATTTACACCATCTTTTACATCTCACTTATTTGACTTGAAACCCAGTAGATAAACTGGCGTATGCGCTTATCTGCCACTCGGAGATATCAGTTGTTCATGTCAATTATTACAGGTGTTGTGTCGTGCCTTAACGTTGTTTTTTGATTACTGTTGACGTTACTACATTGTTGTTAGTAATCACTTGATTTTACAATTCTTAACATCGGATGTGCCCTTCGTTCCCCAAATTTGGCACAAATTGTTTATTTAGGTATGGCTACCCCAAATCAATAATACATAAAGAATTGCTTCAATCAACCGGTACAATGGTACATCGAACACATAAATTTGCGAAGGTAAGATTCTCATCAGTATTTATAAGTTTCTTCTAAGTTTGTCAATCCACTACGTCAATGCCATTACTCGGTTCCGCTGGCTCGACAGGGTAACGAGAAAGCAGCATCAAAGTACAATCCAACAGTCATAATAATTGACACAGACAATTAATGCCCTCGGCTGAATATTCACGCATGCACCACTTTCATTAATGTCACCATATAAATATAAAATCAGAATCAGATCAGAATGAAGGTTGAATATGGCCAACTACTGTTTCTGCTTAGGGAGTGGCGTAAGGCAGTAAGGCAGTACGTTTGAGATTATTAATTATTGTGTAAAATTATATATACTACACCTACCTTAAACTAATGAAGAATTTAGTTTAGTTTGCTTTATTTATTATTTATTTATTATTATTAATTATTAACAAAAAATTATCAATTTTAAATTTAAATTTAAATTGTTGTAGAGTAGTATTTTTCAGTTAATATAATTGCATCATTTTCTCTAAAATCAATTTGACTACGCCTATGCATATGACGCGATTTGTTGTTCCGTGGCCATAAAATCTCATTTAGTGTTCGACAAATTTAGAATTAAAAACACTTACCTATGAAATGTTAGTAGTGCATTTTTATTTATTGGTGTCAAGGAACAACCATAAGACGCGCAACATATTTTCATGTATTGTACCCTTTGTATATAAAAATTGTACCCTTTGTATATAAAACTGACTAGGTCTAAGCTGATGACATATTTTTAGCAGCTACGAACAACCAAAATAATGGAGGTTGAACATGGCTGTTTCTGTCTCCGTTTATAGTGCATAAAGATAACACACCTTCTTGTCAATTTTATATTCAGATGTCACGTATGCTTGCTATACTTGTTTTAAATGTGACTCCGAAGCGCTCTAATACTGAGAACTTCATTTCGCATAAGTATACAGAGGATGTAGTTGCTTTCAAATAAAGGAGGAAATTTGTTTTACCCTTACCCGAAATCGTTATTCCATGTTAAAAAATTAAAGTGTTTTTTTCAGACACGACTGTTTATTGGCTGTAGATGCATCGGCTACACTGGGCGCCATACCTTTATTTGTGGATCGTTGGAAACTCGATGCCGTTGTGAGCGGATCAGAAGGTGCGATTGGATGTGTGGCAAGCTTTGCTTTGACAACCTATAGCAATTTGGCAATGTATGATTTTGTTGTCAATTGTCTCGTTCTTAAAATTTTTGTTTTTGTTGTTGTTTTTAGGAAGAAGATTACTGCAAACACAAGAACTGTAAGATCATTCTATATAGACGTTGTCTCGATGACGCGCTTCTACGACGCTATGGAATTTCAAAAGGAATTGTATAACACATGCTTGACATATTTTGGAAATGTTTTTCGGCTATCATGCTTTAAATTGCAGGTTCTTCGTATATACTAAAAATTACAATATGATCGCTGCTATACATGAAGCTCTAGCTTCAATCTGTGAAGAAGGATTGGAACATGTTTGGTATAGACACAAGCTCAGTGGTGAGACATTGAGAAAGGGTATATTAGAAATGGGATTGAAAAGTTCGTATCAGAATAAAAATAATCGCTTACATGCTGGTATCGGAATCTTTCATCTACCGTCCGATATTCCCTCTCTGGCACTGAACGAATATCTACGCATGAGGTGGGTATATTTAGTATCCAAAAGTCACATAATACTAACCAACTTTGTCATCATACTGTTTCATAAAATGCCTGGCAAGATGAATATTTCTTCAAATTTTTAGATACAAAGTAGAACTTCCCAACCTAACAAATTCGGATGGAAATCTAAGATTTGCAGTTGTAGGATACAACGCCCGCTTGTCAGTGGTTGAATACATTCTTCAAGCTCTGAAAGAATCAATAGAATATATACGCAAACGTAGTAGCGATAGTTAAGTAATGGTGAAATGTCCAAATGAAGCATTTAATAAATGAAGTACTACGCCGACATAAGTAGTTTCCCCACTTGTTTAGAATAACATCCTTGTTTTTCTTAGAACCAGTTTTGCGCTTTCTCGTTCATAAATGAACTGGATACGCAATAGATACACTAATTTAAATGCAATCTCATTTGTGTTTATCAAAATAATATATGCGTACTTCCTTGACATGTCCTTACAACCAACAATTTTAAATATAAGCTCTTACGAAGAATTTCATGCACTCCCTTTAAATACACGTTCGTGCGCTATTGTTGCTTACTAGCTCTATAAAGGCAACAAATCTTCGCCATCATTTGGCATCCGAATAACAAGGTAAGAGATATTTTACAATGCAGAATGGTATATGCGAATCGCATTTGCAAGAACAGTAATGTTGAGCAGAGGCAGGTATTTAAAAATTAGCCTTAGGTACAGTCTACTAGCTGGGAATGTAATCGTACCGCCAGACCCAAAACATTTTTTTGTTTATTATGTTCCTTTTTCGTTGTTAATTAGTAAATAACTAACCTGTTTAAACAAACAGTTAGCTTTTAAAAATGTAGTGATATAATATCGTTATTCCTATAATAATTAACCTACTTTTATTTTTAAGTGATACAATAACTTGGTGGTTAGCATTGAAATGTATTTTGTCTGTAATCAACACTGACACTGACTCAGTTATAAATTAATATGTAGCATAAGGACGCTTTATGTAACCATATTAATTGTATTTGACTTAATATGGTATTTAATCATGTTAATGATGTTGCAGAAATAAATATGTTTACTTATCTAAGTATTTGAAAATCCATCGGTTTCAAGAAAACAAGTTGTTTCATAGTGATGGAAGTGTGCAGGTATTTAAATAAATTTTCTTCCAACTCCTCAATTACAAGAAACGGATGATACGCGAAGCGGGCCCTTCGATATCGTGACGTAAAGCAACATCGTCGAATCTTCTAGCGGCCACGTGCGGTCGGTAAAACTGTACAGAATGCTGAAATGTTATATTTACTACTGCCATTATCAGTGATAAAGGTGTGGAAAATGCCTTGCAGTTGATGCACATCTTCCTGTAATAGCAATTACAGTGATGCAGATCGTGCTGGCGTATTTCGATTTCCTATAAAGACAATGAAAGAAAAGCAGGGTGGTTGCGCGCAATGCACAGAAGATTTTGAAGTAAAAAACACGTCAGTAAGTTGTTTAAACACTTTGATAAGAAATATATTGTTCTGCTGTAAGACCTAATTTGTCAATTCCACGAACAAACTTAAAATTGACGAATGATGCATATCCTACAGTTTTAGACAAGCAGCCATCATATATGAGCAAAACATTACCACAAACCCGCAGAGATCAACAAGAGAGAAGACGAGAATTTAAAGACAGGCAGGAAGAAGTAAAAAAATTGAAAACAAGAGCCATATAAATTTTTGAAATTTCAAAGCAAGATACCTTTCTAAAGTAACAGGTCCAAAATATTTTTCTGTAGTCCTAAATAAGAGTTTAGTGTGTCTTTGTAGATTAGTTGGCGTCACCAACTATACCTACCCAATGTTTACAAGTCGGCTACGGTAAAAAAATATTTATCTCTCGTTATAACTAATAACAACATTATTGTAACAGAAAGTTTTGCTATCTAAACATTGCGAGAATTAAAGTGTGGATGACACCATGCCATCTAGTGGCAATACGGCATCATCCACTCGTCTCTGTGGAGAACTTGGCACATATAAGGGAAGCCAGATCTATGCCMMATTGTCTGCYTTGGAACTATGGCCGTGCTGAGGAGGCTTTATAAGCCGAAACAGCTGTCCAAAGACTGTCTTGACGCAGGCGACATGACATAGACGTAATTATTATCAAAACATTGTTAACTCCACATTCTACTTGTGACACCTGGACAAAACTTAATTCATTATTTATACACATAAATAAATAACCTTAATTTTAACTTATGCAAAAACTAGACCAGGCAAAAATGCATGTCTGCACTAGACCCACACTGCACTGATAAGCTATAATAATACCGAAATATATCATCTGTAGTTGGTTGCGGCGCAGACAGCACAGAATAGACATGCATTTTAATGTATGTCGGTTCTTGCCCGCATGCATGTGTCGTGGGGGTCAAATTGAAGTATGCAGGTGCATGTCAATTTGTCAGGATACAGGGCACTTCCTTTATGAAGTAGATCCCATTTTGGCAGCTAGGTGGCTTTGTCATCATGTTAGTAAACTGCTGACAGATGGCATTGCCATCTAAATTCTTACTTACATTATACCAAGTCTGGTATATAGGCAAAACCAGTTCTATGCCTTGCGATCTGCACTAGACCTAAACTGCACTGATGGGCCATAATGATAGCGAAATAGATCTATCTGCAGTTGGTTGCGGTGCAGACAACACAGCATAGACATGCATTTTAAAAACTTACTGATATTGTCACCGGTTTAAATGAAAGTAGTGAAAATAATTATGTTATTAAAAAGAATAGCTAACTTTTGTACACGATTAACTATCTCTTGTACAGTACAGACCCATTATTTTCCATTATAAACCTGCGTTCCAATTTTTCCAGTCCCAATTACCGCAAATGCTGTTCCATCGCCTATTACCAATGCTCTTTTGCGTGTAAAGGAGTAAATAAATTCTTTTCAGAACATATGTGCTCACTTGCACCTGTATCTACTATGGACTTAGTGTTTGACTTACTGCTTTTCTTACCAGTAACTGAAGCCACAAAGGCTTTAGGTTTTCGATATCTAGACTGAATTTTGTTATACTTCTTCCCGTTGTTTGATCCTTTTCTCTAAACTAATAATCTAGCTACTAGATTATCATATTATGTCGATTATTGTCTGACGTAGACTTCCAAGCTGCTCATATAAGTATAATATATACAATATTATAATAATCTATCTATCTTCTCGGCGGTGCGATCCCGCAAATGGGCGGGGACGCTGCACTTAGACCTTTCGATCCATTGCGATATAACAATAATAAGAATAACCGGGCATTATTAACATTCAGCATAACTTACATAAACGCTTCTCTTTCCTTTTTTTATAATCTCACTCTATTTTACAAAAGTACTATCAAGTAACATACCAGGTTCCTACCGTAAATGTTTGTATCGCTGTTTTTACTTTATATATAGCTCATTATTAAAGGATGGCACTTTTGACATATTTCATGACTATTCTCGCAAACTTATTAAACAAACCTTTTTAGCAGAATTTTATTTCATTATTCATTCCTTCATATTCGCGAATGAAGGAAAATAGCCGGGTAAGCATGTATAAAGTGCCCACGTCGTTCGAAAGCCTAATGGTCAAAAAAGATTTTTCCCAAAATTTAGAACTATTTACCGCCATATTGAATGAGTTAGAGGGAGAGCGTCTGATATCGTTTTTAATTTTGGTTCTATTCTAAGAAAAAATCTAAAAACAATCTTACAACTACTTCAAATCATTATAAACATGCATGATTTTTTTAAATATATTTGGCGGGAAATACGAATTCTAATATAATTCTTTTGATTGTTTTGTGTGAAAAGTTTAGGTACTATTAATTATTATAAATTTTTCCAGATTTTTTTGGGAGATCTTAATGAATTTTTTATTAAACAGTTGGTAACTGTTGTTACTATAGATATTTTATCGATTTCAGAATATTCGCCAGTGATAATGGCTATCAATAATTTTAGAGGCAATATTCAAACAAATGTTTGTGGTAGTTATTTCGAAAGAAAATCACAGTACTTGTGTATTCTCGGTATAAACTTTCGCAGTTTCAGAAATATTGTTAACAGCTATACTTAATACCTATAGATTTATTTTTTGATGTGACTTCTTCACAAATACATTTGAATTACTATAGAAATAATGAATCGATACATGCTCACATTTCTCACAGATAATCGATGGTCGATCTTGTGAATGAATACGTATAAATCCTCTAAGAATAATGATTTAAAGCTCGCAATCATTTGTAAGTTTGAATATTATCTTTGAGATTATTCGTCATTAGTACTAGTAAAGTACATGGTGTACGGTGGGAGCGGGAAGTTTTGAAAATGTTATTATTTTATTACTAAGGTTAACGCGGATCTATTTAACAAAATCTGTCTTTTATGCCATCTAGTAATCATGGAACAAGTGGTTCGGCAAACAACGTTCTTTTGTAATTAAATCTTACTTACAAAAATAATGTTTGTGTGGTGCCAGCATAGCGGCAATTTCGAATTAATTTCAACATTGCTCGCCACAGAAGAGTTTCATCTGCCCATGCCATAATGGAGTGGGTTTGTAAATTTGAAAATACTGCATCAGCTGAAAATTTCAAACATGAGGGACCAAACAGAAGTGTCAAAAGTCTTGAAAACATTGATTGCGTTAGAGTATCTGTACAGCCCAGTCCAAAACGTTCAAGTCGAGAGCAAAGCCAGGCCTTGGGTTTATCTAGGACTTTAGAATTTTACACAAGTATCTCAGTTTTCATCCTTACAAAATCCAGATTGTTCAAGCATTGAAACCAACAGATCTTCCTGTTCGTCTACATTTTGCTAAAACTTGACGTTCACAATTTATGGATGTCTAATAGAGCACATATCCATTTATCTTGTTATACCTATAAAGACCAGGGATCGGCAAGCCGCGGCCCGCGGGCCTCATGCGGCCCTCGAGCATCCTCATTACTGCCCGCGGTGTTTCGTAAATAATGATCTAAACAATCGGAATTATTTTCATTTCGCGCGAAAACTAAAGGTTTCGGATGATGAGGTAATGCTAAATCTTCGGTACGTGTTGGAGGTTCCACCACGGCCAACACTGGTCAGGTCTGGACATCCCTCATATGCAGTGGTGGAATTTTGACGTACCGAAGATTGAGCATTACCTGAATATGCCAATTGCCAAACCTTACCTTGTATTCTGACGTCAGTTAACAAGTGCTACTTACGCGTCTAACTGCTGGACGATCGAGTGAAGCGTGTCGAGTTATTTTTGTTAATTTGATCAGAGGCGACGCAAGAAGCAATCATTTCGTTTTGAATTTCGTTAGGTAAGTATGTTTTTTTCCATTTCACACAACTCTTTTTGCAAAGATAAATAGCAAGGGTTCAACACAATTTAACTCTATTGTTGCAGAATTTACTCCGGGTGATAGTTCTTATAACTCTGTGATGGCTTCAAAAAAGGAAGTTATTGGATGAAAATAGAGCTTGTAACGATGCATGGACAGATTTATATTTTTTATTGATTGTAGAGGAAAACCGCTGTGCCTAATATGCCAAAAAACTATTGCAGTTAAAAAAGAATATAATCTAAAACGCCATTATGATACCGAGCATAAAGCAAAATTTGCATTTCTTGTGGCTGATTTGCGACAAAATAAAATTAACGCCCTGAAATCGTCGGTAAAGTACCAACAAAATGTTTTTAAGGTTCAAGTTCAAAGTAACGAATCGGGTGTACATGCTAGTTTAAGGGTAGCAGAAATTCTTGCGAAATTTGGTCGACCGTTTATTGATAGCGAACTAGTAAAACAGTGTGCCTTAGTTTGGCTGATATTTGTCTATCTGCCGAACGTGTACACGGCGTACTGAAGATTTGGGAAACAATTTTTGCCAGCAACTTCAGGAAAATGTACAAATATTTGAATGGTTCTCTTTACCTATCGATGAAAGTAATGACGTTTCAGATACTGCGCAGCTACTAATATTTGTTCGGGGGATTGATGAGAACTTTAATGTTTATGAGGAGCTTTTGCAGTAATGCAGCTTGAAAGGAACAACTACAGGGGAAGATTTATTTAGCCACTTAGAAGAAGCGTTAGTGTCAATGAAATTACCATGGGTAAAACTGGTGAGCATTACAACTGATGGTGACAGAAACATGAGCGGACAAAACAAGGTCCTGGTTGGCAGAATTAAAACTAAACTGGCAGAGATAGGTTGTGATAACCCATTATTTTTTCATTGTATTGTCCACCAAGAAGCATTATGCTGCAAAGTTGTTGATTGGAAAGACGTAATGGACATCGTGTAAATTACATCAGAAAAAATGGCCTGACACACCGGTCAAGCTGTTGAGGAAGCTGGAATAAATTTTATGTGAATAAAAGTTTGTTTAATTTACTACCATCAGGAGCCAAAACCTGCAATTTAAGAACTGGAAATAATAATTATTGATAGCGTATAATTAGCGATAGCTAAACCAAATAAACTAAAGTAGGTTTAAATTTTCAATCAAAATGTATAATAATACTAAATACCTTGATACTTCGACATTCAGGACAAAGTGTTCCGACTAAGGTAATGCAATATAATATACCATTTCAGGAACAAAAGCAGATAACACATGCATGTGTCACATGCACTAAATTTGTATTGTGACGCAAACCTAATTACGGTATGGCTTACTTATTATAAGCATCTTTTTGTGATTTTTTTTTTCATTATTATTATGATACCTTTACGGCGGCAATGTTTATTAAATGTCGCTTTTTATAACTTAAACTTTTGTTTCACAGTTCATATGTATAAAACTGCATAACTAATACGATAATTGTACCATAATCATTTAATTACTGGCAGTTATTCCCAAATGAGCTGTACTGGTTATATCCGGTTTCTAGTGTTTCCATGAAACATTATTTGTATATTGAATAGGTATATCACACTTTCTAGATAATCTGCAAAGCAAAAATGAAATATAGGTTTTATACGTCTAAAATTTTTGCAAAACTGCGTATGTTTTGAAAAAATTATATTTCTAAATGTGAGTTAAATATTACGCATCCCTTTTGTATCACCTTTAACTAATTTTGAAGTAACTCGATCATATCATTACGAGGGAGTATTTTATATAACTAGTTGGGAAGTTTTTAGTAGGCATAACTGAGTATGGTTGTCAAAGTTTAAGCCGATTCAGAGATTAAGAGGATTATGAGATTATTATAATCTCAAGCATATAAAAATTAAGCGGAAGCCTATTTTTGTAAACGATTTAAAATTAATATTAGCTATTCTTAAGTGTAAAACAAAAACCTAAAGACCATTGTTTACTAAATTATTGTTTAAGGTTTAAGACGTAAAGTATAAAATATGCCCTTATTAAAATATTAGTCAAAACCACTAATATCCAATAAACCCATAAATTGACGCAAAAATGATGAAAAGCAAAGACAGACTCGGCTTAGTAAGAGCTCACTACAAAATGTGTACTGCAGATACAGTACAATATTCTTTAAAAAGTAATAATATGGCGTTTGGATATATATAATCATGGTTCAAAAATAATTGCGTAGATATAAAACTGAATTGTAATTTGTAAATGTGTGCAACAAAAAATTGGTTGCTTTAACACAAATCTACAGAGCTTACTACTTTTTGGAGAGAGGAATAACTCTTGAGTTCTATCCACCACTGCTCCACCAACGGCTACCCATGTATTATTTTTTATTTTATTGCTTTTATTTTGCGGCACGTTGGTAAAAAACAATGCCAAAATATTTAGATTATGTAAAAAAACTATCTATATGAATGCATTGACCCTAAGTTACGCCTACTATCATATCTAAGACTCATTAACGTAAATTATTTTAAGCTTAATTCGCAAATAGATTTAACGAAATCTTAACAATATAGGGATCTATTACGTGATTTGCTGCGCTTCATAACTATGCCAAAAAATAAAACAGAGCCTGAAATCAGTTATTTGCTATTGTGACTTTTAACTGTGTAGCTTTTGCCTGTGCTGTAGTCGCCAAAGCTCAACAATAATAATTGTTGTCGTTTTTATTGTGACAAGTCCTGCCTTTGTGGTGCAACCAATCTTATTGGAGCTAATCGGCCAATTAGCCTAACGCCCTAGTTTCAGATTTCTGTTATTACAATATAGCACTTCATATCGCCTACTGTTCTCACAATCATGTTAATTGAATATTCACTCTAAGTAAGGTTGACATGAGTGCGTTTATATCATATTATACGTGATAGAAGACGCATGTAAGTCGTCAATAAATATGACAAAGATTCATCATTCAAAGTAATTTTACATCACTGGACTTTTTTCTTTAGGTTTGCCAATAATGGACTTAGACGCTCATTGGGCAATCGGCCAAGCAGGTTTCTGTAATTACCGACCGTACCAACCGACCTCTACATGACGCTTTCGGCAATGTATAAACCGTACCAATCTATGTCGTTATTCGTAAAGCGACGGCTAGATGACTTATTACCGGTATTTACAAAATGACATTGAACTTCTTGTCAATGGTCAAAATAGAAATGGTTCATGGTAAAAGCTACTCGAGTAAAGTGTATGCTTTTTTGCTTGCAAAAAGTGCCTTCTGATGACGTATGGAGTGCCAACTTGGCAGATTACGCCATTACGGGTCAAGTTTCTACTGAGGTGGCTAGGCAGTTTTATTATCATCTAGTGTTTTACTGATAGATAAATAAATACATAAATTTTCAATTATTTAATCCATGTGGTCTCACTGTACTTATGTGAGTACAGCTTACAAATCTTATCAAACTAGAAGTCAGAATGTCAAATGAATAGTAAGATATTAGTTTACAAATAAAAGAAAGCATATACATAGCTATGTATAACAAGATATGTCTGATCAAGTAGTATATACAGAAAAAGAGCTCTTGAAAATTGACAAAAGCCTTCTAGACTACGAACATAACCTTGAAAGAAACCCACTGTGTAAAAGCTTACATAAACAATTTTCATGCGTACCTATATTTTACAAACAACAAAATAATTCAGTATTAGTTTTTAGTTGAAAAGGACATTAGATACGATCTTTTGGTTGGAAAATACAGAAATAATAAATTGTGGAATATAGAAATCTTGTTCCATATTGATTTTTGTTATATTGCACATAAACAAACTGAAAGGAAACATGAGTTTTACAATTACGCTCGCTATTACGTCAATTAATAAAAGAAACAAACTACTTGCAAATAGTGTGTGAATTTTAATCTAGCCTCGTTGTTATCATGCGGATCACCTATAATAAAGCATGAATTGGATTATTCCTTATACTCGTTCTAATTACGCAAAATTCTCAAATTACGGTATAAAGTTGTAGCGTAAGACCATCTTGGTTACAGTCGAAGATGCATTTGGAACTGGACTACCCATGGTCGAAGGAGAAATCCGAGAGACCTTTTGCACCTCAGAGCTACCTAAACCTAACAGCTGGACCATGTACCGTATCGCCAAGGGTTTTGAATGCATTAGGTCAGCCGATAATTTATCAGGTATCACAGGAGTACAGACAGGTGCGTAACTTCTACTAGTGTACTAGTATATCTTAGAATTAGATTGTATACGTTTTCTACTGACAGTAAGCAAGCATAATGTAACCACGTTATACTTGGTTTTTAAATAAGGAAATGTGCAACAAGTAAGAATTGCTCAAGTTATTTTATTTCAATAGTAGATTTTACCCAACTTCGGAGTATAACAGTAACACTTGACGATATTATAGATATTTGGACAGGTAATTTAAAAATTAAAAAAAATTATTAGCCACCTGAATGTTAAAGAATGTAATATACAATTTTATTAAAAAATTGAAAATAAAAAATTAAATTTTTTAGATATATTATTAGAAAAGTTAATAGATAAAAGTCACTATATATAGGAAACCAACTACCACTGGAATATTCATACACACTATATCTTTGCATCCATGACAATATAAAATGGCCGTTTCACATAGTAATTTATTGTATAAGATTGTATAAGAATATTTCAAAATCCAATTTAATATATTTTTCAATCTCTTACAAGGGCAAGATTAGCAAAAAAATTAAAGACAGAAAATATACTAATTCCTTTAAAACCCATTTCAACTTTAGATTTTTTTAATAATAAAGGTACAGTTTCTGTGCTTAATAAATGTGGGGTATATAAATAAGATGCAAAAACTGTACTTAACTGTGTATACATTTCTAGAACATTTAGAAATTGCAGCTCTAGAGCGATTAAGATTTTAACGATTGCAACAAAATTGCTCGTTGTCGGCTAACCATCTTTTAGATGCAGGGTGCATTTTTGAAATTAATAGTAATGTTGATATTTTACACATTCAACAAGAGGGCCACTTATTAAACTCATTGATAATTTTTGAAATAACAATCCACTTATTATCCAATTATTATTGCAAAAATAATATGCATACTACACAACCGATCTGACTTATTCAATACTTCAGTATAATTTCGTCACTTCATTATTGGTATATTTTCTTTATTTAGCGTTAATTATTCTCAAAAAATAACGTTGACATATTTTTCAACTTCTTTTAAAACTTAAATTTATCATGTGACCAAACTAAACTTAATAGAAATAAGACTTTTTTATTAACACCACCTTAAACATTTGAGCTATAATAAAATTTTGTATATTCCAAATTTTTTTAAATAAACTAGTTAAGCCTATCAAATTTAACATTAATAATTATATAACTGTCTGATATAAAGTACTGATGCGTAAAACGCGATGCCAATTACTTAGGGAAAAGTCAAACAACACTGCATCAGAGCCTGATATTTGCCATTTCTCTAATTCTTAAGGTCAGGTATCCCATCTCCTTTATAAATACTTAAATTTACCGCCGCTATTTTGCCCTAAAATGGCGGACTATTGCGGTACTTATCTAAGTATCTAGGGACTTTTTTCAATGTAGTGTTTAAATAGTCCGACAGGGTGAAGCGCGGGAAGTTATATATTCGAATAGAATAGGCATTATCGAGCAAGCGAAAGGCCCAGTGAATATGTGTTTTTAGTACAAGTATGTACAGTGTAGTAGTTTAGTGATTTAYTGATGTTAAAACAGTAGTGTTTTGAACTAGTTTTGTTTGGACTTAGTACATTTGATAATAGTGTTTTGAATAAAGGGAATTAAGTCAGAAATCCGCAGTTTTCGAGCCCTTAGTCACAATTATATTAACAATTTGAAGAAGAGAAAATCTAGGAACATCTGGTTTTCAGTGTTTTTCTAAAGTAATACCTTGCAATAATGTACATAACCTATAGTGCCGGATATACATATAATGTCCTCTACCATTAAAAAACATCTTACATGGAATTACAAGATTATGCTACTTGCAGTGCCGTTAACATAGAAACCAAAAGAAAATCTTGAAACATTAATTTATTGATTTAGTTTGTAAAAAAACAGCTTGATTGGATCTCAGAATACAACTGTTACAGTTGAAAAACGGCATATTAACATCAATTCAGTGTTAAATCGACAGTTGGTAAAGTATAGCTGAATTCTAAGCGTTGTTATTAGTGTTGCGCATGGCAGCTGTCGATTTAGCACAATACCTTTTAGATTTATTCAGTAATTATTTAAGCAATTTCTGATGGATAACGAGATATTTTCGATTTCTTAGTTTGTTAAACATTAGATATTCTTTTCTATCATATTCAGTTTTACAACTCATGTAAATAACTATACTATATTCAGTAAAGATACTAATAAGAAAAAATGCAAAAGTTCATTTTTCAACTTTCAACACACAACTTGGCTTTCAATAAAATTTGTAAAGAAATATTTAATAAGGTTCTACGAATTGAAATTCCAGCATTATGGAGAAGGTAATACATATTTGTTAATATTGGAGGAACAAATTGTATCTGAACAGCAAAATATGCTGTACCATTCTAAAATGAATATTTTAAAGATCCTAATTATGAGCTATATTAAAAAGAAAGTAAGTTAATTAAACCAACGATTAGAAGTATATTCAACTATAATTACAAAAATAATAACTGCTTTATCTCAATTAATGATAGTAATAATCTAATAACGATCCTTCTTTAAGATGTTATGATCAGTTTCTTCTTCAGATGGCAGAAAATGTTGTGGATATGCTGAAATATATTTTTCAAACACAAAACCAATTTACATTTGTTCAGCAAACGGCATGCCATGGAGGAAATGAAACAGTTTTGTACAACCTTACGGAACCTGGGGATACAATACTGATTGCTGTAGGAGGAGTGTGGGGTGAGAGGATATTTGAAATGGCAAAAAGATGCAGTAAGATAAAGCACTATAATACAAAGAAGGAAATTAACCGAATTCACTTTTCAGGGCTTAATGTTATACGTCTGGAAGTTGAAGTTGGTGAGGTATTAACTCCAAATGCTATAGAAGTTGGTATAGAAGAACACAGGCCGTCATTACTTTACCTAATTCACGGGGAAACTTCAACCGGTACATTACAACCTCTAGATGGTATTGCAGACATCTGCCACAAGTATGACCATTTCTGTTTAATATATATTTCCTAATAACGCAATCTGGTTATATTCCTCTAGAAACTTGAAAATTGCAAATCTAACTAGCTTTTCCTGACCGCCAGTTTCGCTACTCAGCTGTTTATAATACATATAATTTTATTCTTGGAAAAAGAAAACTTCAACTTTAAGTTTAGTGGTTATTTTCTTGTATTGTACATGCATGTGCAATAGACAAATATTTATTAATGCATTACTTTTATGCAGATATGACTGTTTGCTTGCCATTGATGCTGTAGTATCTGTTGCTGCAGTTCCACTATTCGTAGATCGTTGGAAAATAGACGCTGCAGTAGGTGGTTCACAAAAAGCAGTTGGTGCGCCACCAGGACTTTCTTTACTGACATTCAGCGATAAGGCTAGGTAAGTGAGTACAAGCAGAAAATGTTTTCCATTAGTAAATAACGTCATGCAGGGAACGAATTCTAACGAAGAAGACACTACCACCCTTTTTCTTTGATGCAGTATGCCTAGCCAAATCATGGAGCCGTATGGACGATAAACAATTGTACGCATTACAGCTTATAAAGAGTTACATTTGCGATAAGTTATATTAATTAATATATTTTAAGCAATCTTACATGACGCAATAATGTAAATATTTTAGATTTTACCATTACACCTCCAACGGTAATATGCTAGCTGCTCTACACGAAGCACTTTCAACAATATGCGAAGAAGGTCTGGAAAGTTGTTGGGATAGACATCGAAAGTGCAACGAGATGTTCTGGGAGGGTTGTAAATCTTTAGGGTTGCAAACGTTGGTGCCAAAGCAGGAAAACAGGTTCTGTGGGGTCACGGCTGTCCAATTACCTACAGATGTGAATGCCATGAAATTACTGCAGCATTTGTCAAAAACGTAAATGGTCTTATTAATTCCAAATTTTTTTAATCACCTTTAATTTCCAGGTATAAAGTGCAGATAAGTTTTGGAATTGGTCCATCTGGCGGTAATAATATTAGAGTAGGCTTTATGGGCTATAATGCTCGATCAGAGGTTGTCCACTATTTTCTACGGATATTCAAGGAAACCATTGCGTTTCTTCGATCAAACGTAACAAAGCATGATTTAAGAAATTGTCACACAAACGGCAACATGAATCCTACCGTTTTATTTAAAGCATCGGCGCGCTAAATCGTGTATAGCAAGCAACCATTCTGGTATATGTTAAACATTATATTATGCATTATATGTTATGTAAGTACTAAGTAGCTATTAATAAAGGCCTAGATAAAAAGCATTTGTGTGTGTGATTCCCTTCCAATTGGGACGGCTATAATGTAACACATGTTTTATGAAACTCTCAGAAGCATCTGTTCTTTTCGGCAAAATACTTTTTTTCCTTAAAATGCATGTCTATGATGTGCTGTCTACACCTCAACCAACTGCAGATAGTACTATTTCGCTGTCATTACAACTCATCAGTGAAGTTTAGGTCTAGTGTAGACAACACGGCGTAGAACTGGTTTTGCTTATATACCAAAGGCAGCTAGGTGGCTTTGTCATCATGTTAGTGTAAAGCTGATAGATGGCATTGCCATCCTAAATTCTTACTTTTTTTCCTTATTACTTTAGGCATACTTCAATCCTTCGCTATGAACAAATTCCGTAAGCGGCAGCTGTAACTTGCTTCCTTAATGGGCTTTGGGCAAGCTGTTCTGATAAACGATCCTTCGTCATGTAGTTGTTCTTGAAAAGGACCGATTTGGATGAAACATCTTTCTCCACAACTCAACAAAACATAGTAACTAACAAAATCACTGTGGGACGATTGGGTCATATTATGCCAGTTGTTTTAACCCAAAGGCATCACTGCAACGCTGCACCAGGTCCAGGAAGTTATTAATCCCAGATGATTATCTTACTTCCACCCGTGATGCTTAATGGGTCAGTGCAACAATATCTTCTCCATTAAGCGCTAGGTAATTGTTAAACTTACAAAATTCTGTTAGCTACTACATCCCTGACTGCCACCACCCAAATCCCATATTGGAGAATATTTCATTAACACATGTTCTATACTATTCAAAATATTCACAGGAGTTAATAACTGCTAAGTGCAAAGTATTTAATTTTTTAAACAATAGCAGAGCAACACAACTTTTTTTTTCGTTTGGAGTGTCGTTTGGAGTCGTTTGACATCAGTGGTAATTTAAACAAGTCAATAAATACATAACCAGCTAAAATGTTTTCACTTCTTTTATAATCTAATTCCTCATTATGGCGATAGACCCGTTCCATATATAAATCGAACATTTTGTCTGGTGGGTTAGACAATTATGAGTTGACAGTGCTAGTTTAAACAAGCCAAACCATAACCAATCAGCTCCCTACACTCGTGGTTCGAAAGATAAATCGACCATTTTGTGACACACAGTCTACAAATTTTTTTCTTACTGTAATTAGGTATTCCCTTATGCTTGGTGGTTCCAGCATTATCAGAGTAAAGATGTGTTCTCTACGAAGCAATACGCACTTACAAATCTTCTGCACTTTGGTTCGTCAGATAAATTGACCATTTGGTCAATTGTTTAATGTAACATAGCCCAGCTGGTCTGTCTGTCGAAACACAATAAACAAGAGGCAATACAAGCATAGCCGCTTTCATCTACACTTGCAATACAACTGATATTCCTATAGTAGACTACAATTGTTGTCTAAGAGTGTCTGATTCACAGATCATAAGGGAACGCCGAGCTGGATTGACTAAATCTATCATTAAATGAGCGATTTATCTCGCTAACCCAAGTGTAGAGGAAGGTAGCTGAGAATGTGTTGCCTTATGCCTTACTCCAGTTACTCTGACCAAGTGTATCACCAAACGATCGATTTATCTAAAGAACCCCAGTGCAGAGGAAGATGGCTAGCTGCTAGATCCATGGAAGTAAGGGGATACCCAATTGCAATGTCGATTATACAGTTAATAAGTTGAACAAATACTTAGGTCTATCACGACTAATTTGACGAAACCAAATGCAGGGGAAGGTTGCTAGACATGTATAGCCTTGTATGAACTGCCATTGTAATATGCCAGTGCTGGACCCACCAAACATACGGGGATGTTGAGATACATTCGACTAAATTGTTGATTTGTCTGTAAATTAGCCAAGTGCATCAGGAGATTTAATTTTCAACCTCCTCGTGATTTTTAAGCAATTAGAGCTCACTGCGGCTTCCCTAAATAGAGGTATATGCGGCTTCGAAATAAAAGAAACATCAGTGCAAATTAAAGATAGAGTCAAAATATCAACTTTATTGAATAAAAATACAGTTAAAGACAGGATTTTCAGCATCATTCATCAAAACATACAATGCTTAGCAAATGTAGTTGATGATATCAACATATTTTTAAAAGATTAAAGACCAGATGTCCTGTCATTAACAGAACATTGGTTTAATGAACAAACCATTAATTATGTACGAATTGAGGGGTATGCAATGGCATCTGAATTCTCTCGAAGTATTCATAAACACGGAGGATCCTGTATCTTCGTGAGGGATAACCTATCAAATATTGAAATCGCAGACCTAAACCATAAGTGTTCAAGCATTAATTCACCATAGATTAATTCTTATTAATATACATAGGCCACTTTCTGGTGATCTTCAAGGGTTTTTCGAAATACGAAATGAAATATTTCAGCTTATTTTGTCTCTAAAACCCCAACACGATCTTGTAATAACAGGGGACTTTAACATCAACTTAGCTAACCTACAAAACAACATTGCAAAGACACTGTTAGATCTCATAAATAGCTTCAATTTAAAATACACAATATCTGAATAATTTACTAACTTAACACAATGCAACAGTATGATCATAGAATCAGCACTATACGACCACAGAGCCATTAATATAAAGTTTAACTTAAGATCTCAACATAACTCAAACGAGTTAAGGGAACCAAGCATTCACCCTGAGATACGATGTCTGGATCATGATAAAATGACTGACATTAAGAGATGGCTAGCTCAGCAGGACTGGTCAAGGTTATATTCTATTATAAATGCCAATGCACTCTCACATCAATTATTAAAATTGCAGCACCTAAAAAGCTAATTAGCATTTTGTAGCATTTTTATTTTGTTGCAATCAAACAAAGTAACACAAAAGCGGTATATTTATTACTAATCCATCGTATACTAGTAATGCAATTTATCATACTGCCGTAAAGCATTTCCCTGAAAGTAAACTAGGTTAATTTTAATAGTAATTTCATTAATAATAATTACAATATTGCAACTTACCTCTTTAAGCAACTTGGGTTGCCTGCATATTTTTAAAGGTCCATGTCATTTTATCTTAATCGTATCTCCGTGGCCTCCGTGCATTGGTAAAAACAGGCATTCTGTGGCTGGCATCAGAAGGCAATAGCACGAGTACCATTCGCCTCTGAAACCATCAACTTTATTTCGTCCAATAAGACTTACCTGATTTAGGAGCCAATAAGCTTCACCACACATTAATATATCTACATTTGTAACAATCCAACTTATTCGGGAAAGACCTTCGACGATCGAGGTAATTATTGTGTTCGAACTATTAATGTATACTCATCTAAACAATTGAATAGGGTCTTACGTACGGGGCACATCCCAGAAGTGCCGACCATTTTTCCTTGTAGTCCAGAACTCGGATCTGATCTATCGAATACATCCGGGAGACCGTGAGAGCCCTCCTCCAGGCAGAACACCGAAAGTACGGCCATTCCACTATAGCGAATCGAAGGAGATCAGATAAGTTGCGATAATTAAAACACCGAGCGGTTACTATTTTTTTTATTATTTGTTTTACACATTACTTACTTACATTACACATTACATTGGTTGTAAGCTCACGCAAAGCTTTGCATGGGAGAACCGCGTTTGTCCATTTTTTTATGTGCATCACTACATAACTTATTATCTGATTTGTACCGTTCTCCTCAATATATGCTGATAGAGATTTGTAAGACTTATCGCTTTATTAACGTCCATAAACAGAATTTCCAATTTTGAGTGTCTATAAAATTGGTGGCGCCCTTTTTAATCTAATTGAAGTTCGAACCACGGATCCCGCTCTACCCGGCGTAAAAGCTGCCGTTAGCTAGTGTAACATAATTTTATGTCACACGAATTGGCGCCCAACGTGGGGCCCGATTTTCTGATTTTGTTTGCAATCACATATTAAAATTTTCCATCGTTTGTGGATACGCGATCAATCTGCCTGAGCGATAAGGAGCCAGTTGTTTTTACTTGTAGGTTCTTGTGCCATTTGCTTTCGAGTGTACATTTATTTACATCGTACACAGCCACAGAATCGAGTGCGTCGTAGTTTGAATTATTTTGTTTAATATTACGTATATCTATTTGTCTTTTTACGTATTGTGTTTAATTAGAATTATTTTGTTTTCCGTCTGTATTGCTTGGTATGCGATGGATGTGTCAATGATGAAACCAAATCATTTGTTGATTGATGAGCTTAACTATGAATTGCGAATTCGCGGAATCGTTTCACAACGAAAAGATGCTGCTGAAAAACGTAAGATGCTCGCACGTTTGCTTGAAAGAGATCGTAACCGTACTAATTTATCGATTGTCGATGATAATTTTGACTTCGAAACTGAAAAGGTTGCCATAGAGAACACTTTAAAATCAATCAGTGACGTAATAACAGAATTCGAAGGATCTGAAGCTGATTCAACTTATAAACGCGTTGTCTCTAGAATAGTACATGTTACTGAAAGAATAAAACGTATTGTTGCTCCAGATAATGATGAACATGATGAAGTAGTTTTATTTAAAAATGAATCATTAGCTGATAGTTTGCAACTTGAAGTTTTGCTTCAAGACAAAGTTAAAGAACAGAATCCAACTCAATTTGGATATTAGTAGTGTCATGTTCCCCACAGTAAAACAGCCACCTGTTACACAAAACGTAATACAAAATTCTATAAAATCAGTTCCAGTATATAAATGGAATATTCATTTCTCGGGTGATAAACATTCCGACTTGTCTTCATTTTTAGAACGTATTGATGAGTTACGTGTATCTCGTCACGTCAGTAAAAAAGAGTTGTTCGAATCGGCTACCGAACTTCTTAGTGGGAATGCGTTAATTTGGTTCCGTTCCATAAGGAATACAATTAATGATTGGGATTCTCTGATTAATTTAATGAAGCATGAATTTTTGCCGAGTGATTACGTTGACTGTGTCTGGGAACAAATTCGTGATAGAATACAAGCCGATGGTGAACCAGTTCATATTTATATCGCTTCAATGGAAAATCTATTTGCTCGTTTAGGTCATTTTGTAGCGGAGTCAACCAAGCTAAAGTATATTAAGAGAAATTTGCTGCCTTTTTATATAACACAATTAGCTTTAATGCCTGTGACAAGTGTTGCAGATCTTTTGCATTATTGCAAGAAACTAGATGAAGCTGAGATGCTTCAAATCAAAACAGTTCACAGTTTTGTACTTTAGATTCTAAATCTACAAAAGGCAAGTATTTTGACCAGTGCACTACTCGAACATATTCTAAAAGCAACTTCAATGTCAATACTGATAAACCTAGTACCAGTGATTCTGTAAAGCGCAATTCTCCGAAGATTAATGCACAACAAAGAGTAATTTGCTGGAATTGTAGGGAGCCTAACCATACATATAGATACTGCTATGCTAAAGCTTCCAAGTTCTGTTACCGTTGTGGTAATCCTAATGTAACCATTAGGGAATGCTCTTGCTCAAAAAACTAACTCGCGGGTCATCTGTACGTGACCGACAGGTACCCTACAGATATAATTACAAGCAGGTCACGCAAAAATCTTTAAATAGATCAAATAAGATTACTAAAAAGGAAAACCCTACGTTGTCATCCGAGGTTTCCCCAATTTTTGTTAAAAAACGTCACGACAATAGGCCTTTTGTTGAAATTCAAAATTTTGGCGTCAAGATGATTGCTTTGCTGGACTCGGGAGCAAATCATTCGGTGATAGGTAATGGTTATGGAATTATCGATAAATTTAAGCTTAAAATCGATTAGTTTGAGAATAAGTATGTCACCACTGCTGATGGGAGCAAACAAGTAATTGTAGGTCAAGTGGATATACCAGTTTGTATTAATAGTGAATGTCGAGTTATTAATTTCTATGTTGTCCATCTTTGAACCATTCAGTTATTACTGAATAGGGAGTAGTTTTTGCCGACAATTTTCTGTCAATATTGATTATAAAACTGAAACATGGGACATCCAAAATTGCATGTGTACGATAGAAAATTTTGTGCCAGTCGAGAATAAAACTGATCTTGAAACTCACAAGAATGAAATTGACAAAATCAAGCAGTCGTTTCAAGAAATTGCAAGTACTGATAGTCATTTAGGGCGAACTCATAAATTGATCCATTCTATAGACACAGGTGATGCCAAACCTTTTAAGCAAAAGCAATACTTGATGTCTCCTTACATGTTAAATAATTTAAATCAAGAGCTAGATAAGATGCTGAAGTTAAAAGTAATTGAACCGTCGCATGGTGCATGGAGCTCACCAGTGTTGCTTGTTAAAAAGGTAAATGGCGAGTACAGATTTTGTTTTGATGGTAGAGTTTTGAATTCCGTCACAGTTCCAGATCGTTATCCGTTACCCCACATCGAGCGCATATTAAGTATGTTGAGAGATGCCCACTACATATCCTCCATTGATTTGCGAGCTGCGTTTTGGCAGATACCTCTTGATGAGGCATCGAAGGAGAAGACTGGTTTTACAGTTCCAGGACGTGGAATGTTTCGCTTTA
Source organism: Rhyzopertha dominica (assembly GCA_025024175.1). NCBI lineage: Eukaryota > Metazoa > Arthropoda > Insecta > Coleoptera > Bostrichidae > Rhyzopertha > Rhyzopertha dominica. The sequence goes on from QCXZ01000138.1 coordinate 20,158,365, forward strand.
CCGTTACCCCCATTTGGTCTTTGCAACTCTGCTCAGACCCAGCAGCGTTTAATGGATGCAGTATTTGGACCGGAGCTTGAGCCAAACATCTTCTGTTACTTGGACGATATTATTGTGGTTTCCAAAACTTTTGAAGAACACGTGTGTTTGTTGGAGACGGTTAAAAAGAGACTAAAGGATGCAAATTTGACAGTCAACATAGAGAAATGCAAATTCTTCAAAAATTCGCTTAGGTATTTGGGATACATTGTTGATGGGGATGGATTGCGGACCGACCCGGATAAGGTATCAGCGATGGTAAATTATCCAAGACCGAAAACCGCCACTGAAATGAAGAGATTCGTGAGTATGTGCTCGTGGTACCGACGCTTCGTTCCACACTTCTCCACGTTAATGTCCCCAATTAACGACCTCTTGAAACAAAAGAAGAAGAAACAAGAACTCGAATGGAATGCGGCAGCTGAAGAAGCTTTCATTAAGATCAAGCAAGCACTTATTTCAGCGCCAGTCCTCCGCTGCGCGGACTTTGAGAAGCCATTCACTGTTCAATGTGACGCCTCAGACACTGGTTTAGGGGGAGTTTTGACTCAAGAGATAAATGGTGAGGAAGTTGTTATTGCATTTTGTTCCAGAGCTATGTCGAAAACAGAAAGAAATTACTGCATAACCCAACGTGAACTTTTGGCGTTACTGTTTTGTATCGAAAAATTTAGACCGTATATTGAAGGCACACATTTTAAGGTTATAACCGACCATATTCTCTTCTGTGGTTAAACAAATTAAAAGAACCAACCGGTAAGTTGGCACGATGGTCTTTAAAACTACAACAATATACTTTTGAGTTGATTCATCGTAAAGGTAAATTTAATGTTGTACCTGATGCTTTATCCCGTGCAAATCCAGAAGTAGACAATAAATTTTACATTAGATAATTTAGATAATTGGTATCAAAATTTGCGTGATAAAATTTTACAGCATTCTGAAAAGTATCCACAATGGAAGGTAGAGAATGACCGTGTCTACAAACAGATTTCAACAAATACTCCGTTAGCTAGTAATGAGAGTGAATGGAAAGAACTGGTACCAGACTGTCAAAGAAGTAAAATCATGTCAATTTATCACGATCAACCAACTAGTGCTCACCTTGGATTCTTTAAAACATTAGCTAGAGTTCAGCAATTCTATTACTGGCCCAAGATGCGACGCGATATTTTAAAGTACGTTCGTTCCTGTGTAGTTTGTAATGCTCAGAAGATGCCGAATAAATCTCAAATGGGTTTAATGGGTTCTGAAAAGAAAGTCAAATATCCTTGGCAAATAATTTCGGTGGATATAATGGGTCCGTTGCCCCGTTCTAGTAAAGGCAATAGTTATTTATTGGTCGTAGCTGACTGGTTCACTAAATATACATTGCTGCTACCCATGAGGAAAGCAATAGCTTCCACAATTGTTAAATTCATGGAAAATGAAGTATTTTTGGTTTATGGCGTTCCACAGTTCATAATTTGTGATAACGGTTCGCAACTAGCAGGAACACAATTTAAACGTTTTGCCAAAAGGTACGATGTACAGAAAATATGGTACAATGCTAGATACCACCCGCAATGTAATCCAGTTGAGCGAATTAATAGGACAGTCGGGACAGCAATAAGGAGCTACGTAGGAGAAAACCATCGCACTTGGGACCAACATCTCAAAGAAATTCAATTTGCCCTCAACACTGCTAAACATGAAGTTAGGTTATAGCCCAGCATTTTTAAACTTTGGAAGGCTTATCCCTATTACCGGTAGTTATTATGGTGAAATAAAATCAACCGATGACTGCGAACTCTTGCCGGACGATAGAGAACTGCTTACAGCAAATCTGAAGACTATCGGATATCCGCGAAGAAATACGTCATCGACTACACAATGCTTACCTACGAAACGTCAAATCTTATATAACTTGAGAAAACGAGATGTCAATTTTCAGGAAGGAGAAAAGGTGTGGCGTCGGAATAAGATACTTTCTGATGCGTCGCGTTATTTTTCAGCTAAGTTAGCACCAAAGTACGTACTCTGTACAATTAGAAAACGGATTTCTCGTTTAATTTATGCTGACGGTTCAGATGCAGGAGAATGGCACATTAAGGATTTGAAACAATATTTTGGTTCCAATTCCGATATTTCAGTAGGCTAGGTAGTAAACATGCCTAAGCCCTTAAACATTATTTGTATTTTTGGTCTTCGTGTATTTTGATTTATTTTAAAATGTTCACAGTGTGAACCGATACCAATATGAAAGGGTATAAGCGCTTATTTTTTTTGATGATATGCATCAACTTTCTTTAACCGGTTATCGTATACTAGTATTTATTGTTAAATTAGGTAGTAGCTAAGAGTTAGTTAAGACTAGTGTATAAACAAGCATAGGCTAATGATATTACAAATAAGATAGCTAGTAAAAAAAAATCTATCGGTATTACTAAGCAGGAGTATTTATCGAAACTCGGGTTTACACCCTTCCTTCCTCTGGGAGGGGGATGGTGTAGCATTTTTATTTTGTTGCAATCAAACAAAGTAACACAAAAGCGGTATATTTATTACTAATCCATCGTATACTAGTAATGCAATTTATCATACTGCCGTAAAGCKTTTCCCTGAAAGTAAACTAGGTTAATTTTAATAGTAATTTCATTAATAATAATTACAATKTTGCAACTTACCTCTTTAAGCAACTTGGGTTGCCTGCATATTTTTAAAGGTCCATTGCAACTTACCTCTTTAAGCAACTTGGGTTGCCTGCATATTTTTAAAGGTCCATGTCATTTTATCTTAATCGTATCTCCGTGGCCTCCGTGCATTGGTAAAAACAGGCATTCTGTGGCTGGCATCAGAAGGCAATAGCACGAGTACCATTCGCCTCTGAAACCATCAACTTTATTTCGTCCAATAAGACTTACCTGATTTAGGAGCCAATAAGCTTCACCACACATTAATATATCTACATTTGTAACAATCCAACTTATTCGGGAAAGACCTTCGACGATCGAGGTAATTATTGTGTTCGAACTATTAATGTATACTCATCTAAACAGTTGAATAGGGTCTTACGTACGGGGCACATCCCAGAAGTGCCGACCATTTTTCCTTGTAGTCCAGAACTCGGATCTGATCTATCGAATACATCCGGGAGACCGTGAGAGCCCTCCTCCAGGCAGAACACCGAAAGTACGGCCATTCCACTATAGCGAATCGAAGGAGATCAGATAAGTTGCGATAATTAAAACACCGAGCGGTTACTATTTTTTTATTATTTGTTTTACACATTACTTACATTACACATTACATTGGTTGTAAGCTCACGCAAAGCTTTGCATGGGAGAACCGCGTTTGTCCATTTTTTTATGTGCATCACTACATAACTTATTATCTGATTTGTACCGTTCTCCTCAATATATGCTGATAGAGATTTGTAAGACTTATCGCTTTATTAACGTCCATAAACAGAATTTCCAATTTTGAGTGTCTTTATAAAATTGGTGGCGCCCTTTTTAATCTAATTGAAGTTCGAACCACGGATCCCGCTCTACCCGGCGTAAAAGCTGCCGTTAGCTAGTGTAACATAATTTTATGTCACAATTTTGAGTAGAAAATATGAGACGAGTATATTATGGCTATTGAATATTTTCTTATGAAAGCGCCAATACCCATATAATCGCTTAATGCTGTCTGCCGGACTTCTGAATACATCTTCGGATTGGGTTCGACATATATCGGCTTCTCTCGGGTGCAGTACAGGTGCACGCTTAACGTTGAAATTATGAAGCTAGTTGCCAGATTAGGCTATTTGTTACCAAATGAACTATTTTTTTAACTTMCGGCGATATGAAAATTTACAGAAGTAGCAAGTAATAAACAACAACTACGAGTATATACAAAATTATTTACTAATTTATATTGACCAACTACTAGAGTGGACCAAAGTTTTTACTGCCGACCCAATAGAATTTGTCACGAGCCGCCACTGCTGGGGAGTATCAGTGAGGGCGGACAGTACCAGCGAGTATTATATGATTCAAAGAAATTTTTACATATATGCAACCAGGCGACCACCATCTGGTCATTTGCTGGGAGATTTCCTATCATTCTATTAGTTTTTGAGGAAACACCCAATGGCGGCCAGACTTGGCAGCCGGGGTGCACATAATCCCCAATATATAAGTATAAGAACTATTATATCGCGCCTGAATAATGATTTAATTCGGAAAGCAGGCATAGATTTTAAATGAAAAAATAACTCGCTGTGGTCGGGGTTCGAGTACCGAAATATAAGTTCTTATACAGGGTGTCCCTGAACATGTGGGCAATATCTCGGGATCTGATAGCTGAGCTAAAAACATCACTATTTTACAGTATAACTTTTTTTGATATATCGTTCGCCTACTGAGATATTCACCCCTAAAGCTCCTTTGGAAAAAGTGGTTTCTCCGAAATATCTTTTATACCGCTTGATATAATTTGATGAAATTTTCGCCATTAATATTTAAAATGGAGGCGGTTAGAATAGTGCAGACACAGTTTTTGTAATTGCACGGGGAAGTTGGGGATAAACTACCCTTCACCGTTTTTTTCTCTTAATTTTAAGGCGGGTAAGATTTTTTCCCCGAAATAGGCGTTTTTCAATTCTCCCAAACTTAAGAAGAAAAAAAGGTACTCTTTATTCATTACCCTAAAGTTAACCGTTTTCGAGAAAAATGTACTTGAATAACATGGTTATAATTATTGTATTTATTAAATAATTACATAAATATAACATTACGAAGAACACTTAAAAACTACATGGAGCTACAAAAAAAATTAAGAAGCTTCAACATGAGCTCCTCCAACTTCAATGCATTTTCGGGCCCGACGAATTAAAGACTGCCGGATTCTCCAAAACACGGCAGCGTTATTACGTATTTCATCACAGTAAAATACTATACGTTCTATTAGATTATCCCTCGTTTCTACAGGAGTAGAGTAAACTAAGTTTTTCAGGTGCCCCCACAAATAGAAATCGAGAGGGTTAAAATCTGGCGATCGAGGAGGCCAAACAACAGGTCCTCCTCGACCTATCCATCGATTTGGATACGCATTATTTAAAAATTGTCGCACAGCAATACTAAAGTGGGGTGGTGCGCCATCATGCATGAACCACATGTTTCTTCTGGTTGCTAATGGAACGTCTTCTAAAAGCTGTTGTAAGTTATTTTGAAGGAACTGCAAATAGAGTTCCCCATTTAATCTTGGAGGTAGCACATATGGTCCTATTAAATGGTCCCCTATGATTCCCGCCCAAACATTAACAGACTGAAACTGGAACTGGTGTCTTGCAACCACTGTGGAATTAGGGTTTTCGTCCGCCCAAACATGTAAATTGTGTGAATTTATTACACCGTTTTTCGTGAAATCAGCCTCATCTGAATAAAGAATCGAACTAATAAAATCCCTGTTATTTGTGTGCTGTTCTAAGACCCAATTTGAAAATTCCACTCTAGCAGGAAAATCTTCATGACTTAGAGCATGTACCTTTTGAACATGAAAAGGGTGCAGTAATTGTTCTTGAAAAATTCTGGAAATAGTGTTTTTGGACACATTGTGTTGCACCGCAAGTTTTCTAATACTATTGGTAGGATCCGCAGCCACGCTATCCGAAACGTTCTCCTCTAGGACCACTGTGCGTACTCTTCTTTGGACGCCACCGTTCAAGCTATCTTTTACAAATTTTCCTAATAATTACAAATTGATATAAACATGCCTTTATGGATAATTTTATGTCCCACCTGTCTCCCTTAAACGTCTATCCACGTTCAAAAGTTTTCCGATCAGGAATCCTACGGTCAGGAAATCGTTCTGCGTACAACCTCACAGCTTCTGTACTATTACCAAGGGCTAGACCATACACTAAATGCATGTCAGCATATTCAGGAAATGAATATTCCATTTTAAAATGATTGTTGGATAACAATCACACCAGGAAAATTAAATGGAGTGACAGCTAATAATATTTTTTAGCGCCTACTATAAAAATTAAATTGCTCGTGTGGACGCAGTGAAAATGTGAACCATGTAATTCAACAGCATTTTTCTCGAAAACGGTTAACATTAGGGTAATGAATAAAGAGTACCTTTTTTTCTTCTTAAGTTTGATAGAATTGGAGAACGCCTATTTCGGGGGAAAAATCTTACCCGCCTTAAAATTAAGAGAAAAAAACGGTGAAGGGTAGTTTACCCCCAACTTCCCCGTGCAGTTACAAAAACTGTGTCTGCACTATTCTAACGCCTGCATTATAAATATTAATGGCGAAAATTTCATCAAATTATATCAGGCGGTATAAAAGATATTTCGGAGAAACCAATTTTTTCAAAAGAGCTTTAGGGGTGAATATCTCAGTAGGCGGACGTTATATCAAAAAAAGTTATACTGTAAAATAGTGATGTTTTTAGCTCAGCTATCAGATCCCGAGATATTGCCCACATGTTCAGGGACACCCTGTATATATATGTTTATCTAACGAATCCTGTGAGAGGAAGGCGGCTAAGTGTATATCACCTTGTATAAACTACCCCTGCCGCTTTAAATCAAACAATATAATCCTTTATACCATTATATCGAGCAAAAGCGTTATTAGAAGCTAGACGTATCTTCCTGACTCATAATACCAGCACTGTACCCAGTAAGCATAACAGACTGTATCGCTTTAAATCAAACAATATAATCCTTTATACTATTATATCAAGCAAAAGCGTTATTAGAAGTTGACGTGTCTTCCTAACTTACATAATACCAGCATTGTACCCAGCAAGCATAWCAGATTGTGTCGCTTTAAATCAAKCAATATAGTTCTTTATACTATTATATCGAGCACAAGCGTTATTATAAGGTAGACGTGTCTTCCTGACTCATGTAATACCAGCATTGTATCCAGCAAGCATAACAGATTGTCGCTTTAAATCAAACAATATAGTCCCTTGTAGTATTATATTGAGCAAAAGCGTTATTAGAACGTGGACGTATCTTCCTGACTCATAATACCAGCATTGTACCCAACAAGCATAACAGATTGTTTCGCTTTAAATGAGACAATATAGTCCCTCATAGTATTATATCGAGCAAAGCGTTATTAGAAGGTAGACATATCTTCCTGACTCATAATACCATCATTGCACCCAGTACGCATACCAAATTTAGTCGCTTTGAATGAAACAATATATATATAGTCCCTTATAGTATTATATCGAGCAAAGGCGTTATTAAAAGGTAGACGTGTCTTCCTGACTCGTATAATACCAGCATTGTACACAGCCAGCATAACAGATTTTGTCGCTTTAAATCAAACAATATAGTCCTTTATACTATTATATCGAGCAAAAGCGTTGTTAGAAGCTAGACGTGTCTTCCTGACTCATAATACCAGCACTGTACCCAGTAAGCATAACAGACTGTGTCGCTTTAAATCAAACAATATAGTCCTTTATACTGCTATTATATAGAGTACAAGCGTTATTATAAGGTAGACGTGTCTTCCTGACTCGTATAATACCAGCATTGTACACAGCAAGCATAACAGATTTTGTCGCTTTAAATCAAACAATATAGTCCTTTATACTATTATATCGAGCAAAAGCGTTATTAGAAGTTAGACGTGTCTTCCTAACTCATATAATACCAGCATTGTACCCAGTACGCATACCAAATTTAGTCGCTTCCTTATTCTGGGTCCAACAAGCGTATTTAGGATGCCGTTTATAAGTGGAAAGAATAAACTCTTATGGCATTAGTTTAACCAAATACGATATTAGGCGGTCGCCCTAGCATGCCATAAGCTGGGTCCAGTAAGCATATATTGTATGCCGTATTAAGTGGAAAGAATTGTTTGATATAAAGCGACACAATCTGTTATGCTTGCTGGGTACAATGCTGGTATTATATGAGTCAGGAAGACACGTCTACCTTATAATAACGCTTCTTATCAATATAATAGTACAAGGGACTATATTGTTTGATTTAAAGCGACAGTCTGTTATGCTTGCTGGGTACAATGCTGGTATTATGGTATATACTATTATATCGAGCAAAAGCGTTATTAGAAGTTAGACGTGTCTTCCTAACTCATATAACAACCAGCATTGTACCCAGCAAGCATAACAGATTGTGTCGCTTTAAATAAGGTATAGACCCTTATACTATTATATCGAGCAAAAAGCCTTATTAGAAGGTAGACGTGTCTTCCTGATTCATATAATCCAGCATTGTACCAAGCAAGCATAACAGATTGTGTCACTTTAAATCAGATATAGACCCTTATACTATTATATCGAGCAAACGCGTTATTAGAAGGTAGACGTATCTTGCTGACTCATAATACCAGCATTGTACCCAGCAAGCATAACAGATTGTGTCGCTTTAAATCAGATATAGACCCTTATACTATTATATCGAGCAAAAGCGTTATTAGAAGGTAGACGTATCTTCCTGACTCATAATACCAGCATTGCACCCAGTACGCATACCATATTTATTCGCTTCCTTATTCTAGGTCCAGCAAGCGTATATAGGATGCCATTTTTAAGTAGAAAGAATAAACTTATGGTATTATTTTAACCAAATACGATATTAGACATTCACCATAGCATGCCATAAGCTGGGTCCAGCAAGCATATATTGTATGCCGTATTAAGTGGAAAGAATAATAAGCTCTTATGGTATTAGTTCAACCAAATACGTTATTAGACGGTCGCCATATATACGATAAGCTGTAATGACGAAGCTTGGTCCAGCAAGCGTATTTAGGATGCCGTTTATAAGTGGAAAGAATAAACTCTTATGGTATTAGTTTACCCAAATACGATATTAGACGGTCGCCCTAGCATGCCATAAGCTGGGTCCAGCAAGCATATATTGTATGCTGTATTAAGTGGAAAGAATTTTTTGATTTAAAGCGACACAATCTGTTATGCTTGCTGGGTACAATGCTTGTATTATATGAGTCAAGAAGACACGTCTGACGTTGCATTGACCGAAGTTGATTTAAAAGGCGAACGTAAATGCTAAGGAAGATGGATATGTCTTGCCTTCAGCCGAATACATCTACAAACATATTGTGTTACAACCACCACAAATACAAAACACAAGATGTTCTGTTCTATTAGACTAACGGTGATTCGATAAATATTCGTTCTATTTGGCGAACGCAAGTGCTAATGTGTCTGGCTACACTTGTATTGTTTTGTGTAACATAAGGAGATATGAACTTCCATTGACCAAAGCCGATTTAACTGGCGAACGTGTAAGTGCTAGGGCGGATGGATAGTGTCTTGCATTTAGTAGAATACATTGCAAACTTGTGTTAGAACCAGTCTTGCATTGAGTAGAAGCTTGTGTTAGAACCACTATTCGTAAAGGGATGTTCCGTTAGACTAACGATTTTTCGACAAGTGTTCGTTTTATTTGGCGAACGCGTGTGCTGATGTGTTTGCCTAGGCGTCTATTTCTTTGTGTACCATAAGGATGTATGAAGTTGCATTGACCAAAGTCGATTTAACTGGCGAAGGTTAAGTGCTAAGGCGGATGGATAATATAAGATAATTTATTCTCGGAAAGATCGCTGTCTCTTGAAAACACCGACAAACAATTATAAGTCTGACGTTTCGATTACACCTGTAATTTTTGTCGAAGGCGAAGAACCTCAAAATTTGCAGAATGCATCTGCAAACTTATTGTGTTAGAACAATCACAAGATGTTCTATAATTCCGTTATAGTAATGGTCTCGACAAATGTTTGTTTTATTTGGCGCGTATTTCTATGTGGACTATATGGATATATGAAGTTGCATTGTCCAAAGTGGATTTAAATGGCAAACATAAGTGCTAAAGCGGACAGATAGTCTTGCCTTGAGCAGAATACATCTGCAAATATATATTGTGTTAGAACCACAATGCATAAAGAGATTAAGTACAGTGACAATATGGTCTACAATTGTGTTAGGCTAACGATATTTCGATAAATATTGGTGCTAAGGAGGATGGATATAGTGTCTTGCCTTGAGCAGAATACACATCTGCAAAGTGATTGTGTTGGAACCACCATTCATAAAGGGATTAATTACAATGACACGATGTTCTATAATTCTGTTAGATTAACGGCGTTTCGACAAGTGTTCGTTTTATTTGGCGTACGCAAGTGCTTTGTGTACCATAAGGAGCAGCCAAGTTCCATTGACCAAATTCCTTTGCCTTGTGCAGAATACTTCCGCAGACTGATTGTGTTCAAACCACCATGCATAAAGGGCTTAATTACAAGGACAAGATGTTCCATACTTCTGTTGTTACACTAACGGTGTTTCTACAAATGTTCATATTATTTGGTGAATGCAAGTGCTGATGTGTCTGGCTAGGCGAGTATTGCTTTGTGTAGAATAAGGAGATATGACGTTGCATTGAACAAAGTCGATTTAAATGGCGAACGTAAGTGCTAAGGAGGATGGATATGTTGCCTTCAGCAGAATATATCTACAAACATATTGTATTAGAACTACCACAAATACAAATCACAAGATGTTCTGTTCTTCTGTTAAACTAACGGTGTTTCGACAAATATTCGTTATAAGTAAGAATCTAGGATGGCAATGCCATCTGTCAGCATTACACTGACATGATGACAAAGCCACCTAGCTGCCTTAACGGGTACTACTTCCAAAAGGAAGTGACCTGTAGCCTGACAAATTGGCGTGCAACTGCATACTTCAATTTGACAGCAGACCCCCACGGCACTTTTTGCTAGCGGGCAAGAACCGACATACAATAAAATGCATGTCTATACATAGACATGCATTCTAAAATATTCGTTATATTTGGCGAAAGCAATTGCTGATGTGACTGGCTATACTTGTATTTTGTGTAACATAAGGAGATATGAACTTCCATTGACCGAAGCCGATTTAACTGGCGAACGTGTAAGTGCTAAGGCGGATGGATAGTGTCTTGCATTGAGTAGAATACATCTGCAAACTTGTGTTAGAACCACCATTCGTAAAGGGATCTTCCGTTAGACTAACGGTGTTTCGACAAATGTTCGTTCTATTTGACGAACGCAACTGCTAATGTGTCTGGCTAGACGCGTATTTCTTTATGGACCCTATGGATATATGAAGTTGCATTGACCWAAGTGGATTTAACTGGCGAACGTTAGTGCTAAAGCGGACAGATAGTGTTTTGCCTTCAMCAGAATACACACGCGAAACTGATTGTGTTAGAACCACCATTCATAAAGAGATTAATTATAGTGATAAGATGTTCTATATCAGCAAGTGCTGATGTGTCTGGCTAGGCGTGMATMGCTTTGTTATMAGACGGTCACCCTAGCATACCATAAGCTGCAATGACGAAGGTGGATCCAGCAAGCGTATATAGTATGCCGTATTAAGTGGAAAGAATAAACTCTTATGATATTAGTATAACAGAATACGTTGTTAGACGGTAGCCTTACATACAATAAGTTGTAATGACGAAGCTGGGTCCAGCAAGTGTATATAGTATGCCGTATTAAGTTGTAAGAATAAACCCTTATGGTATTAGTTAAAACCAAATACGTTATTAGACGGTCGCACTAACATACCATAAGCTGTAAGGACGAAGCTAGGTCCAGCAAGCGTGTACAGTATGACGTGTTAAGTAGAAAGAATAAACTATTATGGTATTAGTTAAAACCAAATACGTTATTAGACGGTCGCACTAACATACCAAAAGCTGTAATGACGAAGCTGGGTCCAGCAAGCGTGTACAGTATGCCGTGTTAAGTGGAAAGAATAAACTTCTTAAGGTATTAGTTTAACCAAATACGTTATTACACGGTCGCCTTATATACAATAAGCTGTAATGACCAATTGGGTCCAGCAAGCATATATAGTATGCCGTATTAAGCGGAAAGAATAAACTCTTATGATATTATTTAACCAAATACGTTCTTGGACCGTAGCGTCGCCTTATATAATATAATAAGTTGTAATGACGAAGCTGGGTCCAGGAAGCGTATATGTATAGATAGTATGCCGTATTAAGTGGAGAGAATAAACTCTTATGGTATTAGTTAAAACCAAATACGTTATTAGACGGTCGCACTAACATACCATAAGCTGTAATGACGAAGCTGGGTGCAGCGAGCGTATATAGTATGCCGTATTAAGTTGAAAGAATAAACTCTTAAGGTATTAGTTTAACCAAATACGTTATTAGACGGTCGCCTTAAATACAATAATCTGCAATTACTAATTGGGTCCAGCAAGCGTATATAGTATTCCGTATTAAGTGGAAAGAATATATTCTTAAGGTATTAGTTTAACCAAATACGTTATTAGACGGTCGCCTTATATACCATAAGCAGTAATGGTGAAGCTGGGTCCAGCAAGCGCAAATAGTAGGCCGTATTAAGTAGAAAGAATAAACTCTTATGATATTAGTAMAACCGAATAAGATATTAGACGGTGGCCTTATATACAATAAGCTGTAATGACGAAGCTGGGTCGAGCAAGCGTATATAGTATGCCGTATTAAGTTGAAAGAATAAACTCTTATGGTATTAGTTGAAACCAAATACGTTATTAGACGGTCGCACTGACATACCAAAAGCTGTAATGACGAAGCTGGGTCCAGCAAGCGTGTACAGTATGCCGTGTTAAGTGAAAAGAATAAACCCTTAAGGTATTCGTTTAGTCAAATACGTTATTAGACGGTCGCCTTATATACAATATGCTGTAATGAACAATTGGGTGCAGCAAGCGTATATAGTATTCCGTATTAAGTGGAAATAATAAATTCTTAAGGTATTAGTTTAACCAACTATGTTATTAGACGGTCGCCTCATATACAATAAGCAGTAATGATGAAGCTGGGTCCAGCAAGCGCATATAGTAGGCCGTATTAAGTGGAAAGAATAAACTCTTATGATATTAGTATAACCGAATACGTTATTAGACGGTCGCCTTATATACAATAAGCTGTAATGACGAAGCTGGGTCCAGCAAGCATATATAGTATGCCGTATTAAGTTGAAAGAATAAACTCTTAAGGTATTAGTTTAACCAGATACGTTATTAGACGGTCGCCTTATATACCATAAGCAGTAATGGTGAAGCTGGGTCCAGCATGCGCATATGGTAGGCCGTATTAAGTGGAAAGAATAAACTCTTATAATATTAGTATAACAGAATAAGATATTAGACGGTGGCCTTATATACAATAAGCTGTAATGACGAAGCTGGGTCCAGCAAGCGTGTCCAGTATGCCGTGTTAGGTGAAAAGAATAAACCCTTAAGGTATTTGTTTAACCAAATACGTTATTAGACCGTCGCCTTATATACAATAGGCTGTAATGACCAATTGGGTCCAGCAAGCGTATATAGTATTCCGTATTAAGTAGAAAGAATAAACCTTATGATATTAGTATAACCGAATGCGTTATTAGACGGTTGCCTTATATACAATAAGCTGTAATGACGAAGCTGGGTCCAGTATGCCGTATTGAGTTAAAAGAATAAACTCTTATGGTATTAGTTAAAACCAAATACGTTATTAGACGGTCGCACTAACATACCATAAGCTGTAATGACCAAGCTGGGTCCAGCAAGCGTATATAGTATGCGGTATTAAAAGGTAAGAATAAACTCTTAACGTATTAGTTTAACCAAATATGTTATTAGACGGTCGCCTTATATACGATAAGTTGTATTGACAAAACTGATTCCAGCAAGCATATATATAGTATGCTGTATTAAGCGGATAGAATAAACTTATGGTATTATTTAACTAAATACGTTATTAGATCGTCGCCTTATATACGAGAAGCTGTAATGACGAACCAGGGTCCAGCAAGCGTGTATAGTATGCCGTATTAAAAGGAAAGAATAAAACTCTTAACGTATTAGTTTAACCAAATATGTTATTAGACGGTGGCCTTTTATACGATAAGTTGTATTGACGAAGCTGGGTCCAGCAAGCGTATATAGTATGCCGTATTAAGCGGAAAGAATAAACTCTTAGGTATTATTTAACCAAATACGTTATTAGACCGTCGCCTTATATACGATTATCTGTAATGACGAAGCTGGGTCCAGCAAGCGTATATAGTATGCCGTATTAAGCGGAAAGAATAAACTCTTATGGTATTATTTAACCAAATACGATCTTAGACCGTCGCGTCGCCTTATATAATATGATAAGTTGTAAAGGCGAAGCTGGGTCCAGGAAGCGTATATGTATAGATAGTATGCCGTATTAAGTGGAAAGAATAAACTCTTAAGGTATGAGTTTAACCAAATACGTTATTAGACGGTCGCCTTATATACAATAAGCAGTATTGATGAAGCTGGGTCCAGCAAGTGCATATAGTAGGCCGTATTAAGTAGAATGAATAAACTCTTATCATATTAGTATAACCGAATACGTTATTAGACGGTAGCCTTATATACAATAAGCTTTAATGACGAAGCTGGGTCCAGCAAGCGTATATAGTATGTCGTATTAGGTTGAAAGAATACTCTTATGGTATTAGTTAAAATCAAATACGTTATTAGACGGTCGCACTAACATACCATAAGCTGTAATGACAAAGCTGGGTCCAGCAAGCGTATATAGTATGCGGTATTAAAAGGTAAGAATAAACTCTTAACGTATTAGTTTAACCAAATATGTTATTAGACGGTCGCCTTATATACGATAAGTTGTATTGACAAAACTGATTCCAGCAAGCATATATATAGTATGCCGTATTAAGCGGATAGAATAAACTTATGGTATTATTTAACTAAATACGTTATTAGATCGTCGCCTTATATACGAGAAGCTGTAATGACGAACCAGGGTCCAGCAAGCGTGTATAGTATGCCGTATTAAAAGGAAAGAATAAAACTCTTAACGTATTAGTTTAACCAAATATGTTATTAGACGGTGGCCTTTTATACGATAAGTTGTATTGACGAAGCTGGGTCCAGCAAGCGTATATAGTATGCCGTATTAAGCGGAAAGAATAAACTCTTAGGTATTATTTAACCAAATACGTTATTAGACCGTCGCCTTATATACGATTATCTGTAATGACGAAGCTGGGTCCAGCAAGCGTATATAGTATGCCGTATTAAGCGGAAAGAATAAACTCTTATGGTATTATTTAACCAAATACGTTCTTGGACCGTAGCGTCGCCTTATATAATATAATAAGTTGTAATGACGAAGCTGGGTCCAGGAAGCGTATATGTATAGATAGTATGCCGTATTAAGTGGAGAGAATAAACTCTTATGGTATTAGTTAAAACCAAATACGTTATTAGACGGTCGCACTAACATACCATAAGCTGTAATGACGAAGCTGGGTGCAGCGAGCGTATATAGTATGCCGTATTAAGTTGAAAGAATAAACTCWTAAGGTATTAGTTTAACCAAATACGTTATTAGACGGTAGCCTTAAATACAATAATCTGCAATTACTAATTGGGTCCAGCAAGCGTATATAGTATTCCGTATTAAGTGGAAAGAATAAATTCTTAAGGTATTAGTTTAACCAAATACGTTATTAGACGGTCGCTATATATACCATAAGCAGTAATGGTGAAGCTGGGTCCAGCAAGCGCAAATAGTAGGCCGTATTAAGTAGAAAGAATACTCTTATGATATTAGTATAACCGAATAAGATATTAGACGGTGGCCTTATATACAATAAGCTGTAATGACGAAGCTGGGTCGAGCAAGCGTGTACAGTATGCCGTGTTAAGTGAAAAGAATAAACCCTTAAGGTATTAGTTTAGTCAAATACGTTATTAGACGGTCGCCTTATATACAATATGCTGTAATGACCAATTGGGTGCAGCAAGCGTATATAGTATTCCGTATTAAGTGGAAATAATAAATTCTTAAGGTATTAGTTTAACCAACTATGTTATTAGACGGTCGTCTCATATACAATAAGCAGTAATGATGAAGCTGGGTCCAGCAAGCGCATATAGTAGGCCGTATTAAGTGGAAAGAATAAACTCTTATGGTATTAGTTGAAACCAAATACGTTATTGGACGGTCGCACTGACATACCAAAAGCTGTAATGACGAAGCTGGGTCCAGCAAGCGTGTACAGTATGCCGTGTTAAGTGAAAAGAATAAACCCTTAAGGTATTAGTTTAGTCAAATACGTTATTAGACGGTCGCCTTATATACAATATGCTGTAATGACCAATTGGGTGCAGCAAGCGTATATAGTATTCCGTATTAAGTGGAAATAATAAATTCTTAAGGTATTAGTTTAACCAACTATGTTATTAGACGGTCGTCTCATATACAATAAGCAGTAATGATGAAGCTGGGTCCAGCAAGCGCATATAGTAGGCCGTATTAAGTGGAAAGAATAAACTCTTATATTAGTATAACCGAATACGTTATTAGACGGTCGCCTTATATACAATAAGCTGTAATGACGAAGCTGGGTCCAGCAAGCATATATAGTATGCCGTATTAAGTTGAAAGAATACTCTCTTAAGGTATTAGTTTAACCAGATACGTTATTAGACGGTCGCCTTATATACCATAAGCAGTAATGGTGAAGCTGGGTCCAGCATGCGCATATGGTAGGCCGTATTAAGTGGAAAGAATAAACTCTTATAATATTAGTATAACAGAATAAGATATTAGACGGTGGCCTTATATACAATAAGCTGTAATGACGAAGCTGGGTCCAGCAAGCGTGTCCAGTATGCCGTGTTAGGTGAAAAGAATAAACCCTTAAGGTATTTGTTTAACCAAATACGTTATTAGACCGTCGCCTTATATACAATAAGCTGTAATGACCAATTGGGTCCAGCAAGCGTATATAGTATTCCGTATTAAGTAGAAAGAATAAACCTTATGATATTAGTATAGCCGAATGCGTTATTAGACGGTTGCCTTATATACAATAAGCTGTAATGACGAAGCTGGGTCCAGTATGCCGTATTGAGTTAAAAGAATAAACTCTTATGGTATTAGTTAAAACCAAATACGTTATTAGACGGTCGCACTAACATACCATAAGCTGTAATGACCAAGCTGGGTCCAGCAAGCGTATATAGTATGCGGTATTAAAAGGTAAGAATAAACTCTTAACGTATTAGTTTAACCAAATATGTTATTAGACGGTCGCCTTATATACGATAAGTTGTATTGACAAAACTGATTCCAGCAAGCATATATATAGTATGCCGTATTAAGCGGATAGAATAAACTTATGGTATTATTTAACTAAATACGTTATTAGATCGTCGCCTTATATACGAGAAGCTGTAATGACGAACCAGGGTCCAGCAAGCGTGTATAGTATGCCGTATTAAAAGGAAAGAATAAAACTCTTAACGTATTAGTTTAACCAAATATGTTATTAGACGGTGGCCTTTTATACGATAAGTTGTATTGACGAAGCTGGGTCCAGCAAGCGTATATAGTATGCCGTATTAAGCGGAAAGAATAAACTCTTAGGTATTATTTAACCAAATACGTTATTAGACCGTCGCCTTATATACGATTATCTGTAATGACGAAGCTGGGTCCAGCAAGCGTATATAGTATGCCGTATTAAGCGGAAAGAATAAACTCTTATGGTATTATTTAACCAAATACGATCTTAGACCGTCGCGTCGCCTTATATAATATGATAAGTTGTAAAGGCGAAGCTGGGTCCAGGAAGCGTATATGTATAGATAGTATGCCGTATTAAGTGGAAAGAATAAACTCTTAAGGTATGAGTTTAACCAAATACGTTATTAGACGGTCGCCTTATATACAATAAGCAGTATTGATGAAGCTGGGTCCAGCAAGTGCATATAGTAGGCCGTATTAAGTAGAATGAATAAACTCTTATCATATTAGTATAACCGAATACGTTATTAGACGGTAGCCTTATATACAATAAGCTTTAATGACGAAGCTGGGTCCAGCAAGCGTATATAGTATGTCGTATTAAGTTGAAAGAATACTCTTATGGTATTAGTTAAAATCAAATACGTTATTAGACGGTCGCACTAACATACCATAAGCTGTAATGACAAAGCTGGGTCCAGCAAGCGTGTAGAGTATGCCGTGTTAAGTGAAAAGAATAAATAAACCCTTAAGGTATTAGTTTAACCAAATAAATTATTAAACGGTCGCCTTATATACAATAAGCTGTAATGACCAATTGTGTTCAGCAAGGGTATATAGTATTCCGTATTAAGTGGAAAGAATAAATTCTTAAGGTATTAGTTTAACCAAAGCTACTATTCGTCCATCAGAAGATTGTGAGTTCTTCTCGGGATCACCAGTTTTAGTGAAGAGTCATCATCCCAAAGGGTGATGAAAATTACCATGTTGTATAGAGTGCTTCGTCGTTCTCCAGGTAGGGAGGCTGATGGAGACATCAGGTGATGTGCAGTCCATTATTATTGCAGGCTATATTGTATACAAATATCACAGATCTTAGTTACTGACTACAGCGCACTCTACTCTTAGATACACACTAACTGTACTTACTTATACTTATCTATTTATACGACTAACTTATGATGATGTGAGGCTGATGTCGTCGGCGTACATTTCTGTTTCCTATTGAAGCAACCGCTTTTAGTTTTAACTAAAACTACCCGCACAACACCGTCGGCACTTGGAAAAACTTCCATGATGTGGCTCAGTCTCCACTGAAGTGGTGGCAGATTGTCGTCCTTCAGGAGCACCAGTGCTACTTTGAATGTGTGATGTGATTGTGTCCATTTGGTTCGCGGTTGTAATGTGGCTATATATTCTTTAGACCAGCGCTTCCAGAAGTGCTGCTTTATTCGCTGGATGTGCTCCCAACGAGACAATTTGTTAATAGGGACCTTGATCTACATTTTCCTCTGGAAGTGTTAGTAGTGAGTCTCCTATTAGGAAATGGGCCGGAGTAAGAGCTGTGTGGTCAGAAGGATCGGAGGACAATGGAACTAACGGCCTAGAATATAGACATGATTCTATCTGTTCAGTGTGTAAAATTCATCGTATGTGAGTACCGCATTTCCCACAACTGCCTTCAAGTGCCTCTTAAATGATTTCTCTGCCGCCTCCCACAAACCCCCGAAATGCGGAGCTCGGGGTGGAATGAAATTCCATTTAATGCTTTCTTCTGCTAAACTGTCCTTTATTGTGCTCCAGTGTTATTCGGAACTGAATAATTGGGTCAGTACTTGCAAGGTCTTATTGGCCTTTACAAAGTTTCTAGCATTGTCCGAAAACATGTTTACATTTGCCTCTTCTGGCCTTAAATCGCTGGAGGGTGGCTATGAATGCCTCTGTGGTGAGGTCATTGACTACCTCGAGGTGAACTACCTTTGTTGCCAAGCAAAATAATACTGTAACATAGCAATATCTTGCGAAAAAGTTGCCTCTGCGCCGAATATCTTTTATTTGAAATGGCCCACAGTAATCAGCACCGCTACTGAGAAAGGGTCTTGCTTGATTAACTCTTTCTTTAAGCAGATTGCCCATGAGAGGTTGCCAATGCACGCTCTAATGCACGATATGCATATTCTTATTACATCGCGGACTGCTCTCCTGCCTGATAAAATCAAATATTTTGTGCGAATTTGGGTTAGCACGGTTTGATGTCCCGCGTGTAGCATTTGTGTGTTGTAAATGCGTGTTTAGCTGGCAATACAATTGGAAACTCAATCAACAGAAAAATTTGTATTGACTAATCTGCCGCCCACCCTGATAGGACCTGCTTCTTCTAGGAACGGGTTGAGTGTTAATAATTTACTGTGAGGCGAAAGTTGCTTTCCATTGTTTAATGCTTTATATTCATTTGGAAATTGTTGCCTCTAAACACGTTTAATTAAAGCAATCTTTGTCACCTTAATTTCGCTAAGTTCAAGCGATCCGATGCGACAATTTGTGCTGCGTGCTTTGTGAGCAAATCTGATACAATATGCGGTCACACGAAGCAGTTTACCTAAGTCGGAATATTTCTATATGAGCTGAAAGCTGAAAAGGGGCCCATGCCACCAAAGACTGTTGTCTTTTAGTTCGGCTGGCATGAATCCTTGTGAAACTACATCAGCTGGACACGTGATTCCAAAATCCGTCAGACGTGTGATCTTGAATTTCAGAAACGCGGTTAGCCACAAATGTCTTCCATTGGCCGGTAACCCTAAACAAGCTACAACGACTTGAGAGTCGGTCCAATAATATGTTTTAAATAATTTTTTAAATAAATAATGCAACCTGATTGTGCTCGTACCATATCTTGTGTAGTGGTTGTCATATAAATGCATGCTCCGTAAGCCCTTTCAGATGCGTCGCTGAATCCATGCAATTCAATATCTTTCTGAGCACACTGTATTGTCACCAGATGTGGAACTATGATGTTCAAATATTCTAGTTGAGATCAAAAACTAATCCATTTGGTATAAAAATGTCTGCAAGAACAGATTCGTCCCAATGCAACTTGGCTTGCCATAATTTTTTTAATAATAATTTTTGCTGTGATAATTACAGGAGCTAAAATACTGAGTGGATCATAAATCTTTGCTATTTGCGACAAAATTGTCCCTTTGGTGACTACAGGACAGTTTGAAGGAAGCACGATTGAGTACTGTAAGTTATCAGTTCTAGAAATCCACAGTAAGCCGAATGTCTTCAATTCGTCTTATTTGTTCAAGACTGTGATGTCTACTTTATTCGCAGACAATTAGATGCATGGTCTGATTTGAATTGGAGCGACATTTTTAAAGGGAAAAGTCCCCTTTGGCAAGCAAAGCTTTTATGTTCCTGTAATCTATTGTGTCAGTGCCTGTAATTAAATCAACAACGTAAAAGTCCGATTGAAATATACGTGATTCAATGGAAAAATTGTTACTCTCCTGTGAAGCTAATTGTAAACTTTTGACAGCTAGATAACTTGCACTTTTTGTGCCGTATGTGACATTTTTTAGCTGATACGTTTTTAGAGGTTCATCTTTGTTATTCCTCCATATGACCTTTTGATATTTACGATCATCTTCGTAAATTAATACCTGTCTATATATTTTTTCGAATAATTATATCGAATAATTCGTCTTGTACGACTGGAACTTTCATCAAAGTGTCGTTCAATGAAACGCCTCGCCTGTTGATGTGTTCGCAGATCCATCAAACACAACTCTGTGTTGTGGCAATGCTTTCCTGCTTTAAAACACCATGATGTGGTAAGTAATAGTCATCAGAGGTTTTTCAATTGCTGCATGTGGTCTAGTTGAACATATTCGCTCATGAATCCTCTGTACTGTTCGTACAAGCTGGGATCTTTCTTTTTAGAGCAAGAAATCTTTTAGTGGTTACAGACTTGGATTCTCCCAATTTAACGATGTTTTCGTTAAATGGGAACTTCATCACAAATCGACCATTGTGATCCCGATTTGTGTAGGTTTTGAAGTGTTCTTCACATGCCAATTCTCTACTTTTATGTGAATCCTGCTAATGCGAAATTTTCTCAATTTCCCAAAATTTTTAAATTTGGTTTTGAAGTACCTTGTACAAATGCAAACATTTGGGTTGCTGTTGCGTTGACCCCAAATCTTGCCTGAAACTATTCAGCCAAAATGTGTTTTTTGAAACACTGGTCCGTTATTGATAGGTTTTATTTGGCCTATTAACATCAAGTCATAAAATGATTCAGCTCCGATGAGCATATCAATTTTGTCTGATTGCGAGAATTTTGGATCAGCTAATTTTATGTTGTCCGGAATTTTAATGAATGATGAATTAACATGAACTGTAGGTATATTTTGCGTAAATTTGTCAATAACCAAAAAACGAAGATGTTTTGTAATTATTGTAACGCGACTTGATGGTGACCTGTGCCGTGTGATGAACGTTAATCGGACTGGCGCTGATTCCGCTCATTGGCACATCACACTCATCAAGTTTGATCTTTAATTTGTTGCACATTTCTGTTATAAAATTGGCTTGTGAATCAGAATCGAGAAGAACCCGGCATGTGATCTTTTGATTTTTGTGATTGATGGCGTCTACCACTGCTGTAGATAAGAGAACTTGTGCTGTTTCTGCAATACTGTGAGAACAGTTTACAACAGGTGAGAGGCTGATTAATGTCTACATCTTCGTGTAGAAGTGTGTTGTGACGACGGTGGCATTTCCTGCACGATCCGCCTCCGCATTTGGCCGAACTGTGACCAGATTGCAAACAATTAGGACAAATTTTCAGTTTGTGCCCTGTTTCTAATCTATCCTTCAGCTGCATTTTTATAAACTGTTCGCATGCAAAAAGTGGATGTGCTGATTTGCATAGTAAACAATAAATATTGACATCTGAGTTGCATGTGTGCTAGGCCTAACGTTGTGCTTAGTTATACCGAAATGAGATTTAGTTGCAATTTGCTGTTTTGTTTAATGATTCCAATAAACTACAACGTTCTTGTAGACAATTTGATAAATCATCCATTGTGGGCAATTCGACTTGTGTAGTACTTGTTTGCCATCACCTTCTTYTCGACATCACTTGCACTGCTTATTATGTCCGGTTCGAAAGACCATATGAAATGTTCGCGCGTTTTTTTGTAATAAGGAGCACCTACCTGTACTCTCGCAAACAACGTGAATTTGCCCGATTCAAACACAGTGGCAAGTTAATTAAAACGATCGTAGATGCTTACAAGGTGATTTAATGAACACACTTTATTTACAACTTAAACTACCGAATAATATGAATATTAATTACTGTGATGCGAATTTAGGGGGTGACCGTTGCAAAAGTTTATGTGTGGGTTTTGTCGCGCACGGGCCTAGCAATTCCATGTTCCACCATGATCTGGACCTCTTGTTTAGCTGTCTTCAGCTTGTCAGGCGTTAGTCAGATCAGGGAATTGTGTAAGTATTGGTCCGAACGATGTGTCGCCGGTGACGACTGACTGACGGGGTGCTAGAATGTTCTGCTTGTCCTTGCGCATGTACTCTCGTGAGCTGATCGAGGAGGCGTCGATTGCCAAAGTCGACTAGCAGTCCGTAATGGGTTTCGGTACGTCTGCTATGACGAACCTCCACGAAAATGCACGCCTTAGTTCCAGGTTAGGGGACAGTAACAGGGATCCGTACGTTACGATCGTAATTCCATTCGCGGCGGTGAGCTCGTATGCTCTCTTGTGACGTGTCCTCGAACTTGTGATCGTGTATACGCGTAGACATCTGCCCTGGTGTCTATCAAAAAACTGGTTCCTGTATCTCTGTCGTGCATTAAGAGACGGCGTCTTGCAGAATTGGGAGAATCACCTGCCGTCGGTAGTGATCCTTTGCGTCGTTCCCGATTTCTTCACGGTGTGACAGCGACACTAGTTGCCTCTTCTTCTCGAGTGTGAGCGATACCCTGAGTGCGACCTCCCTCTGGTCGTTGCGAGTATTTGCCCGTCATGTCCGTCGTTCGCGCTAGCTGACTCTTCATGGCCTCGATCTTTGCAGAGAGGCGGGCAACCGGTGCTGGATTCATCTTTCAGTGACGAGCGGCTGGTGGTGGAGGCGGTGGTATCTTGTAAACGTCCTGGCGTGCTCTTGTAGTCATTGCTGCTGCTGGATTGGGTCAACCGAGATTAAGTGTTCTCTACCATTTATGGGAGTCCACCGTCCACGTCGGGTTACAGCGTGTCTTCTTCCACCACTTATGGGAGTCCACCGTCCAGGTCGGGTTGCAGCTACTCTTCGTCCATCAGAAGATTGTGAGTTCTTCTTGGGATCATCTGTTTTAGTGATAGGTCATCACCCCAAAGGGTGATGGGAATTACCATGTTGTGTAGAATGCTTCGTCGTTCGTCAGGCAGGGAGGCTGATGGAAACATCAAGTGATGTGCAGTCACTTTTTATAATTGCAGGCTACATTGTATACACTTATCACAGATCGTACTTACTGGCTACAGCACATTCTCTATTCTTAGATACACAGTAACTGTACTTATGCTTATCTACTTATACCACTAACTCTCGGGGGTTGGGAGCCTATCCGAGCGCGTCCCCGGGTGGTGAATAGGGGAGTGGCCAGAGGTGTCTGGCTGATAACCAGACCCTTTGGTTAGTGATGGTTATAAGGTGTAATGCGATCCGTGCCGAGGGCTGCGTGGCACTGGGGGAGCAGTGACTCTAACGGAGCCTACAAGGTACCAGGCGACCCATTGTAGTATTAGCCTTACCCTGCCATTCCGGGCTCTCGCAGGGTGTGGACTTTTTATTTCCTGGGACTTATATGGAATCCCAAAATACAAAACTTAATGATTTAGAGGGCCAGGCAACTGGAACTCGCACCCCTGTACCTGGGGCCACTTCGGTGGAACTGGGACAGGGTGACGTTAACGCTCCACGGGCGGTAAAACGCCTAAGCGGAGCGCAAAGGAGGTAACTCCGAAAGTCCAAGGGGACCTCTGGGGCGAAGGAATCTGCCGTGGCAGAGGCCAGCGCACCAGAGGGAAACCTAGACACGCGTAAGGAGACGGAAAGCTTGAAGGGGGGCTGCAAAACGACKCTTGCCTTCAACAAGCACACCGTCTCCAGAMAACGAAAGGAAGAGGGCGAAGTGGGAAGCACTTAAGCCCCGATCCTTTGCGCAACCGGCGAATGCGAAGCTGAGGGGAGGCAATAGCTAAGAAGAACTTCCCAGCTGAACTTCTATCGGCCAAGAAGGCGGCCGACATTGAACTGGCGATGGAAAGGAAGATCGATAATCTTCCTGACGGCACTAGAATGCCCAGCTTTGATGAGTTCAAGTGGTCTGAGCAGGGCGTCATCCTGATAACCTGCGCGGACCAGCAACCAAAGACTGGATTAAATCCAGTCTCTTGGAATTAGGGTTAGCAGCCGCTCTCATATTTCTTGAGAGAGAGCAGATTCCTAAAATGAAAAAGGTGGGCTGCTTAGGACAGACCACCTCCGAGGGGATCCCACAATTTCTGGGGAGACTTTCAAGACAAAATCCAGGGCGCTGAACACCAAGCTCTGGAAAATCCATGATAGAGCTCCATTTGGAAAGAAGATGAGGCTCATCATGGTAATTGACGAAGAGTCCTTTCGAGTGCTCTCTACTAATGGCTGGGTGGCGTATGCCGGGGTACACAGGGTCCAATTCTGGAATCTGGAATCTGGGCAGAAACTACACGCCAGCACTTCGGCGGCTCCAGGGTTAGTAGTAGAGGAACCCCGGTCTCCGGGCTCCTCCACCGATGAACCTGGACCGACTGAGAAGTAGATGTGCGAGCCTCCTTTTCAAAATGGAAGAGAAGGACTTGCAATTTCTACAGATTAACTTGCATCGCAGTTATGAGGCGTCCTGTCTTTTAGGACGGCATCTGGCTGCAATGAATACAAGTTTTGCTCTAATTCAAGAGCCTTGGGTTTCTCAAGGCTCAGTGGGAGGCTTTAACTGCAAAAACTTCTCTGTTTTTCAGGTACTGTCGGGTGAAAGACCGAGATCGTGCTTGCTCGCTGCCAAAAGCCTGCGTGTGCGACCCCTAAGTAACTTCATCGGAAGAGACCTTGTAGCGGTAATATGTCAATTAAGAGATGGATCAGGCCTACAGGACATTGTCGTGGCCTCGGCCTATCTACCTTATGACTCGCCCACTCTACCACCCTCCCAAAAATTTTGTGAGCTGGTTGAGTGGAGTAGAAACAACAATCTGCCAGTTATTCTGGGGTGCGATGCTAATGCCCATCATATTATGTGGTAGTAGCGACACCAACCAGAGGGGACGGGCGATTTTAGATTATGTAGCCACTTTTGGTCAGAACCAACGTTTGTGACCAGTGCCAGAAGCGAGGTAATAGATATCACACTCTGCTCTACAGCCGGGGTAAGATATTTTTATGATTGGAGGGTACTGAGGGAACCAAGTTTGTCGGACCACAGATACATCCAGTTCAAGCTAAAAAGYGATGCAAAAGGGGCAAAATGTACCTTTAGAAATCCGACACAAACCGACTGGGACTCTTATCGGAAGGACCTATCGGCTAAATCTCGATGTATCGACCTAGACCTCAAACTAGTAGAGAACTGGACCTGGCCGCTGAAAAGTTAACAGGGACCATAATAACTTGCTTTGAGATTAGATTACCTTGGAAAGAGATACTGCACTTCTTTGAGAAGGCAGGATTCTTCTAAGCTACGGTGCGGGCACAATGGATCGAAAGGTCTAAGTGCAGCGCCCCGCCCCATCTGCGGGGTCGCACCGCAGAAGATAGATAGATAGATATACCATTAACTGATGATGATGTGCAACGTAAGCATATCATGTCATGTAATTATTTATCGTGTTTCATAGCTCGCGGATGCTTGTTCCTGTTTATCTTACGAAAATTAGATCACCATAAGTTTATATCAATTTATGAAGCTTAGGTTGAGAAACAGCATTGCTGAACCCCGCCTACCAATAATTTGTTTATATCAGTAAGTATAATTAGTGAAATAAAGCATTTTATTGTTGTTGTTGTTGTTGTTATATTATAATCCGAGCTTGACAGATATGTGTCTAACTTAAGATATAGAGCTTCATAACTACCTAACAAATACTCTCAAAAACGAACAAAAAGCTTATATTCAGTACGAGTCAACAAACATGATACCAAGAAAATGTCAGATTTTTCTAAATCTCTGATGAACTAAGAAAAGTAGATGTGTTAAATGACTTCTTTCTGAACTTGGAATCTAAAGCCATCAGCATACCCTAGATCGGATTTGAAGCTTTTATTCAAGCCCGACTTAATCTTTATAACAACTGAATAATTAACTAAAAAATTATGAAATGATTATGGTATAAAAATTAGGTGAAGAACACGCATCATGATCACTCCATCTGTTCGGTGCTCGGAGTATAGTAGTTATGTTGGTTGCTTACTGTTGTACTATTTCCACTTTCTCACTAATTCACTTAAAAGGAAGCTGCAAATTCTGCAAAACTGTTTCTTTCGATTCTGTTTCAACATTCGCAAAAGGTTACACATTACACCCGTTTATAATAACTACAATATTCTAAAAACCGAATAAAGATTTATCATGTTATATAGAACTTTTATATACAATATTTTTACTAAGCACGAACCAGTATATTTGCATGTATTGTTGCGAGTAAGATCCGAGATACATGCTAACGAACGTTATGCTAATAGATAATAAGATTCCCAGATATAACAGTTTAAAATTTGAAGGAAATTTCAGTTACCTTGGGCCTAGTCTTGTTAACAAGGTTTTTAGTACCTTTCAGCAGAGCTCGTTGACGGTATTTAAATGTGATCTTTATAAACGTCTTATTGATATTAAAAAAGTTAGGTTAGTTTAGTGTTTTAATTCGTATTTTGTATTCTCATTTAACTGCTTTTTGGAACATCCCACATAATAATTTCTGTGCATGCACATATTAAATTGGCAAAACTTTTTTGTATGTAGTTAAAATTAATGGAACTAAACTCCGTTCCGCCTTTGGTACATGGTAGACTCTGGGTGGATGGGTTTATAATGGCTTATTTTGATAACTAGGTCGTTCACTTATAACCAAGCACTTAAAATTTGTAAGCGATAACATCAATAAGGCAGTGATAAAAGAACGTATTGCATGAAATAGCGGATTGACCCCCACAACTATGCAAAATATATTTAACCGCAAGGATTTGTTTATTACCATAAACGTAGACCATAATAAGGACGGATACTAAAGGTCGGATCTCGGTTTCGTTCAACCGATAAGGAAGCATTATACTGATAAGACAATTTTAGTACAAGACCAAACATTTTACACTTGTGACTTCAGTCCAGCAAAGAATGATTTACAGTAAAGACTGTTCCTAAATATTACAAGTCACAAAAATAAATAATATTCAGCTGCACCAAGATGGATGTGCCACCTCCAACTAGTCTAAACAGCGACTTAAATGTGCCGAGTAAACTTTTGATGGGGCCAGGGCCTTCTAACTGCTCACCGAGAGTGTTGAAAGTGCTTTCAAATCCAATTTTGGGACACCTCCACACCGAAACTACTAAGGTGGGTTTAAAAACTATTTGGCCTAAAATAATGCCTTATCTGCTCTTCAAAATGCTTACCGTTAAGTGCTAATATGTTATCTTATTGTGAAGAATACGTTCTATCTTATCATGCAATTGATTGTGCAATATGAGCAGTTAAGATATAATTTGTTACAAAATAATGTACCTTTCAGTAGGCACGCGATCTGGTTGGGCACTGCAACACTAACTAATGAATGAAACGAATACTATTTGCCAGTGGCAGACTAACACGGATCGATTAATCCCTTGCCACCAAACTTTGTAATAAACACAATTTTACATATATTCTACACTACTAAACAGTATTAGTAATATTATCAACGTTTTATTTGACGGAGAAGCCAACATTTATAGAAAAAGTTGGTTCACGCTGCATATATTTATTACAGCACCGCTAGCACAAATTTGTATAAGCTTTGTATTTTTGCATAGCAACCAATTTGTGTAGAAATCAGTCATTAACACCGAGATGTAATTTGCTGTCCTTCTACCAGTGGAAGATTAATTTCTGGAAGCCAAAGCCCCTTACAGCAATCCCCGCTGGTCATGGATCTTCCTCGCTAACAGCAAAATTTAACATGTATGATTTGGCATGCAGTTTGCACAAGCAACCAATATCACTATCGATAACTTACTACTAACGGAGAATAACCCACTTATCCATATTTTTGTAGGAACACACCAATGTTCAATATCGAGTTGTAATAATATGCTTTTGTTAGTATGACGTAAATAAATTTTATGTGAAATCTAAGCACAGATACGACGGATTTGTAGGTGCCTGTAGGTGTAACACCCTTTGATAAGATGACCTTCTGGTCATTAGTCCGGACAATATACCACAGTCCTTCATTTATCCCAACAAAGAACCAACGAAATATATTTTCGATCAATTTTGTTGGTGCACTGTGCATTTTATTTTCTTTCGCAAGCAAATTATAGCAAACCACTTTATATTAAATTTAGTTGGGCCATATTTTCTAAACCAGAAAGTACTTTCAGATGTATTACATTCATCCTGTTGGTTGTAATTTAAAAACAAAATAGCGTCAATATCTATTAAGGCATTACTTGTTATAAGTAAAACTACGTAAAATTGTAAGCGTAAAACTGCAGTATAAAATATTAAAATTATAGGTACTGCTTCGGGATCAGGTTAGTCTGATTCTGGCAATGTCAGTTATACTTCAATTAATATTAAACGTCGTAAAAAATACATACATACCCATCAAGGCAGCTAGGTGGCTTTGTGATCGTGTCAGTTTATTGCTGACAAATGGCATTGTCATCTATTTTTCTATTAATATCTACCAAGCCATGCTGTCTGCATAAGACCTAAACTATATTGATGAGCTGTAATGACAGCGAAATAAATCTATCTGTAGTTGGTCGCACTGTATACAGCATAGCGTAGACATGTATTTTCTTGCCCGTCAGTAAAAAGTGCTGCGGGGGTCTGCTGTCAGGTTGATGTATGCAGATGCATGCCAACGAATTTTGTATCAGAAACCGTGATCCCATTAGTGGAATCTTTTAAATACATACATACATTCTTTTAACGGTTTACAGTATAACACTAATCAATTATGCTTATGATTGCGGTTGATTATATCGATGGCCAGGTATTAACTACACAGTTACAAGATATCAATGGAAGGATAGCATATTTGATCCCGATGTGTGAAAAAGACTTTTTATACATTAAGGGTGCTGTGTATAAAACTTGTATTAACGCTGAGCGCACCGCATTTTTGGAAATTTGATTCAAAAATTTTTAATAAACACTTATGGGTTGGAGTAGTGCCTTCTTGATATCAAGATGGCACTGCTGAACCTTCTTAGGTAGCTTTTTATCCAAGTATTAGTTGAGTCTAACAAAATGGAAACTACATTGCCCTTGACGTCCTCTTTATATAAGCAGCAAATTTCCAAATTCTTGAGAACTCTATATTAAAACCTTAATTTTGGTAATCAATTGCTCTTTCAGTCCATGAGTATTTTTGGTATCTTTGATCACACCTATACCAAACATTCTGTCTTATTCAAGTCATCTAAATGATTCATTAAAACAAAACACTAATTTAGAAACTATTAGTAAAAACTCACTGATTAAAAAATTTGAGGATTTATTTTCTAATTGTGAGATAGACATGTTGCTTCTGTAAGCTGTATAAATTAAACATATCCCCCTAGGCTTTTCAAAGTCCCTTCTCCCGCAGCAGCCAACAGGTTGCAACGATCCAAACTCAAGCTGGTTGTGAGATAGCGAAAGAATTTCTTCAACATAACTCCATTTTCAGATAATGGACGAAATTAAGGCCGGGATACAATACGTGTTTCAAACTCGGAACGAACTAACTTTGGCTGTTAGCGCGTCCGGCCACGGAGGTATGGAAGCGGTTTTAAGTAACCTGCTGGAGCCTGGCGATAAGGTGCTTATTGCCGTTAACGGTATTTGGGGCAAAAGGGCCGCCGATATGGCCACGAGATACGGTAAGTAAATGGCGGTCAGGTTTAAGTGCAGCTACTGGATTTAGAATTTAGATTAAAACGTCCAAAGCTACCTTGGGAGTGTAACTATGAACAAAAAATGTTTACCGCCTGTTAAGTCAATACGTCTGCATTTGTCAAGAGTGCTACATATGCAGAAGAATACCTTATAATAAACACTGCATAGTAAGCTATTTAGAAAGTCGTTTGAAATGAGACGCTGTCAGCTAAATGACACAATTAACCAAGTTCTCTAAATGGCAGTAGATCGTCTTTGGTGAAACCACACTTTTTGAGACTACCTTAGAGCCCTCTCCAATCCACTTTTTCATCAAGACCATGCACGACCAGTTGTAGAGTTATTTTTGGACTACTATGAACAAAACGTCAATTTTTTGCATCAAATAACAACTTTGGACGTTGATTTTTTTCATATTTTCCTTCCAAAAAAAAACTTTATAGATCTCATACCTAATAATCTTCCGTCTTGCTTATATCGTGTTTCATACACTGTCCATTCTTTCCTTTATATGTATAATTCCTTTATGTACTAATTGCAGATCCTGTATTCCTTTCCACACATTTCCAAGCTTCCCCATCCATATTGTCCTTAATTCCTTGCATTAAAGTTTCTTTAACTTGTATACTTATATTGTCTAGCGATAGGTACAGGTATGTGATCAAAAAATATGAAGTCATTTGTCCATTAATATCCACCGTTTATCCTATTAATTAATTGGTTGAATAACGGAGGCCCCAGCTTGATCGATTTGGGACACCTTAGTGGGGAGGAAGCAAGCAAAGCGTGAGGGTTTCCGCGCTGCAATCAACAAGTTTTGCGGATTAGAACAAACCTTTAGTATAAACGAACAGTCCAGATCCAATACCATGGCAGGCACTCAGAAGGCTAGCATTATTTAGCAAAACAAAAACAAGTGGTGTAAAGGGCAAAGGAAATGAAAGAACAAGGTATAATTGAAGAATATAAAAGCTTGTGGTCTTCACCCGTAGTCATTAAAAATGATAAATCACTTTGATTCTGTGTTGACTATCGCAAGCTGAATGACATCACAAAGAAAGATAGTTATGCATTACTCAAGACTTGACAACGCATTGACCACTCTTTCTGGATCTACTTGGTTTTTAAGTTTGGACTTAAAGAGTGGATATTGGCAGGTAGGAATACATCCATAGGACATAAAGACTGCTGCGTTTACCACCAGTTCGGTTTATATTAGTTCTTGGTGCCATTCACCTATGAAATGCTCCGGCGACGTTTGAACGAAACTGGTGTTGCGTGGACTGACGTGGAAAACCTGCCTAGTATACCCAGATGAGCTTTTAGTTATGGGGCACACCTTCGAAGAGCAAATTTCAAGCAGCGAATCTAAAATTGAATCCAAAGAAGTGTGCACTTTTGCAGAAGAAAGTAGATTTTTCTTGGACATGTGGTTTCAGCGGAGGGCACGGTAGTAGATAGAGAGGTTATACGCATGACCGTATGGTAACTGTATGCAACTGCAGCCCAGATTATTAGTCTTAGGCCCCGTTGCACAAAGCGTGGTTAACCAGACACCCTGGTTAACACGCGGTTAACCAGCCGTTGCCATAGGCAGCACCAATGAAGAACCCTTAAAAAGAACCGTTTCCATGACAACTGCCCCTTGACCGCGTGTTAACCAGGCGGTCTGGTTAACCACGCTTTGTGCAACGGGACCTTAGTGTGGTAGAGAGAGGTCTAGTAAGAGATGCAATATAGTGGTAAAAGTGCTCGCCAGTAGCAGGCATAACCATACATTCGGTGTGGTCTTTGAGTGAAGTTCTTTGAAATAACAAAAATGTGAAAGTATTGTGTGGTGCCGAACTGTAACAGTAATTCCTCCAATAGAGCTTTGTATGCAAAAAAATTTTTAAATTATAGAAATGCTCCACATATAGGGATCATCTCTATCGAACAGATGTTTCTGATACAGCTGGTCCTTCATCTACACTTACTATTTTAAAATCCAGAAGACGGCTAAATCATCCAAATCAGATCATTTCACAGTTAAAAAAAAATAAAAAATATTTTAATCAAACATATTCACAGTGTTGTTTTTGACAATGTAGTGGATGGATTGTTTTGAAACACATTTCGTTGTAAAGAACACGGAGCAGAAATATTTTCAAAATTTTGTTTATTTTTATATTATAATGAGAATTTAATAGTATACTATAAGCACAATGAAAGAGATACTGATAAATCAAGTGCAAGAAAGAAGAAGGAATCTAAGTTACAGTTTTTTTTAACTTTTAGATCTCCATGTATGTGCATTTTTAATAAACGTTGACTGCAGAGAAGCACCACTTTTTATTTCCTAACGCTCCTATTTGATATACTTCTGAAGTTTAGTGTAAAATAAGTATTACCCTCATAATATAAGAAATTTATAGAATAGTCGTATTTCTGTACTTAATTCCCATCCGTTGGATGTGGAAGTATTGCTCATTCGCTTTAAAATGATCGAAAACGTCCAAAAACAAAATTTGAGTAAAAATTTCGTGTTTGTATCTCTGTCTGTGTGTTGACGCGATACCTTTCGAAAGACAACATATGAACTTGGAATTTGGCATACATATAAATCTCAAGTAGCCCAAGCAACATGTTGTTTTTGGGGTGAGTAGAGTATAGGGCTTCCTTCCCTAAAATTGTGGGGTAACTACCCTTTTTGCAAACTTTTATTTTTTGCTTTTTAATATGTGATTAGTAGTATAATTGCGAGTATTATTAGTCCCTATAAATTTTCGATGCAGCAAACTGTTTAAAAGAAAAAAACGGTAATTTAAAAAACCGTTTTTTTTCCCAAATATCTCAGAAATACTTAATATATTCACATATGAAAATACCATCCGATAGGAAATAAAATTTCTCAGAAAAAAAAAGGAGTTTACAAATTTATGGATTTTTGCTAATATCACGAGAACCGTTTCTCGTAGAAAAAAATGTCTAGAGACAAAAAAATGCTCAAAACCTCATTATTGATGGTATAATATAAGAAATAAAAGCGTAAATTTCATTATGACAACTTGATCTGGAAGTATTGATTCAATTTGCACCGCATTTTCATTATCTGACGTAAATCTGTTCTAAAATTGTTGCACAAGTAACAACAGAATCTTATTATTTCCACATTCTTTTAAAGATAAATGAACCATCGCTATTCGCTTAGGTAATTTTGGGAATCAAATTGATATTATCAACACAGCGTGCGCTGTAAAGTAACCTTATGCAAAGCGGAGCGATTCGCACTATGCTCTATCTCTCTCTAACGTGACTGGCTACGAAATCGGCCTGCTCCACACGGCATCGTGCCTGTACCTCTCTATCTACTACCGTGGCGGAGGGTATCTAGATTCCGTATGCTGGTGCAACCCTAATTACGTTACAAACAAGGAAATCATATCTAACGAACTTTTGAAAACCGTTGCTATCTACCCCCAAATATTTTTAACATTTCTGATTCACACAAGCGTTTATTTTAGACATCCAATCAAAATTGCTTTTAAATACTATCAAAACTGCAGTACATCCATTCAATACATTATTTATACAAACTTATTTGAAACAGGTGCTGTTGTGGAATCTATAGAGGTTCCACCGGGCAAGAATTTCTGCCTTAACGAAATCGAAAACGCCATTAGACGACATATGCCAGTTTTACTGTTTGTGATTCAAGGAGAAAGCTCTACTGGCGTTTATCAGCCAATAGAAGGATTAGGAGAGATTTGTCATGGGTAAGAGGTGCTTCTACTCTTGAAAAAGTTTACTAAGTTATATCACTTTCGAACATAAATTTTAGGAGCTACTTTACCTTTTGCATTATATTCGGGTGTGTAAATTTTTTGTGTTATGATTTGAAAAGATTCAGCCATGCAATTAAAAATAAACCAAATAATTTAGAAGGTCATGAATTACTAAGAATGTTTATTTATATACCACAAAATGGTCAGAAAACCACTATAAAATATTATTTGCTATCACATAGAATAACATAAAATTACTTTTTAATACAATAGCAAAGTTAAATACAATGATTTTAGATACAATTGCCTTCTCGCTGTTGACACAGTCGCTTCCTTAGGCGGAGTACCGTTTTATGCCGATAAATGGGAAGTAGATGCCGTCTACAGTGGTTCTCAAAAAGTTCTTGGAGCTCCTCCAGGATTAGCACCGATTTCGTTTAGCAGTAGAGCGCAGTAAGTTCGTTAGAACTTAGTTACGTTAGTTACTGCAGGCGACTAGTTTTAAATGCATCGTTTTAGGACAAAGATATTCAAAAGAAGAACCCCCGTAAAAGTGTTTTATTGGGATATGACGATACTAGGCGATTACTGGGCGTGTTTCGGAAGACCTAGAGTGTAAGTTTTCTAAAAACAAATGATAATCGGATACTAATCAATAATTATTTATCAAAGGTACCATCATACTATTTCGGCAACTCTTTTGTATGGTTTACGGGAAGGTCTAGCAATGATAGCGGAAGAAGGATTGCAGAATGTAATTAAACGTCATCAAGACTGCGCAAGACGACTTTATGATGGCCTCAGAGAGCTAGGACTAGAACTTTATGTAAATGAGCCGTTAGCTAGACTACCAACAGTAACCACGATCAAAGTTCCTGAAAATGTTCAGTGGCAAGATGTTACAGGATATGCAATGAAGAAGTAAGACATACGTTTACAAGTGATAGCGTTTTATTTATTAATTTAACGACGGGCTTTGATTTTTTGTTCTAGAAATACGAAATGTTTATTTTTTTTAAGTTTTGTTACGGGTCGCAGTATCATCATGCCATTAATACAATTTGTATCAATTAGTAATTATTTGTATTAATACTAGAACGTTGCAGTTTGGACATCACCTAATTTTTTTTGTTAGTTGATCTGTACTGTACCATCGCCCTTTTTATGTCGTCCTCAAATTTGAAACACATATCTATAAAAATGTATCATTATTGCCTAGCAAGATACTAAGGATTGAAGAGATGTAATGTTATTCAAAAGTTGACTAGCTTTAAAACAAAAGGCGATTTAAAATGGCAATGGTACAGTTCAATTATGAAGCTAAAAGTCACCTTTTCGCATTTGGTAAGAATAAGTTTAGATATCAATACAGAACTTGTAGTGTGTAAGCATCCTTTCGATTTCATTCTGATGAAATGAGGGCAGCATTAACAGCACAATATTCTAGAAATCGATCGTGAGATAACTTTGTCTAGCTTACTACAGAGCAAAATTTGTTTGAACGAGTCTGAATGTTTCACCCAAACCAATCCGTTTGTTTTTAAGAGTACTTATTTTCATAATCATATTTCATCACATTTTGTAGTAKCTATATACTTAAACMTTGTTAATTACGCTTCCTAAGTACAAACAAGGTTTTCCTAGACTATACATACCGAACCCAACATTATTACAATTTAATTACGTTTCATTAAAATCCTGTATTCTTTAATCAATGTTTCAAACAATTTCAGTCATCTGTTGGAGATTAGTGGTGGACTTGGACCAACCCAAGGAAAAGTTTTCAGGATTGGATTAATGGGATATAATGCTACGGCCATGAAAGTTGACTATACACTAAGAATACTAAAAGAATCTCTAGAAGCGGCAAATAAAGGACGAGCGAGTAAACTCTAATGTAGTTTTGTTTCTCATTTATGTACCTATGTAAACGATATGAGTTTGTTTCTGTAATCGCATGATATAAAAATGTTTATAATTAATTTTAAGACAGCAATTAAATAAAGTATAGACATTATTTATATTTTAGTTTGGAATTCTGGCTGAAGTTCTGGTGTATCTTTTATTACGAGTAACTATTATAATTAGGGAAAAACTTTCGTAACCCTTCTACAAAAAGATTGCTTTGTTATTTATACCATTAACAGATGTGGGAGTAAAGCTATTTGACATTTTTTCTCTTTTTTCTTGTTTAGTTCTGAATATGCCATAGAGCAATTATATGTAGGTACAGGGTGTCCCATTTTCATTGTAATTGTAGGGTATCTCGGTAACTATTAATACCAGAGGGTTGCGGTTCCAACATTAGTACTTTACTTTTTTGTTGCCATCATCATTTTTATAGTCTTTTATTTTGAAGCTTAGAAATGTATATACAAAAATACTGTAAAGACATATTTGATAGATATTATTATTTTGGGTCCAGTAAGGCACTCATTCTTTTAAGGGGTCAAATTTTTGACATATAACACAAACTTGCATTTTTCAAAATTGAAACCATAGTTAGCTTTGCTATTGTTAAAAGATATTTTTTTCTGGTTAAGAAAATATACATTATTAGGTTTATTTTCAATAAGTCTGATATTAGATTTTATGTTTACATCCAAAAGGCTATGTAACAAGATAAAACACAGTGTAGTATATATTCTTAAGTAATAAGTTTAATTTATTAGAAACAATATACTCTTATTTTTAATATCTAGGCTAGTAGATTTTGGGGGTTTTTGACTATGAAGGATTTAAATAAGTGTACTCTTTATTCCTTGCCGAGCTTTCAACCTTATATTAAGCAGGGATCAAAAACTCAAGTAAATGAATCATTCACTAGGTTCACATCACAATATGTACGTCTTAAACTAATCTCACATTATTGGTAAGAGAAAATGTAATACCCTTGTGTATACATATTATTATATACACAAGGGTAATACCTAACCATTGTGACATTAATACTTACCATCAAATATATTTAAAATTGTAGAAGCCCTGAAGAAGACAAAATAAAGTCGAAAGCTCGCCTATTACCGAGTACACATCCTACATAGTCGAATACCTCAAAATCCACCAACTTAGATATTAACAACTTGCGACTGCTACTCTTATTTTTATATATACTTAATGCTTATAATGGTGTGCATGCAGTTATTTTGTCAGTAATCAAGAATGCCATGTAAATAATGAAAATTACTGTTTGTTTGGAAATAAGTAACTAATGGTGCAGTGTTAGGCATCACATTATTTACATCCATTTCGACGGAGAAAATAAATTGGAATAATAGCAGATATATTGAAAGTTAACCTAACAATGTGTACATTTTCTTAATTAGAAAATATATATATCTTCGACCATAAGAAATTCCAACTATGGTTCCCATTAAAAAAATAAGTTTTGTGTCATACTATCTCCAAATGAGACCATTTTAAAAAAGTATGCCACTGATTCACAATAACAATACATGTCTATCAAAAGTGTCCTTAAAATTTCTTTATTTTGAGAACTGAATAAATATTAGATTATTCAAAAGTAGGCTACACCTTTAAAATAATAAAAGATGGCATAAAAATGATGATGATACAGTTCAACTCACAAGAAAAAAGTGGGACAGTGGTGCACAAACCGCAACAGTTACTGAGATACCCTGCAATTAGACAAAGGTGGAATAGCCTGGACCGTGTGATTTATTACAAATAAGAAATCCATGAACTGAAGATTATATGCATAAAAATAAAAAATTATATCTATCTACCTTAGTATGTACCTTTGAATATATTCTATATTCAAAGGTATGTACCAATGGAATGGAAATACATGGTGCTGAAGTTAAAAATATAAATTACATTTTCTTCTAATATATTTTCGTCTCTTACACTTAACTATCGGTACAACTTAAAAATCATGTTTTTCCCTACCTGTAATACATAAAAAATATATTCCTTATTAACGTCACTAGAAGCAAAAAAACGTGTTTTTTATTTTGTCAGTTTAATATATATTGAGGAATTAAACCATTATGTCCATTTGACATAAAAATCAAAATGGGCACGACTGGAAAAAACATGCAAAAAATGACGTTGAAAAAAATTGCATAGAGAAGAAAATGTTCAAAGAGTGATTACTCTATTTACAATTTGATACACCTAATCGATTTATATGACACCTCAAAAAAATTGTTTGAGGGAAGAACGTGGGTTAAACCTTTATGTTCATTCTGACTTCAGTAAGCACTTGTTGAATGTCTCGAATGAAGGCAGTTCCAAAATGAGCACAAAAAATTGGCAACTGCAGAATAGACGCACTTGTTCAACATCAAAAAAGTTCAAAAATTTTTTGTTTTGCTTAATGGGTGTTGTTCAACCTAATTTTTGATGCAGGGTATGATGGTATATGTCAGATTTAGATGAAGACATACATGATACCTAAAAGTTCAAATGGGTGTTGTTGGTTGTTGGATACAATATTTTGACGATATTGGTGCATCTGAACTTTGGATTACGACAAAAGGCAAATTCACCATGATATCTAAGGGTGCAAAAAATCGGTTTTCTTCATGGGTGTCTTTGAACAAGATTTTCCCATACAGAATTTTATATATTGTTTCATGATTGTGGATGCTGTCAGATGGTGCATGTGAAATTTGGATAAGACTATGGCCATGCACCATGTAAATGGGACAGTTCGAATTAATTATTTACTACTTTTGTCTCGCATTGGGGAGAAAATGTTTGATACAGATTCCTTACGTCCTTCTGTTTGTTTTCTTCTCCCTCCATCCACTACTATCTAGCTGACCACGCAGTCCACTATTTACCATTTGCTTGAATCACAATTTGTGATGTACATTTTCAACCGTTTAACACATTATCTTTAAAACTACCAAATTATGGGGAGYAATCCATCAGAATTAAGAATCAGCTTCACTCAATCAACATTMGAGGTAGGAAACTGTAATTGTTGTTTCCGTATTTACACTACTTGTAAACCTATTCTTACCATTAAACATTTTGTTGTGCATACTTTTATTTTAACAAATTAGTTTTTATATTGTATTTTAATGTGAAGTGTTGCTTTAGTTTGTAAATCTGCGGCTTCAGGTAAAATAAACGTATGTATTTTTTCTACTTAATGACAAGATGATAAAGATAAGGAGACCATAAATGAAACAAGTTTTATCAAGCATTTATGTATTTCTAGCTAGCAGGTACACTTATGATTTAAAATAGCTGTTATAATATGAAGGCAAACTTCTCAGTTAGAACCATATCCATTTGTACCCTAAAGTTGAATATTAATAAATTAACAAAATGCAATCATAAAGGCCCGCATAGTTTTTTCTTTAATAATACACATCCTAATCATAAAAAAGTTAGTTCAGTTAAATATAAGTTGAGAACTAAATGTACATCCCTAATCTTCTAATAATATACAAGCGTATAGTATGTGTTTTGTATTTACAAACATTTTCACACAATTACGGGTAAATATCCTTCACCATTTTCTTAATATTAAAGCTGATGTTTCATACCTAAACTGGTGAAGGATATTTGCGATTAATATAACATAATAGCTTTTGTACACTCAATCACATCCATGCCAAGATAAAATACTGTATTGCTGCAAAGGAGATTCCAATCTTATTTCAATTAGATTATAAATGCTCTTATGAGTAAAGACTTCTAACTTTAAGTACTAGATTTTGTTGTATGTCAGGGTTTACAAAAGCACTTAATGATCATCTGCACCTCTAACTGTAAATCTAAATGTTTCTAATTATTTTGAAAACAAGTAATATGCCAACATGTTTGCAAAATTTTGTTTAATTATGTGCTCTTTACCTGATAATACTGATAGACATAAGTATAACAAAACTCAATATAAAGTCATAAAACAAATTTTCATAAGCAGTTAACAATGCAGACTGTGCTTTTGCAAGAAATGGCACCATAATATGCACTACTACTAATTAAGAAATTAATTCACATCGAACAGAAGGCCTTTGTACAAAAACGTACAACATACAGCAACGTGTAGATTACCAGCAATCTACAAACTGATAAAATAAACAGTATAAATATTATACAGAATAAAAAAGTATTTCATATTTTGTTATTTCTGTTCATCTTCTTTGTATTATAATCAGCCTTTATCTCTAGTGAGTATTTAGTTCCATTACAAAAGGAACTACTTTTGTTTCTATGCATGGAATAATTTAAATAGTGTATGTTAAAATAAATTAAACCAATCTGTGCTGCCACTTGCAACTAAATAATATGCTGGTTATAATATTATAAAAATAAATTAGGTAATGCTGCAAGTGGCCGCACAGAGCCGAAACAATATATTTACTGATATATGTACATACTTCTCGGTCTTCTAAAATACAAATAAATATGACAGCTCCCCATTGATCCTGCTACTGTCTTTCAGTCTTCTT
Source organism: Rhyzopertha dominica (assembly GCA_025024175.1). NCBI lineage: Eukaryota > Metazoa > Arthropoda > Insecta > Coleoptera > Bostrichidae > Rhyzopertha > Rhyzopertha dominica. Next base: position 20,199,139 of record QCXZ01000138.1, read on the forward strand.
TGGTAGAAAAGGGTAACTTGGACATAGTCCCCTATGACAACAATCCCAATCCTTTAAATGGAAATCAACCATTTCGATTCTTCCTTTTCCTCTGTCTGAATTTTCTACATCTCTTCTTTGTCCGTAAGTCCAACTCTGTTTCACACAGGTTATGGGAAGTGCAAGGGATTTTCTCACATTCAGAATGTCCATTCTGCAAAAAAATAATAACGGAATTACAGTCTGTAAGTATTATCAATACAGGCAAAAGATGTTTAATAGAAACTCTAAAACTTTAATGAATGTTACACTAAAATCACTGTAATGGAATAAATTCAGTGCATCAAATGCGTTTTCTTTTTAACTGCACTAACAATTTGATTAGTGCTTTAAAAAGTGGACACTTTTGTTTAAAAGAAATGTATACAGTGTATATCATATTTAAGATATGACAATAAGATTGCCTTATGCACACTCATTGCGGAGACATATGCACATTAAATTATTAATTTGTGCAAAGTTTTGTAAAAACCCTTTTTTACTGATAATAAATTAGTGTAATGTCAGCTAGGTATACAATAATCATGAAAAATATCTTAACTCTAACATTGTGGAATTTTGAATGCTTTTTTCTCGGAAAACATTATGCTAAATGGTGAGGTAATCTGACAAAATTTTCATTATTGAGCAAAAGATAACCCATAATGGATGATAAATGACCCCAGTCAGTTTGGGCAAGGATTTTTGGTGAATGGGTATTAGGAAAATCATAATAGAATATATTATAATATGGAATTCTTGTGAAAAGAAAAAGTTTAGAATTTGACCCTTGTATTACCTTGTCCTGTAGAGATGATGTCTCAAAAAGAAACATCTGGTTTCAACAAAATGATGCTGCTTTTTATTTTGCAAAACTTGTCCATGATAAAAATTTATATTTCTAGGCAGATGGTTTGGCATAATAGGACTCACTGACAGACCATCAAGGTTTCCGGACCTCACTTCCTTTGATTACGTTTAATCGAAGTACTTCAAAAAGTTTTTCAGACGAACTCAGTAAATGTTAAGTAAACAGTGAAGTAAATATGACTATTCAGATGAAGTTCCAGTTGTTTTTTGGGCATTAACTTTGATATAAAATGTTTTTCTTTAACCTACTATACATGAGATGTGAAATTTGGGACAAACTGTATACATTTTTTAAACGCAAAGACCATTACTTACATATTTTAGTTGACTATCTATTGTAAAAATTTTAATCATATCTGCAGATCTGAACAATATTTTCTGTATATGCTCTCGAATAGAAACCCTATATTATTTCCTACAACATAGCCAATTCACAAGCTAAATTTTAATTTAGATATAACATAGGTAAATTCAACTAATTATGTACCTGCTCATAATGTTAATTTTCGTACAGACTGAAGACAGTTTTTGATATAATAAAAAATATAGTGTAAAAATTTTTTACTTACCGTGCAAGTGCATGTAATGCATTTGTATTCCCCTAATGAACTAATGTATGGATGGTACTTTGTACCATTCGGATAAGGATTTTTGGGATTGCTATTATTAGGGCATCCACCATCCTTCAAAATCTTTTCAGGTGATGGTTCACCAGGTTTTCTTCTTGGCATGAGTGGCTTAAGGGTTACCATGTGGCGCTGATCCTGCACATATGATGGATCATGTGTCAACAGAGCAGATTTGCCACACATTTTATCATTTGAAAGTCTACTGCACTTTACTTCAAGTAAGAGTGGGTCGCAAACGCACACTGTGCATCTGTCAAAGCCATTCGGGATCAAGAATGGATGGAACCTGCTGCCGGCAAAGTAAAACTGCGATGCGAAGTTGCACCCCTTGGGAATGCTCGTGTTATTTTCTTGTATGGTCGAATTTGAACATACTGAGCAACACTGTTCCGTATGTTTCACTTGTTGGCTTTTCGGACAGTCCACCTCGGGACACACCATCGTGTCACACTTGTATTTGCCATTCTGGCAGAAACACATTGTGCAAGGGTCCTCCGAAGAAATCCATTGGGCTTCTTCTTGGTAATATTTTTCTTCATGGAAACAGACGCTTGCTTGAGGGACTTCATTGTCATCTAATGGCTGATCAACTGAACCTTCCACTGAAGACAGACAGCTCTGGGGTACTACAACCTGAAATACAAAAAAAACTAATCAATAAATGCTACATAACAATCATACAATCATCTCTCCAGAATAACAGTACCGTTAAAATCTTCTAGAAGAGTATGTCAAAGCTAATGCTTTGATTTTATTTCTGTTTTGTAAATTTTGGCATCTACATAATATAAGCGTGCATGGCAGTCTAATTCATAAAATGATAATGTCAACACAGAAATTACTCATAATTAAAAAAATGTTAGTTGAATCACAATCGATTTTCGATTTTAAAGTCTTGTTGCAAATATCCTTTCATCACAATATACAGTTCTCAACAAAAATTAATAGCACTAGAGAAAACTAATTTTAGAGATAGTTCATGTTTTTCTCCAAGACTTGAAAACAGATTGTTGAGCTGAATTCATAAACCTTATACAAATTAAACTAAATAAGTACAAAAGCATTTGGTCTAGTGAGAAAAGAAAGGTTGCATAAAAGAAATCAACTAATGCTAATGTACAATTTGGTATATGTAACAACTTGAGTAGTTGGAAAGCTAAAAAAAATTAAAATTGGTGGAGCACTTTTGACACAGAAATATTATTGAAACTATTTGGACCCCTCATCATGCAACGTTTTAATAATCATAAATTATATTTCGAGCAGTCAATAATAGTAAATGTATTTATGAAGTAAACATTCTACTACAAAACATTGTTCTCCTAGCACAAATAGAACAGGCAGAAAAAAGTAATGGAAGAGCATTTAAAAAATGGAAAAAATGAAGATAAAGATATAATAGAAGAAAAGACCAGCAATGAAACAGATGGAAGGGACAAAGAACAGGAAATTGACAAAGTAGCACATAAAATATAATCTCACCATACAGCAGATCACAACATTCGTCAGGTTATAGATACATGTGGTAGGATTTAGGAAAGGACGACAAATTATGCCTTTTTATTGGGAAAAGATGGAATCTAATGAAAAGCAAAGCTACCGTCTAACAGAAACACATTATTGTCAAAAATCAAATGTAATCAAGCAACTACAAGATTACAAATTGCTACGACTCAAAATTAAAATTATTTCCTGAATGATATGTATACATTACCATTACAACCAAGAATAAATCAATTCAATAACTGACTGACTGTAACTTTATAACAGTGAATGAGACTTGTGCCTTGATTCAGCTTTTCTACATTTCTGGGATATATAAAGCAAATCTTCTAAATTTAGATTTTTGGGCAAATTAAGGGGAAGGGGTCGAAAGGTTAGACTAACAATGTCATTAAAGCATTTAAAATCAGAAACAAAGAGTTCTCATCAAAGTTGCATCAATTAGCCCTGATTTGAAAGTTCTTATGTAAAATGGATATAGTCTATCACAATATGTACCATCTGAGCCCTGCAAATACAGATGATTCGAATCTTTACAATATGTGATGCCTCAATGTACTACACAGAGAATACTAGATTGTTTGTGGGAGCTCAGTAATATGGTAAGCTTTTCTGCGTAATTTGGAAGTGATTTTACCAAGACTTCTCTAGCTCATCCATAAACAATTCTGAATGAGATATTACTATAATGATAATGATTAGTACGACAGATCCAGAAAATGAAGATAAGAAGAAGAGTAGAACACCAATCAGCTATAATAATTTGAAAGGAGAAGTGAAGTTAAGCCTTTGGTATATACACAAAACCAGTTCTGTTCCATGTTATCTGCACTAGACCTAAACTAAACTGACAAGCTATAATAATAGCAAAACAGCTCTATCTGTAGTTGGTCGAGGTGCAGCATGGCATATAGACATGCATTTTAATGAAAGGAAAAGTTGTTGTAGACATATTGTGTATAATATAATTAATGCAACACTTGTCTGAATGTTACTGTAATAAATTCTTAAGTACTATTATCTAAGATGTTTGCTTAAAAGTTTAGGAAAACGTTTTTATTTCATGAATCTACATGTTTACATTGAAATATTTTATGAGGTCATACTGTGTTTGTTTGTGTCTTTACTCAAGTGTAATCATTATTGCTAGTTCATAAAATAAATCAATTTTAATTAAATATGACGGCCATGCAACCCATATTGTTACAAATTTCTAGATTCACTAGAGAATTAATTATTAACTACTACTATTATTTTCACCCTCAAAAAATGTGTTTCAAATCCTTACCTGTTTTAAAGTAGCAGCAAGCAAAGTGTTCTTTGTCCTTCTGTCTCTAACTTTGATAAATACAACTCCACTGTCAAGTAGGGTGAGTTCTTCTTTTGACAATGCCTCAGTAGGGCTTCCTTCAACTTGAATGTCCCTTCCAGTTTGAAATTCTTCTAAATTTTTGGTAATTACAGGAGCACCAGGAGCTATCTTGGGTAGTAGCTCCATTGACAACCAAAGCTGCCTTTCAGTATTTCCACATCCGCTAAGGGAAACATCGTAGTGCAAATGACAATCATTATCGATATTAATCCAAGCCACACCAACAGCTGATGCAGGTAAATTATAATCCTCACGTTTTAATAAAATGGGAGCAGGTGCATCTCGTGCTTCAGCCACAAATTTTGAAGCAAGCTTTCCACTTATCAAACTTGAATCGGTAGTGGTTGCCACATTAACCATTAGGTTACCAGAATAAAGAGATTCCACCATTTTTGGACCAAGCCTATTCAAAGTTCCATTCGCCCAGCCCTGATGAAAAGAGGGAGTCAGATCCTCTAGTTCTGTTCTTCTCTTGTTACTGGTATCAACCAATGTGATAATAACAGGTTTCTTTTCGTCATCTATGCCATCAACTTGAACATTGTAAATTAGACTGCCTTCATTGTTCAAGTAAAGCCAGGACAGTCCTAAAACCCCTTGCTGGTTAGCATTTCTGTCTGAAGAAGTTGAGGATAAAGCAGACTGGAAGATTTCACATGTTGCTTTTGCTACCACGCTACCACTTAGGCGTAAAGCATCGGGGTTCGAAACTGATGACACTGAAAGTACAAGACGGGCTCGTGTCAGCAGCCGCAAGTCAGATGGTGAAACTGGCATGCTGATGTTGATGAGATTTAAGTCATAATCTGGCTTCCGCACTGTTACTCTCTGGAAAAACAAAAGATTGTGGTGAGCTCCATTATGTGACATTTATGTAGAGTAAAACATAACACAGGATGTTTGAAATTAAATGGTTATTGTTTAGTTTTACGAATAATAATTTTCATACTAAAAACAACCTTATATAAAGAAATTTTTTATTCCTTTTAAACAGCTGTTGTTTCTATAAGACCGCTAATGATAAAGTAATAATCTTTAAAGTTTCATTGATGTTGCAAACAAAAGGCCCAAATCAAGTCTGTAAACAATCACTATAATTTTCGGCCGAGTGAAAGACATATTAAGGTACCCTCATGTTCTTGTGTCCTATATCTAGTATCCAAGCACCCAGAATCACAGTTGCTAGTTTTCTCACTAAGCAAAACAGGTATCAGAAGCCGAGACTGGTATTTGTGTACATGAAAGGAGTTCGATTGTGTATGTGAAGCATGACCAATATTATTATGTGTATGTTAATTTGTTTATATAGCAACATATTCTGTTGTTCAAAAACTGCATGATTTTTTTATATTTTGATTGTATGGTTCAATTATTCTAATATTAATAAAAATTAGTTTTTTCTGGTGAGTTACTTTATATGCGTAATAAAACAGTTTGCTAACATAAAATTTAAATTTTGTTGAGTAATTATGACAGTCAAATTTTTTTTATTTTACTATTTTTTTAATAATAGTAAGTAACAATGGTGTTATTTAGTGCCAGTTTCTTTAATTAAACATCAAATGTTAAGTTTGTATATTACTACTCAAGTATAAGCCGTGTACTTTCACAAATACATCTGCAAGATTCTACTATTTTTTACACCAAATTTTTCATTGCTGAATATATAATTTAATATAAATAATACCCCTAAAATTTAAAAATTCTATTAATTTACCAAATTTCGTGCTGCAAGAGGCATCTGGCGAGTGCTGTTAAAATGCTCCCATCAGAATTACAGCAGCAAAAGCTAGATGGCGCATGCATACAGAAATATATTTAATCACTTTGGTGCATGCATGCACATAAGTAATAAGCAAAATAGGTAACGTAACATACCTATAATAAATTTAAAAAAATTGTGATGGAATGTAGAAATTGGAAATTCAGTAAAATTAAAAGTTTAAAAACTACAAATAGAAAAATGCAAGTTTAATGTTTACAAGTTTACATTAAAATGTGGATATGAAACATTCACTCCTCACTCTTTTTTTTACTCTAATCTGAGACATTATTGCCAATACAAATTTCATGATAACTGCATTCGAAAAAAAAATGTTTAATAAGCCTGTTAGTTTGGTGACAAATAAAATTTAGTAAACTATTTTATTATGGTACTAATCAATTAACCAATTAACTATGAATTAAATTTAGATTCAATTTTAAGAAACTGATAAAGGAAATGTGTTGTTTCTGTAAGCATGAACTTTATAGCAAATGTCTCTACTACTACTTTTACTAATTATTATTAATTTCTTGATTTACTTTTTGTTTCTATATATATGTCAACGCATTTCCATGGTAGCGTATTTTTTTTGTTTGGTGTGAAAAATTTTTTTTTGGGAAAAACAGTGTGTATAAAATAATATTATCACGCAGTAGGTTCAGCTAGATATCTGCTTTTACATTTCTATTTATGTAGTATGGACCTATAATGTGTTACGCAACAATACCAGTCCACACAATACAAATCCGCAACAAATTGTTTGGCTGACATTCAAAGAAACAAAAAGAAATTAAAATTAATTAGTGGATTGTCACAAAAATGATAGAGCTTTTAAAAAAGTTAATAAAATTTTCACTTAATAGTGTGTTCTTATGTTTTGAAACGATACTGTTCTAACTGGCATATGACAATATGGTTTGAGCTATAAAATAATAAAATTCATTTATAAAAAAATGTTTTATAATTATGAAAGGCACATTTTTTTACAAATAATTTGAGCAAATTTTTCACGATTCTTTTTATTGAAAAGAGATACTTTCACCAATAAGAATTTTTTACGAGACGTAAAATTTTCGTAATTTCACTGTATTGATTTCAAACGGCCAAATTAATGCGAATTCCAAACGCAACATTAAACTATATTTCATGAAATGAGAACTGAATAATCAGTTCCGAATACCCACCTCTTGCAGAATCGTCTGCTTCTTTTCGTCCCAGCTCAGCGTGATGTCTATGGGGACATCGTACAGATCTTCCCGTGCGAATATCCCGTTGAAGACGACCGATATGTGTATTAATGGGGAGTACGCAGTCGAAATGGACACCATAGCGGTACCACCGGCACCAGCCATCATCAAGGAGTTGGTGCCAGGCGCTGGCTCCAGCAAAGAAGTGAACAGTTCCGTCAAGAGCACGGAGTCGTTGTACTTCTTCAGCTGTCCGCTGAGAGTGAATTCCGCCTGGTCTTTGGTGCCCCAGACGAGAACGGCGTACATTTTTTGGTCCTTCAGGAGACGCCTGGAAGTAATTATGAATTACGACATGCGGCGGCAGCGCGATATAATATTTCAGTATAAAACACTCGGGTGTAAGTGCAGTTGACGAGTTAAATCGGTTGCGATAAGGATTTGTAGGTCGAGAAGTATAGTTGCATGTTTGCAAGTGTACTTCACAATATCTAAATTAAGTCGGATCAAATATTGTCTTTTTATGGCTGACCTGAACAACGAAGTACTATCGATTAGTGTTGGGCGATACATCAAAATGTATCGATATTCGGTATCAATACGTATATACTGTACATCGATACACGTATGGTATCGTTTTCTGAGTATCGATATTCGTAGTATCGGATAAATATCGATCCAGGAAATAGCAAATCGATATAAAGTGAATTAAAACACTTCTTGTTTTATATAATTTACATCATTGTTTCTAAAAACTTTTCTATTCTTCAGCTTCGTCAGTTACTAGTGCATCATATTAAACATATCAATAATTTGTCACCATGCAAGGACAGCGAATTGAATAACTCAATTTTATTCAACTGAATTGTTAGTTTGCGTTTATTTGAACATTGTTGAGAAAAAAAACATTTAATGAAAAAGGTTGGACTAAAATAGTCATATTTGGGGATTTATTACGAGAATTAATTTATGGAGCATCCAACCAATACAAATAAAATTCACCTGATTTTTTATATTGCAACTGTATTACTAATTATAAAAAAGTGCATATGCACATACCTTGATAAGAGGTAAGCCATTTTTAAGACTTAATCTGGCATTTTAACGTAAACGATTTCTTATGAGAATCCAATATAATATATAAACACAAATTAGAGCCTCCAATAAATTAGTTATACGGGCACAATTTACATTATTGCAATGTTGTTTTATAAGAAGAGTTCCTATTGCGTTCCTATTGCTTTTTATCAAAACCGTAATCAAGCTATATGGTTTGACAGAGTAGGTATAAAAAATTTAAAGCTATACTAGAGTAAAGCCGTTGCCACTTTTTTCCACAATTTTAATTGAAGATAACGAGGATATGGTTGGTAGAAAATAAATGATTCGATACCACTCTCATTGGTATCGATCCAGCGAAATATCGCAACACCAAGTATCGATACAAAATATCGGGTATCAAAAGCAAAAGTATCGATACCTAGAAGCATCGATACGTATCGCCCAACACTACTATCGATGTCAACGTCTACTTATTATTATTTTGAACGATTAGTTTTGACATAATATTCAAATGAAGTGGTTAAAAAGAGGTTGACGAAGGAAGTGGAAGAATAAAGAAAAGCTTCATTTGCGTAAATGATCAAATTATGATCAAATCGAATAACAAGGGTCAGTTGTCAGTTGTCAGTTGGAGACAATATTAACGCTCCTTAGAATTATAATAAATATACTTAGGTACTCCTGTGTTAACAAATGGCAACTAATAAATTTGACCTTTAAGCATATAGTTCTATGCTAAAAAGAACGTGAATATAGTGTCATCACAACCTATAGAACTTAAAAAATTGCGTGGTTTCTTTGTTAATAAGATATATACAATAGGCCAAATGGGAGAATGGTAGTGCAATTTCCTGTATTATGTTAAAATGGAATATATTTACTTATTCTGAAATTATTTGGGATAAAAGCAGACACATTAATTTCGAAATTTTAAGCTTTCCAAAGCTTTTTGTTTTAAATTTTATTTTGTTAGTTTATTTGAATGCAACGGCATTTAGGAACATAAGCTTTTGCAGCCGGAGTCAGATTGAAATCTTGTATTTTGTTAGATTAGACAAAGTAAGTTTCGGAAAAAGGATCGATATTTCGTCTACTCTTGTAAGGGGCACTATCAGATTATAATTCCAATGATGTGCATCCCAACAGGTGATAACAACAACAAGTTCTGTCAGTAAAGATAAGCATAATCGCCGTATTTTTTTCTAACAAGGGAATGATAGATCGTTTTGTGTTAGAAACTTAGAAACACGTAGATACAGTGAAATCTCCCTCCCCTGAAAGGACGCGGACAGACGTTCTGCACAAAATATTATTAAAGTATCTCTTGAACAGACAGCACACAACGAAAGCGCGAGCAATTTCCCGGATGTAGATTGCAACTGTTTGTTCTATTTGTGCTTATTCGCCATGCACCTAAATTGCAACAAAATGTAAAATGTATTAACGCTAAAAGAGAAATGAGTGTAATGGAGGTGACTGTAAGATATTTGGCCAAACGTTTTCGTATCGGAGAGTCATAAGCAACGGAAGAAGTGAACTTTTGAATATATGGTATTCGAATTTGAATACGACTACTACTGTGAGCGTGAAGTTTTTTTTTAGAAAGAAGAGGTAAATGTTACTGTGCTAAGATTGGTTTGTTAAAGATAAAAACAAAGGAAATGCCTTTATCAGTACAATAAGAGCGAAGCATGTGCATTTTTAGTTAAGTACGTCTTGCGGGGTGTATAGTTCAATGTAAAGCAAATAAAATTGCGACGTTCAAGATACGAAAACTTCAATGCATGGTTAGGATGGCTTGAAAAATTTCGTAAATGGCATAACATTGTATTCAAAGCCATATCGTAGAATGGTTTTTGAATAACGTGCCCTCACTGGTAGAAGATTATTTACCACAGAATATTTTTAACATTGGAGAAACGGTTTTTTTACTACCTTACCCTAACACTAAAGGACGAAAAATGTGTTGGTAGGAAACTAACCAAACTATTGCTCTGTCTAAACATGGTTGGGGACAAAAAAATTTTTTAGTGATTTGTACAGCACGAAAATCAAGAGCGCTAAAAATATATATTATATATGTTAAGGAACTGTCCGTAATTTGGAAAAGTAACCGCAAGGCACAGATGACTTTCGAGTTTATGGAGGAATGGTTATAAAAATCTTACTGTTTTTAGACAACGTATGTTCTCATCCGAAAAATACGGTATTGAAGAATATTAAACTAGATTTCTTGCCACCAGATTGCACATCAATTATCCAGCCGTTAGATAACGATATTATAAAAAACATATAAAACTTTTTATATAACAGTTTTGGTTAACAGTCTTTTGTCAAAAAATATCCGTTGATAACGTGAAACAATGCCATTTATTTAGAAAAGAACGCCTGGCAAATAGTTAAGGAAGCTACAATTAAGCACTGTTTAGGAAAAACAGGCCTAACTTATGAGTTATGAGGATGGTACGATACGAGCTCAGTTGATAACGAATTTTCAGAGAAAGATGGTTACAGTAAGACTTCAAAACGAGGATTTGCAAGGATTTTTCAATACTGTGGAGGATATGATGAATCTGATATTGAATCAAAATTAAAAATAAAGAACTATAAAGATGCGTTTGCTTCGCAACATGTAGGTTGACTCCACTGCAATAAAGATATTATCCGATTTAGAACCACACTCCTAAGATGCAGAGTTAAAAGCAAATAACGCTTCTGGAAATGTTGGAACAACATATTTAAGCATATAAGTAAATATCTGTATTTTTGAATGTACTATCGTGCCTGTGGGTAACTTTAACGCGAATATTTCAAAAAGATGTAAAACTTGAGGTTTAATTTTGATTCTCTCATGGACGGGCACCTCCCTTGAGTGGACATGTTTTAGGGGTCCGCAGGTGTCCGCCTAAGAGAGATTTCGCGGTATATGTTTGCTAAAAAACTACATAGTTGCAGTCGTTTTTTTATTTCTGTATTTAAACTGTCAGATTATAAATAAATAAATCTTTATTCCAACGGACCCAAAGGTCCATAGTGGACAATTCTACAAAAAGAAGATGGAAATCAATGTTCTAATACAAAAAAAAGATAACACTACAGATAACTTAAATATAAATTTATACATTTATATGCTACAGAGCATGCAAACGAGCATCTAAAAATTTATAATAGCCTTCTTAACACTATTTCCGCTGAAATTGCTGTAGAAAATATCGAAACTTAAATTAATCTCATTGTACAGACGAAAACTATACAACAGACGAGAGTTAAGGTGATGGTAAGTGCTAGGTGTACGATAATAAAATGTATTTTGAGAGCGAGAGCTACATCTAGGACAAATTATAAATATTTCTTTTAGTGATATATGACTATTTACAGAACCATTTAGTATTTTCTGTAAAAATATCAAGCAATGCATGCAAGAGCTGCATCTGGTTACAATGTCTGACAGGATACATATTAAACATTTAAAAAAACACATATTTTGCAAATTTTCGAACAATATTTTCAATTAGGTTAATATAAACTTGATAGTAAGGTTTCCAGACAACTGAGCAATATTCCAACCTAGACCTGACCAGAGAGTAAAAAAGAAGCTTTAGACTAGATATATTTGTAAATTCTCGAGTATTCCTAAATATAAAACCAAGAGTCTTCATTGCAGAATTTGTGATATGCAGAATATGAGGAACAAATGTCAGACTGCTGTCGAATATTATGCCCAAATCAGACACTTGCGTGCACCTCCCCAAAACATGACCATTTATATTGTAAAAATACGTTATTTTATTATTATTTCTAGTAAAAGACATTGTCTTACATTTGCTTATCAGAAGCATGGGCCTAATCTAGGTGTCCCTTTGACTTTAGATTATTTCTATTCATAAAAATCAAAATTTGGAAGGACGATTTATTTTGGCAGATGGAATCAAAGAAGAGCTTAAGTTCCTAAAGAAACAGAAATTTTTTGGATCACTTGTTATAATAAATATGCATAATTATATTAATAGGGTTGGAGCTTATTTTGAAATGTTGTTAAATAAACTCATAATACAATACTTGCACATAACTTCTGAAATATACTACAGGTTTTCTAATAGTGTGCAAACACATGACTGTATTTCTTTGTCCTATGGTTGTGATATTTAAAAATATTTTTTCTATATTATTTTCTTGGGGATAATACTGAATGAAAACATAAGTAAACTAACCTTCACCAAAAATTCCTAAATGAATTTGCGAAAAAGGAAGACATAAAAACAAAATATATAAAAATTACGAGGCAAATCCAGCAGGATGGGCAAATTTCTGGATCCGTTTCTTATAATTTGTGACCAGTTTGCATGCCATTGGATCATTATCTGCCAAATTAACATTTTTTACAGCGTTACGTTGGTACAATCTCTTTTTAACCATTCGCTTAACAAATATCAAAATCGAGAAGAAATTATTTAAATTGGTTATATAAAAGGAAAACATTTACCTGTACGTTCTAGGAAGCCGTCTCCACACCCCACAGACCTTCCGCGTGGCGTTCTGATAAACACTGTTGACGTACCCTCCAGCACCCGACAGCACGAAGTCCTCCAGTATCGTGCCGTTGTCCTTGTCAACGAACTGCAAGGAGCGCGGTCGGGCCGCCTTGTCGGAAATATAGAAGGAATAATAGAGGTTTTTCTTCTGGAAGAAGAAGCGACCCGTGGCCACCACGTTGTTTTTGTTCTGGTCGTCGGGGACGAGTTTCAGCTCGTCGTTTTTCAGCACCAACGAGGATTTTCCGGTCAGCAACGCCGCGTAATCTGCAAAGGAATTGAGCGATCAATCTTTGGTTGTGACGTGCACCAACCTGTGATAAGGATTGTAGAAAGGCGAAGACACACATGTTCCTGTCCGTATCTGGTCATTAAGAGAGGAATTTGCAATTGCAAGCAGCAAGAAGCGGAATTGCCCTTCTCTGCATCCATTAGAAATTTCTAGGTGCAATGTTGCAAAATTGTACTGTGCACTGCTAAAACATCGTCGATATAATTTTTAGTTGTTTAGTGTAGTTTCCGTTAACAATAAAGGTAGAAGTTTATACCTTCTGAGTAAGAAAAACATTCTCTATAAATTTATCTTTCCGAAAAATTACATAATCTTATTTATTATTTTTTATATTATTTCTGTACATTCTTAGGAATCTTCTGGTTCTAAAGCTGATTTCGTACAGAGAGTTTCAGAATTTAATTAAAGAGAAGAAGACTTACAGTTATATTTTTTCCTAGATAACCATAGGTTTTATATTAGGAATCAGTGCAGTTCTCTCTCGCAGGTATATTAGAACGAGAGCGTGCGGTCCTACGAAGTAAAAAATTGAATAATTAAATAATGATATTTTGCAAATTGAATTAATTTTTGTAAATATTTTTTACCTTACCCCGCATAATATTGCATATTGCTTCATAGTAAGATGCAGACTTTTGTCTTCTTCAATTTTTATCCTTACAGTGTATGCCTAATTTTTACTCCTTATTAATGAAAAAGAAAAAACTCGTAGCGGCCATATTCTGTTAATAGGGCTGTTGATTTTAACAGTTTATTACGGTAGAAGTATGTACCTATCGCTGCCCACAAAACCTCAAAATTTTGAGTAACTCTAGAGATGCTAGAAAACGATATCCTGCGATGGGTTAGCGAGTGATGTAGAAAACCAAAGTGGTATAAGTATAAAAGTTTCAACGAAATCAGATGAAATTGACCTTTGTCGTTTCGTTTAATAATTGTGGCTTGTTTTAATGTCTTAAAAGTAAATAATTTATGTTTTCAGCACGGATTACTTAGACATCCTATGAACTTTTGTATCACTTCACGTCATAAAATTTTTATGTATCTTTAATTAATAATTAAAAGAATGTTTAATGTTAAGCCGCACAACGCCTATCAAGCAACGGAGGGACTTTCATTGCTATAGTTACGGTCTGTTTGTATAACATTTTATATGTTTGATAGTTTATAATAGTTTAATTTAAGGCAGGTTGCTCAAACGCTGATCAATTGATCGCGGTTTTAACCTCGGATCAAACCATGGTAACCACGAATTTGAAGTGTTCCTATTTATTTCGCCATGGTTTGATCCGAGGTTAACATCACCATCAAATACTTGATCCGCGTTTCTTCAACAAGCCATTAGTGAAATATTTACTTTTTTATTTCTTACTATTGTTCAATATAGTAATTAAAAAAAAAACTGATATGGTAATGGTTTATGGAGAATGTCACAAAACTTCTCAACCATATTCAAATTTATTAATTAAGTACACATAAGAATTTTCTAATTTGTTTATTCGATTTAATTGTTATTTTTACATTTACTAGATTAATTAATTCATTAAAAGGTAACGACATTTTAAAATTATAAAGATAATGAGCCTGTTCACGTAATTTTAATTTTGTGTCTGATGTATTCATACGCAGCAATCAATAGTCCCAAAAATGTTGAATCTTTTTCATTATTTCAACAAAATTGTAAAATATGTGAATACTTTTCATTCTAAGCTTGCCTTTCTAATATTCTTTCTCTCTCGCGGGTGTGTTACAATGAGTAAAAATAATAGGTCTTAATACGTATTCTGTTTCAAACTTTTCATCTGAAATGTAACTTTTTTCTTGAATTGTGATTCGACTGTTTCTAGCACAAGATCGTAGTAATTATTTACTATCTACGAAAGCAAAACATTAAACTTGTATGAGATAAATATGGGTTTTCAACGTACTTTTGAAACCCATGCATGTATACTTATTATCATCGTATGTTTATGGGTATCAGGTACTTCAGAGCAATAGTACCTACTACTATCTTTAATTCTAGGAAACGAAACGTCCTTTAGATACACATGTACTTGTACATGTAATACTTTCTGTGAAATCTAAAAATACAAACGGGATTATTTAGCCGATAACGGACTGTTTTCAGCAATACTTTTTCAAAACAATAGCTTCTAGCAATTTCTCTACATTTTTTATAAGATTTCAAGAAAAGTATATCCCTATTAATTGGAAAAAATATATTAGCGACTTACGTTTAGACTTCTTATCCTCGTCATCGATCACGTACTGGGGCACTACGTCCTGCAGAACATCTGACGGTTCTGTAACAAAAATTGAAAATATAAATCACTGGGTGTGTAAGCTAATGGAACTGACATTTAACTGAATATATCGTAAATCTAAAAAATTGCAACGCCGAGTCAACACATTACACGTTACAAATCAATTATGCAGGTTTATAGAATTATTTATTCATAATTCTGCGTAGTGCTGAGTGCGTGGAAAGCACTACTCCTAAACGTCTTATTAATGTGGAATGTTTTGCAATT
The DNA here is from genome assembly GCA_025024175.1 of Rhyzopertha dominica. NCBI lineage: Eukaryota > Metazoa > Arthropoda > Insecta > Coleoptera > Bostrichidae > Rhyzopertha > Rhyzopertha dominica. The sequence continues at coordinate 20,214,900 of QCXZ01000138.1, forward strand.
TTTGTAACCGTAATCTAATTGAAGGAGATAGAGACATAGAAAGTGGTCAGCATTACGACTATTGCGAAAATATGTTTTTATTAGAGCTTTTTGCATGCTATAAATAGCCTATTGTCGTTCTTGCTGTTATATTAGCTAATAATTATGCGTTATAAGTGTTTTATTGAATAGAATTTTAATTGCTGTAAAAATGCAGACAATTAAATATTTTCTCTTCAAAAAAAAACAAAAAATATCAAACCTATGATGTCAATAGGAAGGTCTCGGATAGAAAAATTAAAAATCTAAAGGAATCTGCGGCACAACTCCTTTTATATAGTTGAACACGTTATATTTAGATGTTTCTATTCTAGACTTCAATTTTTGTACAGTAAACATATTATATCAAATGCTGCTATTTTCATTAAATATTACATAAATACAAGCTCTTCAGATTACGTCAATTCAGCTTCTTTCTATTTCCTAGGTCTCGACTACAACTATTTCGTTTTGCTCCAAAAGGAATCTGATAAATTTTCGACAACAATAACGAAGCTCTAGACTGGATCGTAGGAGGGAGCTACCCAAAATGTTCACTGATGAGGTCGCGATCTTATCAGATTTGTGAAGACACCAATGCAATATGTATTATTATTATCCCATTCCACGGGTAAAATTGGGCTGAACGTTCAGTTTAGATCACCATTTAGGAGATGTTTAGTACATGTCCCGGTCCCCAGAGTAAATCAAGATTTAATAGGAAACCATTTAACTATAATTAAGCCAGACCTGTTGGAATGAAACACGCGTGCTTCGAAGGTATCAAATAATGTCTGGATATCGTAGCCGTAACCCTGTCAACAGCAAATTAAATCTCCCTGGAGTTGAGCTGGGCAATATTGGCGCCTTCTCATCTCGAGGTGCGGTGCCAAGCCCAATTAAGAACCGAAAGTATCTCAATTCATCCATTTCCATCCACCATTGGCATTCGATAGACGGTAGTTCTCGGAATGGAGCCAGTGGCGTATTGAGCAACCGTTTGAGAGAGGAATATAATGCGTAAAGTTGCATTGCAGACAAACAAATAAAAAAAAACAGTAAAATACTGGAGAATAATATTATGTAAGCAAGAATGTATTCCCCGATTTTAGAGAATTCGATATTAAATAATAGTAAGTTGTAATCGAACAAGCAATTTTAAAATTAAAACTGATGGAAGAACGAGTTTGAATTATGTAGAGGAAGCAGTACTCGAAGAATTATTGTATGACAGAAAATGTTGATCACATGACCTTATGGAATATTTTAAGTCCTTTTTAACCTTGAAACGTTCAAAGGGTACGGAGACACCTTCCACCACGAGAAGCAGTACGCATTTCCTGAAAGATGGATAAGTCGTGGTGAACACATATCGTACTCTGCACTGTTTTCGGATATAGGGACATGATATTTATGGCGTATTATAATGCATTGAAGATTTTCAACAGAAAGTGGAAGACTGATTTCAACAATTTCGAAAGGCACTAGGAATTTTTCAGCGAGTGAGGAAATCCCTGTTATGCGTTGGTGAGGACGTCATTTAGAACAATATAATTTAAATAAACAATTTCATTTTCTGTAAAACTGTAAACGAAGAACGCCAAATGGTGGTAACTGACCAATAAACCATTTTAAGCCACATTATTATGTTTGTACATACTATTTCCTTATTTTTAGACGTAAGTCATTTGTGTATAACAAGCTCACTGTTTTTGTTATATACTTACTTGGAAAAACATTTATGTTTATAAGGAAACGTGTAGATCTCATTAAAAAAACTTGATGAGAATACATAATTTTCAAAATATGTACCCCTATCAAGGCATGCAATATTGTCATGCCAAAAAATTTGCAATTTCATTGTTTGGACACATTTTGGAAAAAATTAATTGAAAAAAGGTGAATTCGAACCCTGAAAAATTACATATTTCCAAATAATTACATTATTATATTATTATTATATATTATATAATATTGGTTGGTGTGTATAAAATTAAAGAATTTTAAATCCACGCTGCGTTACGATGAAGAGAGTAAAATAGTGTTATGATGGGAAACCAGCGCACAGTGGTTCCTGAGAAAATTTAGGCAGCCAAAAATCTGAAACTTGGCCTAAGCGGGTTTTGCAAAGCGATGAATTCATTTTTCAAGTATTTTTTTCGAAACCGTGAAGGCAAAATAATCTTATGAGATATCAAAATATATGTTTTAGAACTTCTTGAATACGTTTTTGACATTATTCTGATCGAAAATTCAAATTGGGCTGCCAGGAGGATTAAAACTGAGCAAAATTGACAAGACATAAAATTGAAATAGAAATTATGACTTCAATTATTAAATGTAAAATATACTTTAAAGTAAAATATTCACATTTGTTTTTAAATCTTCAAACACGTTATCATAATCGTCTTCGTCATTCTTTTTCTTCAAAATCATCATCATCCTCATATTTCTCTTCATGTTGGGATGAAGCAGTATCCTGCCTACTTTTTGCTTCTTCTTGCTAATTTACTTCCACTTGCAATAGTGTTAACACATCTGAGTCAAAAAATACCTATTTGGTCTGTGTATTTCTGTGTTGATATGAATGGGTCAGAAGAAATCATTGTAAACACCTGTCGAACGTTTTTGTACACGCTTGTTTACGTGATCCACTTGCTAAAAAAATGTACAATATTGTATCGATACCAAAAAAGGCATATTTCCGCAAAAAGTTCTTTGCGTGTTTCTGTTTAGAAAAATGTCTAGAATGTGAAAGCAAAACGTATGCTCATGTAGCTGGTTTCAGTTACTCTAAAGTCCAGAAAATGAAAACAATGCATTTCCACAGAAAAAAATGTAACTTAATGTTTAGGAAGGCTTCCAGATACCACATAAGCAAACATTTCTTCCATAACTGATTTCAGTTAAACGAAAGCTGCGCCGTTTATTGAATTAGTAGTATATTAAACTTGTAATGTTATAGTTTAGTGTATTTCGGTACTAATGTGTAAATATAAAGTTAAATTGGAAACCTGCATTTTTAGAACCCGTACAACTAACAATAGTACACGATCTGTATGCGCTATGTCATGTGGGTTATAGGTAACATTAAGCGCTATCTTAGAGATAAACTTCTAGACTTGTTTGCAACTTTCTTGTAAACAAGGATTTATCACCGTCTTTTTTTCCTGTAAGAACTTTGTTATCTTGTCATAAATAACCTATAACGGATTATGTAGGTAGTCATGATACGTTACTTAATATCGAAATCATATGACTAGTGTAACTTACTAATTTTGCCCTCACAATTACACAATAAAATAAACGTCGTTATTAAGCTGATTAGATATATGCTTGTCTCACTGTGGAGAATACGTTCAACCACATACGAACATCGCAAACTGGTGTTCTTTAACAACGCAAGATTTGATGAAAGTTTTGTGCGATTGTGTGTAATTTATTAAACTGATGCGTATTCTTGTTTCAGAACTACATACTCATAACTATCCATTAAATACTGTGTAACTTTAACCTGGAGAATATCAGTCATTACTCGTAGTTCTCTTCGGCAACAAAGGAACAGAAAAGGCATAGTGACTAGTCTCCGCGCGTTCCTTATTGATACGCCATTGAACATCGGAGGCAATTTGCAGCAAGAAATAGCACAGCGTCTGTAAGAAGTATGTGCATTAAAATCAATTGTGGAATAATCAATGAGTTTATGGACAGGTTGCCAATGATAAATGCAAGCTCCAAACGCCAGACTGGCGCCCCAAAGGTGAAATTGAAGACCTTATAGCATGATGCTCACACCTCCGTACGATAAGCGGTACGATAGGCTCTGGCTTTCGGCCTCACGTCCGTCGCTGATGCTGTTCAATAAAACAAAAAGGCGACTCGCGGGTGCATTGTCATCCAGAACTACTAAATTCGGCAAGAAGGCGGCCGGTGAGGTGAAGAATGCGACAGAAAAAGGGTTCGTGATGAAGATCATGATATATACTGGTCGCATGCAAAGACAAAAAATATGTTTGTTTCACTAGACGTTGAAGCAAAAGCGGTGATTTTACATAACACCAACGATAGACATCCATGTTCTCAAATCCAGTTTAGGGTTAGTTAAGAGTTTACAGTATAAAAGCATGGAAAAAATGTACTAAAGGAAGACATATAATCCAAATATATTTGGAGTGATTTTCATGTACCAATAAAGGCGCAAACGTTATACAATCACGTGATAGAAGACTAAATCTTTTTATCCCCTTATGTAGTGGTGATGTATTATATGAAACTAATGTTCTTTAAAGTTCCATTGACTAAGGTTACAACACTCTATGTCAATATCTGCTCGTATATCTTTTACAAGGCGTATTTTTGGTTATTTGTATCTTGGTATCGCAGACTGCACAAGCTGATATTATGCCAAAAAAATAAAGTAGGCACTTAAATGCTTAGGTTGCGGTACCACAAATCTAGGTATGAAGCATTGAAACAGAGACCTGGCGAATCGAAAAAAAACAATTCACCATCATTATTAGACGATTTCAATATCACAAACCTGCAACATTCTACTTAAAATGTATCGGTAATGGACAAGACTGTAAGTATATTAGTAGTCTATCAAACTAAAATGGATGTGTAGGATTCTGGATCAATTAGGTAGGTATTTGATTGTTTAAATGTGCAAAAGTGTTCAAGAGTTCTATCAGATATCTCTGACGATCGTTTTGACCCTAATGAACATTTTAAAACAGTACCAAACCTATACCTACTGAGAGCAGTGCGCAAAACTTTATCCACGTCCCATATTTTTTACAGAAGTAGTAAAATTTGGTTGTAAATATCTCTGACCTGGGTCTAAAGGTTGACTTTATAATTTCCGTAATATGAAAAGCATATTGGATATGGAAACATCTTTTTGAATACTTACAATTTTTTTTTTGATACCGTTTAACTCTTTTCGCAATGATTATTTTTTAACGCAAACGCTAACATTTTTCATATAATTTACTGCTGTGAAACTATGCTCTTTATAATTTAATGTTAGCATTGTGCAGCATTCTTTAATTTAAGCTTTATATTGTTTGCAAAATAGTCGGTCCACAATTTCTGTATAATATCTATTGTTAAAAGCTAACTGTTTGATACTTTGAAGGTTGCCAGTTCTTTTCAAACTTTTTCTTTTTTTTAGCATGCCAGGATTTTTTATCTGACTGTCTGTTAGTTCCCGTCCAAATAAATCGTATCTAAAATAGTACATTCTTTATAATTTGGTTTTTCGTTGTAAAAATTGTTTCTTTGGAGCCATCTGATAAAATTCGTGAAACAAAACACATTCAAGTTTGTTTCTAAGCAAACCAAAAGTGTAAATGTGAAATAAAAAGTTGATGATCATTATGCATCTGTTAAAAAATGATTCGACACTCTTTGTTTTGTTTTATCCTATCACTATATGATGTATGCAACTTGTTGAAATCGATCCACTTTAATAGTTTACTTACTTTAACGTAGGTATATGTAGGTAAGTCAAACTTTAACAGAACTACTATTACTGAGTGTTCTTATTTCTACATGAGTCAGTATATCATTTGTATTTTAAATAAATGTGTTTGTATGTTTAAAACCCCGTTTAATTAAACAATTGCAAAATAATGTAATAAGCAGTATGTGTACTAATAAAGGATGTATTTTCAATTATTAATTGACAGCTAAAATAGGAAGCGCTTAGCAAAAAGTACGAAATAAATATTATTTATAAGTACATATATAAAAATTAATAGTACTTCACTGTAATACCCTTGACAATAAGCGAGTAATTATTAAGCAACAATTACTTTAGACTTCTATAGTAATTTGACCGAAACATCTTCTTGTACAAATAAATAGGTACATTACAGTGCAAACTTCTACAGCTTTGTGTATACGCTTATGATATAATGAAAATATTGAAAAAACTGAAGAATCAGTACAAATTCTGCCACTATTTATAGGACTGAATGCAGGTACACCTATGGGCGTAGGTGGGAAAACACACGTATGGCTATTTTAAAAAGCAACGTGAAAGAATAAAATAAACATGATATAACACAGGTACTCGTAATAAAACAGGCAATAACAGTCAGCTGAATAATTAATAAATACATCTTCATTAAATATTAAACACTGCAACCACTTATCAATTTCTTGTAAGCAGTTAGGTACAAGTAATGGACAATTCGACATCCGATTTTATTCTCTTCTCATGTGCGTATTTGTAAATTATAGCTGAAACAATATGATTCTTCTAACGTGCTTTGGTAGTAGAACATCAATTAGCCACTATTGGTAAAGAAGTCAACAAAACATCTAAAAATCTGCAAATTGGTTAAAAATGAAATTTTTGTAGTCTACAATATGTTTAACTTAAACTCCAAAAAACCATAGCTTATGCCACCTTAAGGACACATTTGTCAAGGTTGTGGGAATTTTCAAACTTGCACATCACTTCAATGACATTAATTATTGTGTACCAGGCGCACACATAATAGACCTATAATGTACGCAACATGTATTGGCCACCCGTCCATCTAAACGCACCAATTAAAGAGCACACATAAAAAATGCAATTAACACTCACTCAACGGTCAATAAATCAATCCCAATAATAGTTTTCAAACGTTAGGAAGTAAATTTTAATTGAATAGATTGTATCGGGGACTGGACCTGAAAGTGCCGCGTGGACGTTTGAAAAAAAACCTTGTATTTCGTGCTCTTCCGAGAATGGAGATTTGAGACATTTTTAGCTTGGATGCCGATCTCTGATATAACTTTACGGGTAATATATTTCGCGCCGTGTCACCCCGCTGTCGGCGACCTGATCTATTTTTTAACGCCGTCTGCCCCAAGACTCGTATTCAAGGGCGTACGGATGTGCGAATAGCAGACGGATGTGTTCTACGTCAAAAAATAAACGACTTACAGCCATGTCCTGCCATCAGTGATGGACTATTTCGCGACTCCCCAGTTGCTTTACACGACGAATAACATCCTATAAAACCAAAATCCCAACAATGTTGCACTAGAAATTCACCTTGTAATCCATGTAAAATATACGGCGTTTCTATAGATGATTCGTGCATCTATGGCGCTTATGAAAATTATCGATTAAATCAATTTGCCGCCTCTCAGGAAAATGAACACAACTATTGCTGTGACGTATGCTTGTCATCTGTCGATTTTTCACTTATAGGATATATTTTGATGTGAGAAAACGCGTGGGAGCGCGTATTTTCAAGTGTGTATGTAGTGTTTTTTGGCATAATCAACTTTAAGGTTGCAGAAAGCTCACATTAGAAGCTGGGGGGTTACATGGTTTCGTTTAACCTTTAGGTTGTGTATCGTATTTGTGAGGTTGTGGCTACAGTAAGCCTGTTAAATAATTTTACTATGATGGACTGAAAGATGTTTTTAGCCTGCCGCAATGGCAAAAATTACAAATTAAGTAGTAGTAACGTTGGCTGCACGACACAAAGCTTCCACAGTGCAAGGGTGTAGACTGTAGAGTTTACCACAAGCCTGCTATACCAATAATTATTGTAGTTTCTTACCTTTGGCAAAAAAACCGTAAATTGTTGGAAAATCTTTATAAAACCATCAATTTCGTGACTGTAACTTGATCTGCAACCTTTAATACTATCGCCGTGATTATTGTAGCTTGGCAGCAGTTACAAAAAGGCGGCACAAATTATTCAGAAATCAACGCCGCCCGCGTTCGGTTAGAACTCTACAAAAAGGTCATACTACCTTCATTCTTAAGGGAACGAGCAGGTTGATTAAAGCTGCTATCCTTGAATATGACGAAACGTTTCTTGATAGGTCAGAAGCACACACTGAGGATGGTATAGTTTACCAAAGATGCACAAGATGGATATCTTTTCGCCCCATTGCAAGTACTATTCTCTCTTCGATGTATCTGCTCTCTACAAATTCCCTACAAAGTTGCTACAGAAACACGCTGGCAAAAAGGAACATTTTTATCAAAGATTTCTGATAGTAGTTCGGTCCAAGGTGGTTCAGACCATATTTGATCTAGTAAAGCAATATTTCTATAAACGTCAAAGTGTACGAAATTTTAGAGGTCTTTTCGCTCTAGACATATTGAGCAATCAGAGAAACTTTTATAAATACCCCTGCACTCAGCCACAAGGTGTAATTTTCTTTTGTTTATTTGAATGGAAAGAACTTAAACAAAAACAGATAACATAAGAAGAACGGCAGCAATAAGCCTAAAAGATGATCGGTTTTGTCTTAATAAATTAATAAAAATTACTGTCAATCATAGTACAGACAAATAGTGTATGCATAACAAATAAGTCATTAAAAGAAAACAGGCTGAATTTGGCAAATTTTGCAAGGATCAAATCAAAAGGTTTAAGGCACATACAACTGTTCGTAACTCGCAATACCGACGAATTAAAAGGGTTGTTCTATGTTCCATTTCCACTGGTTTCAAGGTAGAATTCTAGCCATTATTCTTTGATGAATTGAGGATACAGCCATCATTTATGCCATAGGTATATTATCAAACAAGAGGGCATTTTCATTTATCGGTGTAATATTGATTGCGCACAGATCAACTGCGGTAACATATAAATATTGTGTTACAAAAATAGTATTTCCGAACATGCAGTATCAAGGTAACCACTTAGAAAAGTACCAGATCGTGAATTAAAAGTTAAGATATTGTTGTGTTAACATTAAACCTTTTAAATTAAGATACTACATCAAATATAGATATGGAGATTGTACAAATGGAACAACAATACGATGTTTATACGATAGACGTGCAAGATACGTGTTCGAGATCGAAATTAAGTTATCAATATACTGAGAAACTGTCAACATTCATGATTTATTGCAACCTTAATTTAGTGTCAATTGAGCGGCTTCACAAGATCACATTTCAGTATTCAAGAGTACCAGATAATGTCTGATATGTATAATATTATCAATAAAAAAAACAGTGCTAGTTTTTATAACATATGAAACAAATTTTATTCTGTACACCTAGCGTTATGTAGAGAAAGCGAGTTACTGACTAACTTTATTCATATAATTTGCTTAGAGGATCACAGAGTCATCTGTCAAAGTGATCTTAACTTCCCACAGATCAGTTTGCTCCTGCCTTTTAAAACTTAAAATTCAACTAAAAAAGTTTCTAAACCGTTGAATACATTACTCGAAATTTTTTACAGGTGTCTATGCCTATATGTTTTGAGATGAAACTGCATAAGTATTGTGTATTTAAAATGTAAGTTATCGAGGAAAACCTAACAATGCAAAGCTTAAGGACTTTTCTGATGTATAGTGCATTTAACCTAATAAATGTGAGGATAAACGTTCCATTTAGAAACTATCATGTGATATTTGCAGCGTCTTGAAAATATATCTAAAACTTTTATTAAATTTTCTAGCAGATTTTTCTGTTTACTTGTTCCGTTTGTACTAACCGGACTCATGGTGACCGGTCCAGAAACGGATGCACATACTTCTGTCTTCATTGTATTCGTATGGTTTTTGAGGGTAACGAAATCAGCAAGAATTATGCTTGTGTTCGAAATGAAACACATACAAAAGTGATGACCTTGGCATCTTTTTATTTAGCGTTTATAAATATTAGCCGTAAACATTAATTTGTTCACTAACACTTACATGTATAAACAAAAACATAACACCGCAAGAAAGTGAAGCCTAAGTAGGCGGCGTTATGTTTAAGCTGAGCTATATAGCTTACAAATCATTAATCACTCAAATATTTTAACGCAGCTTAAGCTTAAGATTTTTTAAAGTGGAATGAGAATGTTATTATTCCCTACTTATATTAAATATTCGTTTCATTAAGTGAAAGTAGGTAATTAAACACTTTTCCGATACAATAGCAAATTATAATAGGCCTGTCCTATAATTGCTGGTTCAAAAGGTGCTACATTTTCCGCAGGGACGAGCTTATGTCGGCTATCACACTTAACACTCGATTTGTGTACTCCAGTCACAACTATTTACTTAGGCGCCAGGTTACTACAAGAAGACGTCATGATATCCATGTCATCAGGCGATAATATTGTTTATCGTCAACACTTAAAGCACTTTCACGAGCGGGAAGCTACATAACATTTTTTTCTTTATCTAATCTCTTTTCACCGGTATCAGCTAATGACATGATTTAAAAGATGTGTACACCGTTTACCACGTTATGTTCTTCTATAGCTCCCAGTACAAGCCTATGTACGTTGCCATATTCGAGTAGATCAGAATTGCAACTTTTGGTGCTCCGGAGTTATGCACTTACACATATCGTATACAGTTACAGATCTTAGCAAGATGCCAAATTATTGATAAACTACATACTCATTTTCTATCGCTCTACTTGAACAATTGATCAAATTACTAAACTACACTTAAATAATCTTTTTTGTGTGACTGTAGCAATAATATGTATTGCATTTTGAGAGAATCCAGTATTTTTCTCAATCTACAATAATAGAAATACCCATTATTTTAGAAACAACATATTTAATCCAGGCCGACAGTAGATTTATATCAGCCCATTGAGAAAAGTTGATGATAACGTGCGAGTACCAAGCTCTGGCGATTAGTGTTGAGATTACGTAATGCAATGCGAAGTTATCAATAATGCTTTCCGTATTTTTGGTTTCAGGTCGTTCTGATAAGCTATTTTTAGAATGCTGCTTTAATACTGTTTTATACGCAACCCATGCAAGATTAAATGATTTCTCTTGGCTCTTTGGTCAGCTTCTAAATCTATCATGAACGTGTCAGTACGGCGGTCAGTTGTAAATCCAAAATAATCACCTGGCTTTATATGTGTTACTTGTCAGTAATAGAGTTAATCTTTCGTGATCGCAGTACTAACTGGAATGCCATCTTTGTTATTTAGATCTTAAAATTCTTAAAAGTAAAAGTTAAATAAATTAGCAGGTGCTTAATAAGATGATATACTATCGCACGAGTCTGACAATATGTCTTATTGAAATTGTCTAATATGCTATTTTATGTACTTTGCTGCACTAATTTCTGAAATTTAACCTAGTTACTTTTGTCAAGGTCGGTGACATTCTGCATTCAAATCTGATCGCTTCACAACTCAATCCTGACGCCTGACATATGTCAAAATGTGGTCACCGTTAGAATTATGTGATCAGAATATAGCTTTGATTAATAAAAAGCGTTCAATAATATGCTTTGTTATTAAAATGCTTTCAGTTTATTGATGACTTGAAACATAAAACAATGTAGATAAATGACCGCTAAAAGTAGGAGCTGAAATAATAACTGATGTATAGTTGGAGAATATCTAATTTGGCGATCTCTTCTAAATACGAGTTTATAGGGATATTTTGTTTGCAATTGAAAATGTTGTGCAAGATAACTTAATATGTACTTATAGGTATTATGAGATACTGTTTGGAGTCTGAAGTTTGCACAGCGGCTGCTTTCTTCCAAATATTCGTTTATTCGTTTTCGAACTAAAACGAATATCACGAAAATTCCGTTTGAGCATGTAGCACGTCCAACAAACGTCAGCCTTCTTTATGGACTTTTAAAACGATTTACAATAACTTGTGCCCATATAACTTTGTAACTATTTTTCGCATTAAAAAAGCCAATAATTGAATAAATGAAGCTACACACACACAGCTGTGTGAAACTAAAACTACTATCCACAATTCACGAAATAACAGTTGAAATTGGCACTTCAAAGTCAAGAGGTCAAAATATTGTTTTAACAGTACAAGCTTCGGATAGTTAAACGTTACATGTTGAGGTTAAATATCGGCGTCATGAAATACATATTTAAAGATATTAAGACGTGCACGTAACCCTTTCCATGTAGCAACGAAGAATTCAAATCAAACTATAAATTGTGTAGTGAACTTTTGAATATTTTTTTTATTATTKAAAGATGTAAATGATGTTATAAAAACTCTAACCGCAATAATTTAAAATAACTAAATACGTATTTCCGCAGCTAAGTTGGTGAAGAGAATAAATATCATCCGGTTAATCCAGCCAAATATTACAAGAAGTCGTTTTTTTTCTACTGAAGATGGCAGCTTGCTTAGCGAAATGGTATTATAAATTGTTGTGCGAGAATTAGAATGTGGATAGCACCATGGCATCTAGTGGTAATTTAAGGGTATTGTTCACTCATCTCTCAAGCATAATAACAACAAAATTACGCCTGCGTCAGAACAATCTGTGTGCAGCTATTTCGGACTATACCTGTGCCGAGGAGGCTTTATAAGCCGAAACAGCTCTCCACAGATTGTTCTGACGTATACGACATGGTATAGACGTAATTTTGTTAGTATAAATTGTTGTGGTTTAGGTTAAGTCTTAACCAAACCACACTCGATCATCTCACACTTTCTTGGACAGATGTTTCCATATTTACATTTGGGAGTGCGTAGAATGACTGAATGATTTCGAAACAAAGAAGCACACACTCAAAACTATTTGCAAGCAAGAAATTATCTCGATCTAATCTATCGATTGTTTAAAACCTTTTTAAATACTTAATTAAATTTTATATTAGTCTTTGTTAACTATTAAAGTTATTATTCGTGTTTAAAATGTATGTACCTATTTTAAAAAATATTGAAACAATTTATTCCATGACTATTGACTAACTATTCTAAAATGGAATAATTGATTTTAACTCTCCAACTAAAAAAGCTCTGTAATGGCCAAGTTCGTGAGGTCATACACAATACCAGTAACTTTTATGTTATATTATCAGACACGACAACTAACAAAGCTAATTGGAATAGGCCACTGCCTCTTTATCAAAAACAAAATTAGTCAGAAATGAATAATTATTTAGAAATGAGTGATTACATAAAAGGTTTTGAAGGAATTGCAATGCTACTAACTAAAAACTGTGTATTAGGCTGTGTCCACATACAACAAATTTTTCTTCGTTTAACTTTTCTTTCAGTTCGGATACCTTCCGAGATACTCATACTAGTCATCAAGAAAAATCCGACGGAAAATCACCTTGTACGTTTTATACTTTGAAATAATTTTTCAGATGTCGACTGCAACTATAGAGATTAAGCATCTGGGGTGAAGAACGAACCGCATTTAAATGAATTACAGCAATTGACTATAAAAACGGAGAAAACCGTAATTAGTTCCTGCCGCACACGTGCAAGTGGGAATTGCCATTACAAAAATGATGCAATAAAAATCACCGTTTCTATACTATCGCGAAACGCAACAGCATTTTCTGCATAGTTGTGCAGTTCAGCACAACAGTGTCTGCAGAGACCCTGTTTTCTCGGTGTATTGACTTTGACTGTGCATTACGTATAGTATAAGCAAGGCCATCTAGATTAAACGCATTTCCAGGCTCTAGTCCGGCGCCTGCCGACCTAGATACGGAAAAACCACTCGTTTTACCTCTGACTCTCGAGATGTTTGCAGAAGTTTGAAAGACGCGAGATGCACTTGAGGTTGCACCTTGATAACCCAACATTCATTCTTCGTCATAGAAAAACTGACCGCATTGACCAAGCGCTAGCGGACGGGAAAACTTTCACATGCKKATTCAGGAAGCTTCAGCCTGTACAAAATAGTATGTTAAAAAAACTAGTTTCATAAGGCGCATCGTTTACAAAAGAAGCCGAATGGATTATGAAATTTTGCGTGGTATCCGTCTTCCGCACACAATAAAAAATTATGGTGATAATTCTAATCTGCCATGTTTAAGTTGGCAAGGTGACCATTTTGACAAGACATGAACGCAAAGTCCAATCCATTCGTTTCATTTAGAAAAAAACTCTTGTAAATTTTTTTTAATTTTTAATAAACTTTATAACTATTTCATAGTTCATAAGCAATGGAAAGTTAGATGATATAAAATCCGAACACCATCGATAAACTGTTATCAAGTAAGTCCCGCGAGACAGGTACCTATATACGGACAATCTGAAAGATGGTGTGCAGAAAATAGGATTCAGATTTTAAAGCTGTAGTTCATATAAAGTTTTGTTGTTGCTGTTATTTTTTGACAGTTACTAGTTAAAGTTTGTTTAATGTTCATTCAGGGTTGCTTATTGATACCAACTTTAGAAAATAAAATATTTCGTTTTGCGTTTCATAATGACTTCATTAAGAACGCAGAGTAGAAAAAAATACTTAACATAGTTATTTTTGAGTAAAGCGTTTTATGTTTAGTTTGTGATTGAGATATAGAATATTCCAAGTTTTTGATGGTTTCATGAGCTGTCTCCTATGACTTGATCTCAACGGCCAAAAAGAACGAAAATATACCACCCTTACGCAAAGCAGAGAAAGAAAACAATACCATTCAAAACTGCAACTTAGAAGAATATGCTACTTTCATTGACCATTAAAATGGTCCAAATTGTTGGACATATGTTTGTGAACCTGTCATGGGTTTACACACTTAGAAAATGAAAAAAAGATATTGTAAAACCATGCTGAAGAAATTCATTCAGCACAGTAACCGAGTAATCCTTCTATTTTTTCTTGACAGTTGCTAACTTTCTAGTTGATGCAGAGTCCAGCTTAATGTAAGTCTTAGAAATACATCAACATTTTGAATAAACTGAATACTTTTAAACGTGCACTATTTATGAAACATGTTGAAATCGCCAGATTGAATAGCTTGTAAACAAGTTGCTTTTTGTTTGCGCTCTGTTTCATACTATTTATCGAACAATAAGGCAATCGTTTCCATCCGACGGTCATTCTCAAAAAGATACAATTTTGAATTCTCAGAGGTTTATCTTATGAGTGGTTTCTGAGTTACTGGAAACTTCTAAAAATTATGAATTGAAAACAATGATTTAGAAGGCTTTTTCAAAATAGATTCGACTTTGATCGTAAAGGATACAGAGCAGACTACGTCCGTTGCGTGCGAAACGCGAGAAATTTGCAACGAATATTATAATGTTGAGTTAGAATTAAAAATGAATATAATGGGAACTCCACTGAAATGGAGATATTATCAGAGATTTAGAACTACGCTTCCAAGATGCGGACTTATAAGCAAGGAATCGCCAAACAACACTTCCGGAATATCTTGAAACAACATGATTCTAGTAAAATTTGTTTACATTTACGGTAAAAGCAAATGTTTGTACTTATTTAATTTTGATTCTCCTACGAACGGACTCCTCCCTTCAGTCGACATTTTTTAGGACAGACATAAATAACCGCCTAAAGAAGATTTCACTGTATTTGGTAGCAGTGCATTATCGTAATTTTCTTATGTGACGCCAGTTTCTGTTATTTTAATTGTTAAACGTTTATTTGATATATACATCCCTCACTCGTTCATTATTAATTTTGTTGTTTGTGTGACTAGTTAATACAACATTTTTAGGGTGTTGGCCAAATATATTTCGGAAACTATTGGTTTCGCTTAATCAGTTTGATATGTATAGCGTGTAAGCTTATTTTTATTTTATAAATGAAGACCGTTCATGTTTATTTATAGACATTTATAATATCTTCATGATACCACAAATTAGCAACCAGAAAAAAAGAACGCGTTAGCGGTAGCCTACTGATTAGGACTGCTTATAATATATGCTAAAAATATAACAAACGGTTCACTCAGAACGGCCCAATAACCATAACTAGATGACGTTTATTATTTTTTTAATATACAAGCAGTTGTTTGTCCCATTCACTTAAAGTAAAAGCGTGAAAGCAAAGAACAGCAGTACTTGAGACAAACCACATTTCTGCGAAGAGTTTCTTTAGCTTGAGTTAGTACCAAATAAAGACCTCGCTTGGATAAATATAAACGCACGACCTAGGTGGACACATCTATTTCTTGAAATCAAATTACACTTAATCTTGTTTGTAATAAGTCGATAATTTCATTCGCCATCATGTCGTCCGGATCATTTTCATCCATATCAGGCAATTTTGCTTACTGACAAACCCGTTAAAGCGAAAATTGGTCTCACTACTGAGTACTACTGAAAACAACAGATCAGCTTCAAACTACTATGAAGGCCAATTGGCGAAAGAACCACACAAAGTACTGTGCTTTAGTTCCTACACCAACTGGATCTTATTATATGAGTGTAACCGAACGCTTCGATGTACGGTGTAGCCCAAAATCTTTATGTAAAATTTTCCACTTAGTGGAAGGGCTAAAACCCAATGGATAACCGACGACGAATCAATAATTTTCTTGGACACTTTCTTTTACGACGGAAATATTCTCTTCAGTACGCACATTTCTTTGTGATTATTGATGTTTTTCGTCCTTTAGAATATGTAGTGGGTACTAAATCTATTCAGTGTGATGGATGGCTTGCTTGATGGACAATTATGTACGCCGTAAAATTCACTAAGTTGTCTATGCCTTTCGCGAATCGTCGACTGAGTTTCAAAGTAAATTTTAATAGTTTGATAGCATTCTTTAAGCGTGAATCTGTTCACGATAACTTGCCACACTATAAAAAACGTACTCGTTACTAATAGCGTGTAGACTGACAGCTTTGAATAGGTACTACAAGTGTCGCAAACACTGTCCAAGCAATATATATCGCAGATACACTAATATTCTGAATTTGGTTAATTTCGATTTAGATTTTAGCTTACACTACTTACTACTTACTACTAAAGTCGTCAAATAAAGCTGCCAGGCTGTACGGTCTAAGAAACAACACATCAGGATACTAACTGTTAATGAAAATTATGTGATACATCTATAGTACAGACATGGGTGGATCCAGAGTAGGATTTTAGGGGGGAACTACATAATTTTGTACTTTATTTAAGAAATGTATAAATGTAAACCATAGATTTGTTTTTGATACATATTTCAACATGTATTTCATAGTATCAAATCAATACGGTGCTTGCTCATTTTGCTAAATCTTTCTATTACTTCTTCTGGTTCTACAGCAATGTCGTAGTTTATGTTAAGAAGTGCTAAGCCGTTCAATCTTTTCTGAAGCATCATTGTTCTAAGCCAAGTCTTGATTCGGCGCAAAGAAGAAAATGACCGTTCAGCGCTAGCGTTTGTGGCTGGCAAAGTGCAAAGTACGCGAAGCAGAATGTGAATCGTCGGATATATATCCTTATTTTCAAATGAATCCTTATAGGGTAAATGAAATTGATTAGCAACTCAAAGTCCTTTTCTTCGCAGAGCGTCATTTATGATGGAAATGCGGTATCTTATATATTAAAACATTATCGATAATTTTATTATTAAATGTCCAATTCTTGATTTTTTACAATTTTCGGTGTCTCATTGGAAAAAATGTATAACGTACAACTTTTTTTTGGGGGGGGGAACTCTCCCGCAGTTCCCCCCCTGCTTTGATTACAAATGTTCGTTAAAATCCACATTCTCCGTCAACAACAAAAGGAACTTTTTTTATTGTTTGACAATGTGATCTGTTGACTTGAGATAAGTTGAATTCATGCCATTTATGGAAGTACTGCTTAACTCGATCGACTTAAAAATAACCAAAATGAAAACAGCCAATAAATACTCTTACCAAATCTCCGCCTCTGACTGGCGAATAACAATTTTTCGACGGCGACATTTGATGTGGCGCCTGAGAGTTGCGTAAGGGGCTTAGCTTTTTGAACCTGAGACATCAAAGTACGGACAGCGGATAAGGCGGTGTGCAATATTTGTGTGCGTTTTGCTCATTACACGTATTAAGGAATGTACGATTTTATTAATGTTCCGGGCACCCACGACTCTTGAGGTGGCGCCACCGTACGTCTACAAAACTGTCTGTTATTAAATAATACTCCTACTATCATTTAGGTAATTTATTCAGACGGTGGCGCAATTCGGACGTGTAAACTGTTGGTAGGATATTTAAGGAAAGGACTCCCGTCCGTCGCTTTCGCGACGCGACGCATTTTTACGATTGGGTTCAAGTTCGTCTCAGTGACAGGAGCCTGTCGTGACGTCAAAGACGACTAATCCGAACGGTGACAGCGTTTTGTTTAAACAGCATCTCTATGTTATATAATGTGCCTCGCATGAATATCGTGATAAATGATTCAAACAAACCTAAATGTTCTTTTTATAACCCTACTGGAAGTGTACACCGTTTAGCACTGATATAATAAAAATTTTCTTGTGGAATCATGGAAATTTTTTAATTATTGTATTTAAACTAAATAGTGCGTCACCTAAAAAATTATAGGAGAGCATTTTGGTTGTAGATGGTTAATCTAACTTTGTTGTAAAAAGAAACGACTTATTCAGCATTGTAGACATTTTGTCAGTTATTATATTATGTTTTAGACCTCTATATAACTCAAATAAATCGCTACACTATTTCTTTGCTGCCTTGCCACGTTCCGCGCTATATTTCTCAGTGGGCATCCTCTGGCTATTTTAACAGATGGTACATCAACAGAAGAACAAGTGTTTTACAATGAGTCTTAGGTAGCAAATTATTACAAATTAAACATATTAAAACCATTATTCCTACAGAAACGGCACTGGCAAAATTTACCTGGTTAGAACTTCAAAAAACCGAAGAGGAAAACGCAGCTAAAGCCTAGACTGTTAGTAGAAGTGATCTACATAAGTAAAATTAAACAAAAGGGACTGAATCGAATAAATAAGATATTTTAGAAAAATCTATTATTGACGCTTGCAGCTCGATTCTACAACAGCCATTCCAAGAATGTTTTGGTTTTCTAATCCATTCCTTACAGTTTTTTCGCTCTTTTCTTGAATTAACATTTTCCAAGATATGAGATATTTACTTGTTTATTTTTTTATTTGTTATATCTTTACGTCATTAAATTTCTTTACTGTTACCTATCCAAAAATGTATTGTAATATATACAGGGTGTCCGATAGTTGATAGTAGGCTAGAAGTTGACTAAAAACAGTATTGCCATGAAACTTTGGTTATTTAGATTTTATGGTTTGCTGTATCCATCTAAAGTACTTTCAGCAATGCTATGTTGCCACTTATATAGAAAAGTAGTTATTTTAAATGAGATTTCGAGTCCTCATTCAATTTTGAATACCTTTTATTAACATAGCTCTATATCTATCTAGAACATTTTTTTAGTGTTTTGAGATTTAAATCCTTTCCGCTGCTTCGAAAAATAATAAAAAAGAAGTGTACTTTTACAAACTGAACACCCTGTATATTATCTTTACAAATAAAAACTACCTTAATATGGTTTTCAATAGTATATCACTTCCCTATAGCTAAATCCTAAGGCTTTCGCAATAAATGAGTTTTTCTCAAATATATATTATTTTTCGGTAGGTGGTCATGGTAAACATTAATACTTCAAACCCAGTGCACTAGTTTCAACGATTTGACAGATCCCTATAATACGTATATTAGTACTTTTGGTGGGTATTTGTCACATGTAACTTACAATGTATGAAATCAATTATTCAAATTATTTATTCTACATGGACAGTGTGAACACGTCATAAGCAAGAACTTGCAGAAAGTTTAATGAGATGTTCGCTGACTGACCAAAAATGAACGAGACAAAGTTTCTGAGAACAAAAAATAATTTTTATTTTTTTACGGCTCCGACCTGAAGAGTTATATTACCGAAACCAGTGACTTCAGACGAGGTAAATATTGTTAGAAAAGAATTTAGGCATTACATGCCCATCTATTTGGACAATTCTGAAAAAAATATAATGCGTCCTTTCGAAGGAATATAAGAAGAGGGTTTGTTTTTGTCTAACTTTCTTTAATCGCGTTCAAAAATATCCCAACTTCTTGTCTTACATTTGGACCGACGCCGATGAAACGAAATTTTCAAGAGAATGAATTTTCAATCGAGGAAGTAAAGACCTTTGGGCCGATAAGAATCTAAGGGCTATGAAAGAGACGGGATTTTAAGAATTTATTTCAACGTTTTTTGTTTATTAAAAAAGAACTTAATAAGATAACATAAACATCTGAAAAATACAATTTATTGGAGAGGTTTCAATGCTCTGATAGCTTTAATTCAGAAGTTATGTAGATTAAAACAAAATCCAGATTGATGTGAAAAGTAAGAAAAACTGTTTTATATAGATATAGGATATACAAGGTGTCTTATTTAAAATACCAAAGTTATTGCTACTTTTCAATATAAGTGGCAACATTGAAAAGAGGAGACCAGAAAATCTAAATAACTAAATTGTCAGGCCAATCTTACGATTTTCAGTAAACTTTTAACTTACCATCGGCTACCAAACACAATGTATATTCCGCAAAGTATAAGTTTAGAATATTTTGTCATCGATGTGGCCTATCAGTACTATATTAAGTATTTTTAGTATAACATCACAGCTTACCTACGGATTGCGTTTCCTGACAATTTTGTTTACAAATCATATAAGTCCAACTCGGCCATACTGGAACCAAAACTTTGTTCCCCCTATTACAAAACCGAGATAAAATTTCGCTATTTTCTCGGCTATTCAGAAAAAAGTTTGTGCCTTATCCACCCAGCATCTTATCTTCTTCCAGAGCATAAACTAATCACTGATATTAAAAGCAGTAGATGTAACTAGTATTTATATTTACCTGAAATCGAAAAATCGACCAAGATGGTCAGACTTCTTAAAGTCTTAAAGAGCAATTTGTTAAATTTCTGCTTGAAGAACAAGACGAAAAAGGAGGTAGGCTGGTAAAGCTCACTTTTCGCCCATCACACGCATGAAAAAGAGTTTCAATTCAAGACTTTTTAAATGCATTTGTATAATTGAAGATAAATATTTTATGAGATTTATGTGTAAGTGCGAATTTTTTTTCTTGTTTTTGTTGTGGTTCTTGATTCCTTGTAATTGCTGCTATTATTATTGCTTGTTCAGTTTAACAACATTGAAACAATCTATAGGTTATTATTACAATAATTTTTGAAAGTTTATATGGCTCCGTCCAGCGAAAAGTAGCTTAATTTTCATAATTTCCCTAAATAAAATTTGGAAAGGTTTATTTTGAATATGATATGCGGTATGGGAAGACAGCTAGTGGACCGAAGGAAAGCCTGGATAATACAGCTTCGTCTTGGCACGATTGTATCTAAAACATTCTGATTGTCTTTGATTACTGATTATTTTTCATATTTCAAATATTAAAATAGTGGTAGTAATCAACTCTTTTTATCTTAATCTTGCATTTAGCGTCCCAGTTACAACTTATTTGAGCTAAAATGAATGAAAAAGTGTTTTCATGATACCGAGGTAAATATTTCTTTGAATTATCCCGTCAATTACACATTTTTTATTTAAAATACTATTAAATATAAAATATATCACATTAAGTGGCCGATGGGGGTTTTTGGCCGTTATCAACCTACCTCCTTTATGTAAGAATAAAGTTATAAAATAAAATTGTCTGTATGCAAATCAGCCAATTCTTTGTGCGAAAGTAGGCGACAAATATTAAATATTAAGCATAATTACAGTCATCACAAGAACAAATTATCAGCCTCAATCTGACTAAAATGGAATAAATAAGCAGAAATTCAGCTATTTGTGTAAAATTAGTATATTTTGCTTTCAAGAGACCAGAAGAGGATGAGCAACAGAAATGTGGGTGTCCCTTATAAAAACCACTTGCAGACAAACCTCATGTTTTGTTAAAGTTAGTTAGCAAATGACGCAATAAACGTTATTATCGAGCCAAAAAAAGAGCTTGTAACAGGGACATGTAGCGGAAAAAGCTCAACTTCTGTTCGAGTAGTCTAAAATTATTTCGTTACTTATTGCAAATTTGAATCAGATGAGAAAAATGTTCATTATAGAAGATCCACTTATGCATTGACGACAAGTAACTTTTTTTCATACAATATTAATTACAAGTCATAGTTGGACAACTTCTTCTCGAACAGTCTCCTTATTAATATCGAAAAACGTATCACAAGGCAACAACTTACGCGTTTCGTCTCCAGGACAAGTCTTGCAGCACCTTCCTGGGAGCTGCACCGGCTCGTCGCATGTCGTCTCCGGGCATTCGTTTTTGATGTTCCTGCACTGCACCCTGGCGACTATCCGTCTCTTCTTCTGGAACTGCAAAAAGATTCACCGTTATTGCGGCTGATTTATCAATCATCCGATAAGAGCACGAAAAAGAGGACATGTGGGGGTCGAACAAGACAAATGCAGAAAGGTGTCGGTAGATCACAGCAAGTCTTGTAACAGTTGGCGGTCACCGACCTGCTTGACCTCTACCTTTGGACGCCCCCACATGTGTCTTCATCATCTAGAAAGCCTTTCCAATTAAGTTGACACGAGGTGCATTAGTATTGCATCGTGCTGTGCTGATAAGAAATGCCCGGATGGTGCGAAAACGAAGACTTTATTGCGAGACGTTTGACAGGTGACAGATGAATGGAAACTACAACGTAATCTCGGCGTTATGTACGCAGATAAAAGTCAAAGTGCGATTAAAGTTACAAGGAAGGCGAGGCGCTGGGAAGCGGAGAGATAAAAATTGTATTTCTTAATCATGCGAGAGAGGTTGAAATTTCTGTGGATCTTCCGTCGACGAAAGGTGACTTGGCACAACCTACACAGACATATTTAGGCCAGTTTCCTTTAAAGCTTCAAAATATCAAGTCGACATCGAAGCTGATGCAACTTTCACGTGCCGGAGCAGCTCCATTAAGGCAGTAATAATAATAATAATAATATAATCGTAGCAACAATATAACGACGTTTACTATCTAAAGTCAGTATGCAACGGTAAATGGAATATACAATGTGTGATCCATAATTATGTTCACAACGGATCGCTAAAAGTGTGAAACACTTGCTAAAGCTCGTTACAATTTGACTCGATTCTGACACTGCTTTTTGCCCAGAGTAGGGATATAACATCGAGCGAAAGTATCGGTGTTGATCATCGATGCTGAGATCGTTATAATTACCATCGATGATATCGAATATATAACATCGATTTGATTCTTTGCTTCAACTTTGAAGTTTCTGTCACGTGCCCACCTCCGTTAATTTTTCATAATGTTACATAAATCATAAAATGTGAATTTTAATGTGTAAATATAATTATTTTTAGAACCTCCTTATGTAACCAGTGACCAAAAGCGCTCTACATTTTACACTAGACAGTGAGACAAGAATTTGTTTCCTTTCCTCTTAGCGGATAACATCGATATTCAGTAAGATTTTTCTTTCGGCCAAAACCGAATCTTTTCTGGTATATTACACGCCACAGAATAAAAAATCACCAGTAACTTTTATATTTTTTGTACCTAATAATTATTATTTAAAATATTAATTTGGTAACTAGAAGCTTTATAACATGTATTCCGACCCTATTTATCCATCCCTTTCACTCGTTTCATGTTCACTCGATATTCCACAACATGCTAAAACATCGACTACTGAACGACTAAAATCGATAATTGATAAACGTCGATAAACAGCCAATCCCTAGAACAGGATAGCATCACTGTTCGCGATTCTAGCTAAGCAGCACGCACCCTGGTGTTGTATTTGACAACTATTCTCAATGAGTAATAAGTAGTTAAGCAGCACTCAGGTGGACAGGTACTGTTCATGAATTTCGTGAATTTTATAAATTTAATGACATTTACTGCAACAAAGAGCACATCAAAAGTGTCTTGTTCTTGATATTGCAAGAATAATTATTGTAAATTTAATTGGAATTATTTACAATAATTTATTTCAAAATAGCAAAACAGCCTGAATAATGATAACATTTCCTTTCTAGTCCTGACTTGCAAGTGCAAGTTCGATGTTAAATAATTAGTGTTATGTGTGACCCCGGGCATTTGCTGACAATGCCCACGTCTGCAAGTATAACTCATACAGTGTGTTTTCTTTATGCCGCACTGATTAAATATTATTTAATGTAGGTAAACACTTTGCTACCGTCTTTAAAGCTTCTAGAGCCCAGTAATGTTTCAAACAATCTCACACATCACATATATGAAAATATTTTTCAACTTTGTTTGAAATATACCGCTCCGTCAACGCGATATGACAGCTGCGACTCACTAACGATCAGCTGACTGGACGCGGGAAACCTTAATTTTAATCGCGAGTTCGTGTGAGGTTAATTTGATTTCTAATTCCATAGGGAACTATCTAGACTTATTAAATTTGTAAAAAATTAATTTAGTTCTTTATATAAGTCAAATTAGATTTAGGCAGACTATTGTCAATTTCGATTTCATAAAAAAATCATTTCTGGTTTTATTAAATCTAACAATGATGGAGTTAGAAATGCGATAAAAGCTTTTTATCACTCTCAGGGGAAACGGAACGATGCATAATAATATATGGACAGGGCAAAGGGTGCGTTAAGCTGGCCCGGCAGTTTTTCATTTTTCAAAATATTTTTACACAACTGAAGAATGCTAGGCAAATGCTAGCGAATGCTGTCATTTATAAGAAAAATGCTAGGTAAATAAGGTAAAAAAAAATAATTTAATTTTCCGGGCCAACTTAACGACAGCCCGGACATATTAAATATTTACAAACATTTTTTGCTACATATAGAATGCTAGCGAAATGCTAGCGAATGCTGGGGTTTATTTCAAAAATGCTAGGTAAATAAAGCCGTACGGATAACTCAAAGTTGCCGGGCCAACTTAACGCCAGCCCGGACCTGGTTATTTTTTGCAGTTTTTGTCATCAGTCCATGAATGCTAGCGAAATGCTGGCGAATGATGGGGTTTATTTCAAAAATGCTATGTAAATAAGGCCGTAKGGATAACTTAAAGTTGCCSGGCCTAAATAACGCCAGCCCGGACCTGGTTATTATTTTGAGTTTTTGTSATCAGTCCATGAATGCTAGCGAAATGCTGGCGAATGCTGGGGTTTATTTCAAAAATGCTATGTAAATAAGGCCGTACGGATAACTTAAAGTTGCCGGGCCTAAATAACGCCAGGCCGGACCTGGTTATTATTTTAAGTTTTTGTCATCAGTCAATGAATGCTAGCGAAATGCTGACGAATGCTGGAGTTTATTTCAAAAATTCTATGTAAATAAGGCCGTACGGATAACTTAAAGTTGCCGGGTCTAAATAACGCCAGCCCGGACCTGGTTATTATTTTGAGTTTTTGTCATCAGTCAATGAATGCTAGCGAAATGCTGACGAATGCTGGAGTTTATTTCAAAAATTCTATGTAAATAAGGCCGTACGGATAACTTAAAGTTGCCCGGCCTAAATAACGCAAGCCCGGACCTGGTTATTATTTTAAGTTTTTGTCATCAGTCCATGAATGCTAGCGAAATGCTGGCGAATGCTGGGGTTTATTTCAAAAATGCTATGTAAATAAGGCCGTACGGATAACTTAAAGTTGCCGGGCCTAAATAACGCCAGGCCGGACCTGGTTATTTTTTTGCAGTTTTTGTCATCAGTCCGTGAATGCTAGCGAAATGCTGGCGAATGTTTGGGTTTATTTCAAAAATGCTATGCAAATAAGGCCATACGGATAACTTAAAGATGCTGGGCCTAAATAACGCCAGCCCGGACCTGGTTATTTTTTCCAGTTTTTGTCATCAGTCCGTGAATGCTAGCGAAATGCTGGCCAATGCTGGGGCTTATTTCAAAAATGCTATGTAAATAAGACCGTACGGATGAATTAACGTTGCCGGACAGCTTAACGCCGGCCCCGACCTGGTTATTTTTAATAATGATAATGGCAAAAACTTAGTTAATCTCAATAGGATAGATTACCATAAAAAGAAGTAAAATTTTATGGAAAGCAATAATTTTAATATCAGACAAGTTAAAACAACACTAAATTCAACTAATATCTCCAGAAGTAAACAAAAAATTTGCACCAGATAATACCACAATACCAAGAATGTATGGTTTATTAAAATTACAAAAAAGCACTATTCCTGATTTAATTCCTATTCAGCCAGTGGTATCTTATATAAAATCTCCTACATATGATGTACAAAATTTTTTAAATTCATATATAAAAGAAAATATTAATTTACAATTTCTCCCATTTAACGCAACATTTTTTCGTTAGACGTTAAAAATTTGTATACAAGAATCCCGGTTAATGAAAGACTATCAATTCTAAATGAATTTTTTTATAATAGCAATTTATCAAGTGATACAGCTGATGATTTATTAAAATTACTTCGTATTTGTCTGGAACAAAATTTTTTCGAATACATCAATGTAACTTACGCCCAAGAATCTTTACCAATGGGCAGTCCTTTGTCGCCCGTTCTAGCTGATATACGTATATGTCGACAGTTATAAAAGCAATTATATCATGAACGATTCAAATATTTACAGAAATAAAATTTTATTTTACAAATGATATGTGGGTGATATTTTAGGTATTTGGACAGATAATTTAGAAGAATGAAAACATTTGTTAACCACCTGAATACTAAGAAATCTAATATTCAGTTTGATGTAGAAATTGAATGTGAGAACAATTTAATTTTTTATATATTAGAGGTTAATTCTAAAATTGAATTTAATATATTTCGAAAACCAACTTCTACAGGAATATCTGTACACAGTAAGTCTTTGCACCCATGGCAACACAAAATAGCTGTTTTAGATAGTAATTTAAATAGATTAATAAAAGTACCTTTAAATCACACCAAATTTAGTAATGAGCCAAATATAATAAAACAAATAGCAGAAATTAATGGCATAAAAACAAAAATAGTTGATAAATTATTAAATAAGAAATTATATAATAAATTAATATATGAATATGTTCCAAAAATGAATGTTTTGCAATGTATTAAAAAATATTTTTTATGTCGGTAACTTTAGCAGCAAAATTAAAGATATTTTAAATAAAGATAATATATTAATTATTTTTAAACCTGCCTTAATTTTGGAAAAAGCTATATTTAATAATAAAGATATAGTACCAATGATGGATAAATGAGGGGTGTACAAATTACGATGCGATGACTGTAACTGTGTATGTATAGGTGGAACTTTAAAAAGATTGTAAAACAAGAATAAAAGAACATTTAAGATCAAGGCGATTAGCACAAAATTATTTGCTTTTAGATACTGATTTTGATATTTTACATATTGAGCAAAAGGGCCAATTACTAAATTCATTAGAAATTTTAGAAATAATAGGATCCGATAAATGTTCTGACGTAATTTTGATTCACAGACTGATGATATAAAGTGCAAAAAATCAGGACCGGGTTGACGTTAAGATAGACCGGCAGTTATTTACGCCTTATTTTTCAAACAAATCCCAGCATTCGCTAGCATTAATGGAATGATTATAAAAATTGTAATGACAAACAGTTTCTTGCTGGCATTTAGGAAGTGAGAGCTGAAGATGGCCCGGCAACTTTAAGTTATCCGTAGGGCCTTATTTACATAGCATTTTTGAAATAAGTCCTAGCATTCGCCAGCATTTCGCTAGCATTCACGGACTGATGACAAAAACTGCAAAAAATAACCAGGTCCGGGCTGGCGTTATTTAGSCCCAGCATTTTTAAGTTATCCGTATGGCCTTATTTACATTGCATTTTTGAAATAAACCCCAGCATTCGCCAGCATTTCGCTAGCATTCATGGACTGATGACAAAAACTGCAAAAAAAATAACCAGGTCCGGGCTGGCGTTATTTAGGCCCGGCAACTTTAAGTTATCCGTACGGCCTTATTTACATAGCATATTTGAAATAAACCCCAGCATTCGCCGGCATTTCGCTAGCATTCACAGACTGATGACATAAACTGAAAAAAATAACCAGGTCCGGGCTGGCGTTAAGATGGCCCGGCAACTTTGAGTTATCCGTACGGCCTTATTTACGTAGCATTTTTGAAATAAACCCCAGCATTCGCCAGCATTTCGCTAACATTCATGGATTGATGACAAAAACTGCAAAAAACAACCAGGTCCGGGCTGACGTTATTTAGGCCCAGCAACTTTAAGTTATCCGTACGGCCTTATTTACATAGCATTTTTTGAAATAAACCCCAGCATTCGCCAGCATTTCGCTAGCATTCATGGACTGATGACAAAAACTGCAAAAAAAATAACCAGGTCCGGGCTGGCGTTATTTAGGCCCGGCAACTTTAAGTTATCCGTACGGCCTTATTTATATAGCATTTTTGAAATAAACCCCAGCATTCGCCAGCATTTCGCTAGCATTCATGGACTGATGACAAAAACTGCAAAAAAATAACCAGGTCCGGGCTGGCGTTATTTAAGCCCGGCAACTTTAAGTTATCCGTATGGCCTTATTTACATAGCATTTTTGAAATAAACTCCAGCATTCGCCAGCATTTCGCTAGCATTCACGGACTGATGACAAAAACTGCAAAAAATAATCAGGTCCGGGCTGGCGTTAAGTTGGCCCGGCAACTTTGAGTTATCCGTACGGCTTTATTTACGTAGCATTTTTGAAATAAACCCCAGCATTCGCTAGCATTGCGCTAGCATTCTATATGTAGCAAAAAATTTTTGTAAATATTTAATATGTCCGGGCTGTCGTTAAGTTGGCCCGGAAAATTAAATTATTTTTTTTTACCTTATTTACCTAGCATTTTTCTTAAAAATGACAGCATTCGCTAGCATTTGCCTAGCATTCTTCAGTTGTGTAAAAATATTTTGAAAAATGAAAAACTGCCGGGCCAGCTTAACGCACCCACAGGGCAAAGCACGAGCAAAGTTGTATCTTGTGCTACTAAAAAATTCACAATTTCGATGTTTTAACTAAACGTTATTCTTGCTATATTCCACGGCAGCGTTGCCATTTGCTGCCAGTCCGATCTGAGAAATGTCGCGAGCACAGTTTCGTAGTTGACGTTTTCAAAAAAATCCTGCCCATTTAGCAACTGAAACTATTACACAACAGAAATGTGTTAAAAATGTCATAATTTAGCCTTCTTCTCTATCTACTATTTCGCTTTTGTGATTTTATTTCACTTGACGCATAACGTACATTCTCATTATCAGTACAGCAAAATTTGTTAATTATTAGTAATTAATATTACTTGTATCTATTCAGATTTTAAAAACCCGTCACCCTACGAACAGGTTCGTAAGCCACTATCATGGGAGTTTTATGAAACCACAGGTATCAATTCCGATCAAGATAATCAAATATTTAGATCATCGCTTAAAACGTTTCAATATGATGACACTTTAACACGGTCTGGAGGAAGTGACATTTATTTAGTCGAACTAGATAATGGGTTCTAAAGCCTAGTAGTGTGGATCGAAGTGAAATAGAAACTGGTATTCCCTGAGGTAGAAAATGTATTAACTGCGTCTGCATTATTTTCTTTTTTGTAAAATATTTATTAGTTTTTCAATAATGTCAGAACCTAGGAAAATGAGCAAGTTTCATACAGAAGCACGATTGATAATCTGACTACCTTTAACAAAAAATTATTTATACGTTTCAAGAACCAACGCCTTTTTCAGTTTAGCTATTAAAGATCTGCAGTTAATTATGGTGCAATTAATGTTATAATGTTAATCAAAATGTGAAACATTTATATGTCAACAGATCGTTAGAAAGCGAACGTCTAGGCATAACTTCCTGCTTCATTTTTTTTGAAAATTTTGTTGAATATATTCACTACCGATAAGATGCACATGGGGTCATTTTAAACTTATTTTGTAAAACAAAATTATACTGTAATCTTCGTAGAAAGGGTTATCAAGAGTAAATTAATAGATCATTAACAGGGTTTTGCCTTTTCTGCACATTCATTAGGGAACATTCTTAATTTCAGTAAGTACAGTACACCAGATGTTAACATATAACTAATACTAATAATACAAACTTACAGGTTACTGAAAATTGCTGCTTTACACGGACGTATAAATAAATATTTTGGAATCGGATCTCTATACCTCGCTTTAAATTACATCTATAGCAACAAAATATTTCACTGAAGTTCAATATAGGGTTGAAGGACGGCAACCGGCTAGCAATATTATGGAATCATCTCTTATGGTTTTTTGCGTCGCACGTTCCTGTTTTAATTATTGCACGGCGTACTCGGTGGCCTGTTTTGCCATCTGACAACACATTTCATTCATAAATAATTCATTCAAATACTATATTGAACAAAAAAAAGTAGAAAAGCCGCAGGATACGATTTTATACTTTTACGAAATGAAACAGAACCGTGGAATTAGAATCGTCTATTGACGGCCAGTATTTGACCTTTCGGCATGGCGCCTACTTTATAACAGTGTTGCCAATATTTAAGCATGACGCTACTAAAAACTATAAGCCCTCTTTAACAAATAGGTATTACAATTGCGTTCTTTTTATATTGATAAACTAGACAAAATTAATCGTTCTTCATAACTTTTACGTACGTGTTATGAGTGGTATGAATACATTCAAAATGAGTGTTTTCATGAAAATCGACTTAATCAACGTTTATTTAATAACAGTCATTCATTAGATATACAATAATAATCAAAATATTGTCGAATTCCACACTTATCGTTGTACATGCAAAGGTCTTGGACGTTTTGATAACTGTAACAGGTTTCACAAAAATTGCATTTAAGCTGACGTTTCAAATTTAGAACACACACTATTTCAAATCGTGATGAAAACGATGATCGAACTCACCATGAACTCATGACAAATACTTATTTATATTTTGTTCTTATATACACTCGAATAACCTAAGCTTTACAATTCTATATCTCATGCAATGTAATGTACGTTTTACAGCTTAATTCGGTTAATAAGTAATAATTAACAATAAACAGAAATTGGAATTGAGAAAATGAAAACACTTATTCTTTGGTAATACATAATTGAAAATCGTTTTGCAACTGTATGTAAGGTTATCAGCCAAATTGCATCAGTTATTTTCAATAGACTGAACTTGTCAATAAATTTACAGTTATAAATATAAAATACAAATCGAATAAAAAATTATATCCTGCCATTTCAAAAAAAAAACTTCTATTTACTTAAATTAACCTTAAGAATATTTATTTATCATTTATTACGAAGCTTAGCTCAACAGTGTGATGTAAAACTAAAAATAAAAGGTGCAGACAAAAAATCAAAAGTTAGCTGCACTTGATAAAAAATGTCGTTATTACCAACCAGAAATTTACCGATTCTGCAAATGCATACGTACCATAAACTCGTGCTACTTTGCCTGCAGTTATAAGGCAAAATATCTAATAAAACCTTATCAAATATTGAAAAAGAGTCCACATGCAACATTTGTGATGTATTCACGTTAGATTTGATGTGTGAAGGCGCTGCCTATAAGAATTAAGTGTTTGATTTAGGGCTATTAAAAGTATTATTCGTACAACAGTTTCAGATTAAAACCAGAATGTTATTCGAATTCTTGTATTTTATTGAATTAAGGAACTTTTACTTCATATTTTTTTAATATTTTAGCTAAATATAGTTTTTAATTAAGAAATTACCACTTGACAAAGTATCCCCAAAGAACGGGTTCATTATTTAGGTATTAGGTTAGAAATATATACATATATAGTATGTTGCATTAACAATTTTTACCGTTTTATTATACATACGTATTGACAAGACATATATTGTTGTAACTAAAGTTAATCTTTGTGAATATCATAAGTATCTACGACAACCAATTTATAACAAATTATTCCAAAACCCATAAACAAAATAGTCTCGACTAAGGTCAATTCTAGTACTATATTATTATTGTATTGTTGACGGTTACATGTTTCACAATTCGTTTTTAGCAGTCCTAAAGAAGGAGACAAACATGTCAGAAAGCTGACGGTTTTATTTCTTTTGATCGGTACCCCAACTTTATAGTTATCGCTTATGTTATCAATGCATGCTTGACCTAACCTAATCGCCCTCAACAATAAATTCAACAGGTTTGGATTTTGATTGGTACTTTAACAAAGTAACTGCTTAAAACAAAATGATTTAGTTTAAAACTCGAAACTTGCTTATCAGTCATCATCACTTTTCAGAAATACACAATACAGGTAGATATTTACTTGATGCTCTTCTAGGATCAGTTCTATAACCCATTTAATTGGTCAAATGCATCACATTCAGTTTATTGCCAATCTCTTATGTTATTAAATGTGAATCGCAAAACAGCATTCAAAATTTCAGACCTACTGCACTTGGCAGGTGGATGAATTTCTGTTAAAGGTAAAATACATAAATCAAGAATAATGCCGATGCATGTATTATTATTCTACTCGCATCTCTAGCGTCATTGGATTATTACTTTCATTAATTTTCAACGTGGCATTCAGACTCTCAACACAATCGTCACAATAGACCTTCTTGTAACCAGCAAATACAACGACTATTACTATTTGTTCCGCGGCAATGAACTTCAGACTGCGATAATCTTTTACCTAAACGAAAGTAGGCAGGCACCGGCAAACGCCGACATGCAGATAACCTTCGCGGGATCGCTTCCTGCAGATAATCGAAGTTGGCGCTTCCGAAAGGTTTCGCACGAGACGAAGAGCCAGTCGAACGGATTAATATTCAGCATGCTGACGGAGACAAAAAAATTGTACCGTAAGTCCCACGATTAGCAAGTTCACTAATGCAAAGAACTGGTCGGCTCGCGAAAAATAAAAATTGGCGGCAGTCGGCTTCGAAAGTCGACGTACATAATTGGTATATGATTGTAGACGACGTGATCGAAATAAAAGCATCGATATGGGGTAGAGATGCGAAACGGCAGCGTGCTACTACGATGTTCCTCTGGTTACGATATGAGAAATGCAGCATTTTGAAATTACCTACCTACAATGCTACCAATTTCGAACTCGAAATACTAGATGAAATTATAAAAAAAATGACGCACAAATATATTTATTTCGATCCTAATATGCCTACAAACAAACAAAATTTGTTCAAGTCGATCTCTTGAAACGGCTAGTGACGTTTGAGGCTATTGAATGTATCTTTTCTGAATACATGGGAGATTAGTATCACTTCAATATCGATAACTGTGTCTATTAACACTGCCACTTAAAAACTAATTTAAAAACTCGTCTGAAAAACATATGTTTTGAGGCACAGCTGCTATTCCATTAGACATTCTTTATAACCATGTTCCTCTATTTGGATCATCCTAGTTAAACTCCTAATAATGTTGCATACCGTATTCCATTCAAAAATAATGTTTAACATCCACCGAAAGAGTTAAAACATCAAATTGGTTAGCAAAAACTAAAAGGAAGCGAAAGGTAGAAAGTCTTACGACTAGTGACTCACTGTTCTCCTGTCATTCCTTTCTTTAAAAGCGTTTTACACAGGTTGATACCATAATTGCCGACTTAATAAAAGCGAATGTAATAGAAAAAAGTCTTCCGTTTACTATTAACGTTAGGGGATATCTTACTATATACAGGGTTTCTATAAATGATTCGTGTATCCAAGGCGCTTATGGAAATAATCGATTAAATCATTTTGCCGCCTCTCAGGAAAGTGACTCATGCTTGTCATCTGTCGATTTTTGAATTATTTGATATATTTTATTATGAGAAAACGCCTATGGGAGTGTGAATTTTCAACATATTCTTTAGTGTTTTGTGGGATAATGCAGAAAGCTCACATTTCGGAGCTGTGGAATGACATTGATCTGCAACCTTCAGTACTATCGCCCCTTGCTATCGCCGTGCATATTGTAGCTTGGCAGCAGTTAAAAAAAGCGGCACAAAAAATTCGCAAATCAACGCCGACCGCGTTGCATGAATCATTTATATAAAGCCTGTGTAACTTAACACTATCATTTGTTAAAACCAGATTAATGGATTATCAAGTAAATCTGCAAATGAAAGAGAATAAACTTGAAAGTCCTCAATGCAACTAAACATTTTCCAGTGACATCAGAAGCGAGTAATAGATTAAAGAAATGAAAAAAATCTATGGCAACAAGAATCTAGATACCTTCAAAATAAAAAGAAACCTGTGTTAACATCGTACGTCACAATCAATAAAAACTAACTGTTGCTACTACAAAAAGATCCTAGTACCTATATACAATATGTATTATAAGCATAATTGCTTTGATAATGGAAGCAATGTTGACCAGATGACATCTTCTAAAATTACCAGGTCAATTCAGATTTTGGTGACAGCAGTAGATGGTTTGTACGCTTCTGGCACCACAAAAGTATGATTGGTGGAGTTCGGGTTAACATACGTAAAATAAACAACTTTTAAAGTGTTATATGAGCGATTAGGCTCAAGGTTCAACTAAATAAAGCGTTCAGTGAATTTCAAGTAAATATACAAAAACAAAACAAATTTAAAAAACTGCTCCAGTCTAACATCATAAAAAACGTATCAAACAAGCCATGGTTTTCTTTTGATGCACATTTGTCGCTTGGCCCCTTTGAGGTACTTATTGGTCGTTTATTACACTGAGGAAAGTAAGATGACATTACTGTTACCTGTGACTAATAGCGGCATCGTTGATTCTGCAATAGCTATTTACCTAGGTAACAAGGACGTAATGAGGAGTTTTCCTGGACTACCTGTGCTAGTACTTGTTTAGTCGAGTGAGCGCAGCGAACGATTCTAATACAAGGAATCTAACAAAGTTCAGTTATGTACGAGTTGTGTAACAAAGGTTTATGGCCAGTTTGAAATAATGATATTCCACATTAGTAGCTTAAAGTTCTCAAATAAGAAAAATATTTTTAACATCTGACAACGTTGCATAACTACTATTTCTAACAACTAACAACAGAAACAGATAATGACAGTTCCGTGTTTTTGCCAGAATTGGTGAAATACCATACAACAAGCTTAAAATTATTGTTCAATGCAGTGCAGTGCAATGTGTACATAACTGGGGTTTAAAAACGCGTCGTGAGCTGGCCTAAGGTGAAAATTTGTTTTGCAAATCTGAAGTTTAATCATACAATTGGTAGCCGTGAATGTCAGCAAAAGGGACTAGGTCGGTAAAGTGCTATTTTACGTCCTCTTAACAGTGTCAAAAATGAAGTCGTTAGTGTTGCAGTCAATTCGAACACAAAAACCTTTACACATCATGTAACACCTTATGGGTAATCTTCAGTGTAGCTATAAGATAAGCCAAATACACAACATAACCTCGTTGGCTTGACAACTGGCACAAGTGACACGTGACAGTTCAGTTGGTTGAGCACCACTGTGGGCATTGTGACACGTTCACCATCGGCGGGCTACTTGACTCGTTTTTCTAGGGACGCCTGTTATAATGTTGAAAATTTCTGGTGCTGTTACTATTTCATTATTTGACTGCATGAAGTAGATAGGTCTATGGTGATAGCCAGTATGGCAGCTTTAGACAGGGTTGTAGCAAAAGTGGGTTTTTGTGTTGTAATTTTATCTTTATTATAGATAAGCGTAATTTATTTTATAGCATTATTATCATAATAAGGCACCATGTCTACTTAGGGATGGTAATGAATATTTGTTATTTACGTCCATTTTATACAGAATTGTTTTCAAGGAGCTGCGAGAAATGAAAGTTTGAAGGATGACCGTTATTACTTCAATTTGTATCTATTTGAAAAGTCACCCGACATTGGACATCTCCCATCTCTAGATTGTCCTCTTTTTATTTCGCTACATGCAGGTACTTACCGGAATGCATTCGCATTTGATGCAGTAGAGGACTCCGATAGGTGGGCCGAGATCGGGGATCCACTGTGATCCGAGTTCTCGGACCTGCTTCCCAAAAATGCATTCTGCAACAAGAATAAAGAAAAATAGTAAGAAAACCACGATCGATGCGATTTGCGGCTTGTTACCGCAAAAATTAAGGCACTTAACATTTGCATAGAAAATAAGTGTATTCCATATCGATTACCCGTTGTATGGAAATTTGTTTCTGTCCCGTTTGTGTTCTCATGAATTTGCTAAACATGGGTGTCTCGCATATTGAGTGAACAGGTTCTTTAAAACTTGCGTTTGCTTTGTATAAACGAAAAGAAGGAACTTTCTTTATGGAGTTACAACTATTACTGGAATGCATACGTGTCGCAGTTGTTTGTACTTATTCTGGGAGGAAGGCGTATGTTATAACACAAACTGGCAGAAACCAGGTACTTAATGAAATAGTATTATGAGTATATGTAAAAGTGCATTGCTCTGTGGGCGCACCACCCATAAGGCACATGAAGGCCCACGTATCTCATGAACGACATTGGCCTCAAAAAATCCTACACCGTATTTACGTTGCATCTCATTAGCCACAAATTTAATCTTAAAATAGTTGTCGGCTTTAAAACATCGAGCCATGCATATTCTTTAGATAATGTCATGCAAAATCCACTTCTGCAATGAGTGCGTTGACTGTGCTTGTTTTAGAATTGCACTGGCTGTACTTATGTCAGCAATTCAGACTACAACGAGAGCACGTTCTGAAAATCGGATTCAACGTCGGAACAATTAGCGTTACGAGCGAATCATGTTACAGTGAATGTAGTACAGACGTATATATACCAGACGGCTCTATTTTAGTTCTTGGACACCAACATATTCCACATTTCACTCTTCTTACGCAGAATGTATAATTACCACCATTAGACACAACACAAGATGAATATTCAAATGGAGGGTATCACTAGTTAAGCTAATGTTTATTTATCTAATTATACTTTGGTAGATGTTTACATCCTACTCACAACGAGAGGGTATTAATGTAAAGACCGGCGAGTACTTCTTAGCATTTATTCTAACTATACACTGCCAAATTCAGTCCATGAACATTAAAAAATAGAGGACCCAAAACAAAACCTTGAGACACTCCAGATGCAGCATTCAGTACCCACCGTACGCTATATGTCAGACTTTGTTGGAGAAGCAAGACTCGAAAATTTTCAAACTCGATATTTTGATTTAAAACTTTGTATAAATTATTAGGTGGTTGCCTCAAACCAAGTTGGTATTTGCTAATATAACTAGATACACCTTGTTAGTACTAGTTACAAAATAACGTATCAGATATTTTACTGGTTACATATACCGCTGTTCACAAAGCTTTAAAATTATGTCATCAATTAGTGTGAAGTCAGTTGTCTGCATTGTTACCAGGTGGACGAAAAAACTTACAAATACATGCTGTGAGATCGAAAAACGAGCTGTCGATTGCACTGATCTCTAAATAACTAAATGTCGCTTACATACCAAAATGCATGTAAATTATTTGTGATAGATTTACGCCACTTTAGCGCCTAGCCGCTGGTCCTTGTACTAAAATTTTGACAAAGGTTCGCTTCTGCGGTAAATATAACGTTAATGATTGACGGTTAAAATCGTGAACTCATCATCTGTCTGCAGATTTCCAAAAGATGATCGTTGTAGTGTTTGAGTAAAAAACATGTACAGTACAAACTGGATGTTACGTTTACTCATAACCATATTATATAGTTAAGGATCTAAACTATAATTTGAACGCGCCGTTAAATTGATAGTACGAGTACCAGCGGCATGGTGGATACTTATCACAGTTTTGAATGACTTTTGCGACATCCAGTTATTTAGAGATCAGTGATCGATTGTCAGTATTAACTGTCACTGTCAACCATAAATCTATTAACTTGATGTGAACGAAAAGTATTCGGCAACATTGTACACTGATGCCAACTTAAATCAGTTTTCTCATTCTTTCTTCATTCCGCTTACGGGTTTCTTATGATGGTAATGGAAATGCGTCATTTATGACCTAAATTTAAAGTTCTATGTGTATATAAAAAAAGAAAAACTGTTCGTTGGTAAGCGCATCACCTGAAACGGCCGAACCGATTTGCTCCATTTTCCCCTAAACGTTTGAAATAATCAAAATAAGGCTTTTATGAAAAGAAAAATTGAAAAAGTTGTACAGAAAATTGGAAAATTTGGGCAAACTAAAAGCGCTTTTCCACGGCATTTTCGTATGAATTCACGGCGACCATAAACTTTCAGGAAAAAAATTATGGATTTACGAAAAGTCGGAAAAATATAATTTTTTGTTGTAGGTACTGTCAATCACAAGTAAAAACGACATATTTGGTGGGTTTTTTGTTTGTTATGCTCCCGGGAAAGTTATTAGCAAAAGAAAATTCTGGGTAATTCAAAAAAAAGTAGGAAAATTTCGAAAACCATAAAATTTGATAACACAATTGAATTTCTTTGGTAAATTGAAGAATTCGTGAAAACGCATTCCTACGAAATTATATTACATTTTTCTTTTGTGTTGATTCGCGATCGAGCACAACAAATGTTATTTCATTTAAAGTTAATTTCAAATTGTGAATCAAGATTCAATTATCAATAAGTGAATAAGGTCGAGCGAACTAAATACGGTGAGTTCTTAACTGTGGTTGTGATTTTAATTTCATTTATCGAAATTCAATTTAACATTTCCACAAATTTTTAACATCTGTTATCTGTTGCTGCCCCGCATCGAATCAAGTCAAAGACTGCTGCGATTTTTTATATTGATACAGCGCCATCTGGTTTAAACTGAAGTACATATTATATACAGTTCCGGTCACACAAGAAGCGTTTTCGAAAAAATAGCATCTCTAATGGGCGTTTGCATGTACTAATATTTTTGTGAAGCGACATACGGTAAAACATCATCGTAAGCTATTTGATGACTTACTTAAATAAATATCTGTGTATATACAGTAAAAATACAAAAGTGCTGAAATAGCTACTGACCACTATCTTGTTAAGATGGAAGAATAACACAATAAAAGAAAAGTAATTTATATGAGATGCAGAATATTGACAAAGCCTCATGAAGGCTCCAAAAGGGAGTTGTGGTATTATAAACATAAGAAATGGCCCTAAAAAGAGGACAGGTTATTTAAAAAAGACAGTCAAAGATAAAAAAAAAAGAAAATACTGCTTAACAAACAATCGCAGAAGAAATATCAATGGACATAAGCATACAAGAGTAGAGGTTAAAAGAATAACGTGTGGGCAGAATTTGGTAATCAAGAGACGGAAGCGTTAAAAATGTATGTCAAAAATCATCTATACGAGTATATGGTGCGCGAATGAGAAAACCAAAAACAAATATGCTAAAGAATATAAAGGACAGTAACATAAAAGTTCTCATAAACGAAGAAGACGTCATGAAATACATGTATGACGAAAGAAAACAAAAGCTCTTCTGAATGTGCCTTAAGACTGGTAGATAGGTGAAAAAATATATGCCAGGATTTTAGAACGCGAGCTAGGGGATAAACCAGAAGAAAAAATCGACTTGTAGGAAGTAAGCATTTTGTAACTTGTGTATTCCTTGCCATTACAAGTTACAAATTTTTAAAAGAAAACTAAGAAGTCGACTTAAAAAGTATGCTTAACGGGCCCTCCTAATTATAATTACTGGAACTACTTATTAGTTACATAGTTTGAGTGTTCATATATAAAATTCATTCTAAGATTGTGTGATACTTGAAACGAAAACGCGTGCTTGACAGCTTAAATCCTATATATGCCTTTCATATAAACGTAATTGGACTCAATCTTTCCTGTAAATCCACGTCCATATTTAAGTATTTAGCGTCAAAGCACCTACCATATTAACTTGTCGACTGTCAGCCACCGCAAATTGACAAATGAAGCATAAAATTTCACCTGT
This sequence comes from Rhyzopertha dominica, assembly GCA_025024175.1. Lineage (NCBI taxonomy): Eukaryota > Metazoa > Arthropoda > Insecta > Coleoptera > Bostrichidae > Rhyzopertha > Rhyzopertha dominica. The sequence goes on from QCXZ01000138.1 coordinate 20,254,483, forward strand.
CTCGCTACGCTGCTGGCTTATTATAACATGACCGTCAATCAGCGAGTGAGGACAATCTTCGAGCTAATTGCTAGAAACATTTAAAAAAGCGAAATTCTGTACATGGAAACGGGGCGATCTCTTAGCGCGCTGGAGTTTTCTGCCGGGAACCGGTTCCCCCATAGTTCGATTTACATATCCAACAAAAGAAAAATAAAACGACCCCTGAAAGTATTCCAGAAAATATCTGATTGTGAAGTCTGAATCTTATTACTATTAATCTAAAATAGATCGAGCGGGGCGATAAGAGGAGCAGTGGAATTCCTGCGATGCAGTCTAATAGTTAGTGTCAGTCCAACGCAGAGACGGGTTGTCTAGTATAGCAGTCAAGTAATTGTTAAGAAAGGTCAGATCTAAATTAAACTTCGCCGGCACTCGGTCGTATGCAGTCAATATCTGTTTCACATTGTAATGCGCCAATTAGAAGCGCGCCTTCCTTATTTATTGTGTTGACGTGGTCAGTCATACGATTAATTCGGCTGACGTGGTATTGCACATACATCAATCACCTTAAATTGCCAACATAATGGCTTTGCCAATGTTACTGCATCCAGGAAACGATAAGTTTTTTTTACCACGGGCTGTAGCGTGGCTCGTGGTTATGTCTAGTGTGCCTCAAGTGAAGCAAAAATGAAAGCTCTGGAAATTTTGAGTTTAAAGTTGACATATTATGTTAATAGTGCGAATAACTCTACTTAAAAGAATAACAATCTTTGCCGTCTGTCATGTTACAAAAATGGCCCTCTTGCAGGTTGTATATCCCACCGGTAGATGGCGGCAACTTACAAGTGTAGATTTTTACATTCTTTGCTATTTTCTAATCATCTTATTCAGAATGGAACATACTAACGATCATGCAATAGGAGGACGTGACATAGAAATATGTAATATAAACTGTAAAAATGTTCTGAACAGTTACAACACAGAATAGGTTAGGTACTCTACTTTCTAAAATTAAGTACTATTTTACAAGTTTCTTTTACATTTTAGGTGCTTTTGAACTTACTATAGTTTGAGTTATGCTAAATTCGTTCTTTAGCATTGGATTAGGAGAAATTTAAGGTCACTGAGCAGAAAAAACAAATAAATGTGCGGTAAGTACATAACTTCTTAATTGTTATATTACGATAAGCATTGTTATTATACGGTAATTTTATACTCATGACAATAAACTGTAATGTTGGTGTTTGTAGTTTTATAACTTGAAATGAACATAAAACCTGACGTTTACTTATTAAAAAGCAAACTGCCACATTGTGCTTAACTTATTTAAAAATTATATACTTAACATGGCGCGCCTCCTATCAGCAGTCAGTGAAACCTTAAATTCGCCTGCAACCACAGGGACGTTATCAAATCGTTTGTTTGGTATCCTTAGTGGAGTTATCCGTAGTTAATAGTAAGCAATAAATCACATCCCATTTGACCGCCGTCTTTGTCCGCTAATTTTAATTAACGAAAGTTCCAATCATCTGGTACCCTTGTGTTCTATGCTTCATTAATTATAGATTTTCAAAGTTGTTCTTATTTTAACATATCTGTTACGATTTAATCGTATACTTCATTAAAAAGTTGTGTTTCTGTATTACTAATTCGGCATACCAAATTCTTCTTTTATATGAAGTAGATATGTATATACATATACACCATCCATTTGTATATAACAAGTAAAGTGCACGACGCTTTCTACAAGTACTTAAAACAACACGTTCGTTGTCCTTTTAGCTGGTGTTATCTTGGTTTTGTGGTGGAGTGCCAAATTCCTTCAAAGTCGAATCGTTGGAATGGCGTTACACACCGGTGCTGCTGATACAGCCGTTATGACGTGTGCGTAATCTCAAAACTATGATCTACATTACAAATGGGTTTTTCGAACTTTCCCTTTCAAATACTCAAGATATGTTATCCAAGTAATGCATGGGTATAACGACACAGTTTTACAACAAGCAAGCTGCGGAGAACCAACCGCGAGCTGAACATATTGTTACCTACTGCTGCGATACCTTTACCAAATACAGAACTAGCTGCAGCCGTACATAGAACACGCTTATATCATTAAGAAATCCTTCGATGTCGAATACGGCTTTTGGAATTTGTGCGACATACAACGTGACAGCGGCTCCTACTGGTGGCTCGTAACCAAAAAAGATCTTGCAGAATGTGCAGTCCACACTAATGTAGACATCGGCTAACTTTAGCCTTGGAGGAATAATGGAGAAATCTTCGAAATTGGAGATATTCATTAAATTCCATTACAGTAACTAAACATTGCCGTGACGAAACAATAGTCGCAATGACAAAGACAGTTTTGGATGTAACGGGCGTTAATAAAAAAACGGGTCAAGTATAAGCCGGTGATGGTTTTCGTCGCCGTGCTGGTGCAACAAACGGAACTGTCACGTTTGTAGATTGTCAAACGAGATTCGTTTGCAATAAATTTACGTTTAAGGATGCGTTATCCATATGTTATTCCACGATTTGTAAAAGTTTTCGCAGAATCAACGATGCCCGTATTAATCTCACGCAACAGTAATAGTGTTATTTTCATCAGTGCAATAAACAACAAAACCGTCACACGGGCCAAACGTCACATGTGCATTAAAACTAATTTACACGTTCGCGATGGAAAAAGAAAATCGTGGCTTGCTTGACCAGTTTTCTTTGTGAACGCCCGTTATTTTATCAAACAAAAATTTCATGTATCAGCAGAAACAGATAAGCATTTCTTATTTGAAACTAAAAGTTTTCTTACCAACAGGTATTCAGCAAAATAAATTGAAGTGAAATTTATACATGGACCAATTTATCCTTCCTGCCTTGTACTGTTATTGTTTGGCCTCCCATCTATCGGTGAGTGCAAGCTACGCTTGCAGGATGCCACTCTGGGAAAGTCTGATTAGAACAGCGGCGAAGGACTGATGAACAATGCGAACAGTGTTTTATTAAATAAATCTTCTGCCCATCCTACGACTAGTTTCGCCCTGTTGGGGCTCATCAGGCAGGGGTAGAGAGCAAGTTGACCAAAGCAGACCGTCGACTTTAACAGCGACGGATGGACTGATGAATAGGAGAATGGTTTATGGCGACTGATTAATTTAATTAAAAGTGTTGGAAACTAATGTATCGAACCAGTGGTGTTTATAATTTTAGCGTATTTCGGTATTAGTACTTAAATAAAGGAGGTTAAATTAGAAATTCGCCGTGTAAGAATATTTCAATGTACCATTTAGTCCTAGAAGATATTTATCATACTCTCCAGAAAAAGACAACATCAATGAAAAACATTATTTGATGTTGATGGTGTCATGATATAGTTCAGCATCCTCCCAACGAATTTTTATGGCTTGTTTTAACGCTTCTAAATAATATTTTGCTTCAATGGTTTTCTTCTAGACACCGTATATCGTTCAAATGCGACATATGGAAGCCGCAATGCTCAATTTACTAATAGAAGATTGCAAAATTTAGGTCATTTTCCATAAACTCTACCGGTACTTCATTATGCACTACAAAAAACCTAAAATTGGACACCTCAGGAGGAAAATCGATCATCTAATTCAGTCGAAGACCATAAGCGTTAATGAGTGCATATAGCACTGTCTGGATTCCTACGGTCAGATTTTTGTCTGTGCTTTAATGCTTTACCCCGGTAAATATGTTTTTATCAAAGTTTATTAAAATAGAACAAATATTACTGGGTGTTCTTATGTCTATGTCAGTCAGTAGGTATATTTATACTCCTCAATATTGCTTTAGAAATATTAAAACTGTTTTTATCCCAACCTAACAAGGGTGCAGGTTTACAGTTTTCACTCTAAAAAATTAAGAATGAGATATTAATAAAAAAATAATCTTCCTAAGTAGTTCACTGTTAAACTATGGTTGCTATTTAAGAAAGAAGCGCACAACTTAAACTTAAACTTAAAAAACGAGTGCACATTATATCAAAACCCATTCGATTGTACTAATTTTTTTTAAACTTTTTAACTGTACAAATCGCTGGTGGCTGTATCTTTCATACAGCTATACTTACTACTTACAACAACTTACAACTTTACATAGACACATCTATCTTAAAAACATAGTAGAGGAAGTAGTTGACTTTTCAAAGTCCAAATTTGGCGACTCTGTAAATGCAGTTTGACATTTTATCCCAATAGTAAAGTATTAATTTAAAATTTATTAGTATTTTGTTAAATGTGGCGTGCGCTATAATTCAAAGTTTTGAGATATGTTATTGCTATTAACCGCAAACATATTCATATTTGACAGGAACTTGGCGTTTAATTTATGCAACTTGGCTGCGAAGGAATTATACTGCAGAAATTTCCCAAACTCAACGTTGCTATGCACATAATAGCCATGTGTTGAATAAATGACCAAGTGTCTACTATAATAAAACATTATCTAATTTCTCTAAGGCACAAACTACTCGTACCTGCCATGTACCTGGAATACTGCGTTAAAGTACAAAATCTGCATATCCTAATTCCGAAAACCAATGCTTTACAACGCCTACAAATTGAATGTAGAAATATGAAGCAAGATATCTTAAAAATCAACACAAGTGAATGCAAATGCATTACGTTCCAGCAAATTCAGCTAAATAAATCCCAGCAACCTGTTGCTACTTTATTTTTGAGCGCGGTATGCACAAACGCATACCAAGTGCGATTTTTTCAGTTGATGCAAACGACAAGTTGTAGTACATGCGGTCGTATGACTTGACACTTGTACAGAACCATCCTACTCCCCATCCCACGATTAACGTAAGCGTCATTCCACGGGCATCTATTAAAATTTCCATTCATTAGATGTTGGAACTCGAACTTTGTAACTTGAGAAAGTAAAACGTGCGTAAAAATACCTACCGCATCACGGTATCAAAAGGACGAGATGTGCACGTTGCTAATTATAGGGTGGCGGAGCTAATTTCGCGAGACCGCAAGAAGAATTTCTTACGGCAATTACTGGCTGGTACTATTTTTAACCAGCTTTCGACGGGCAGTGATATGGTCGCGCTATTTATTTGTCCTTATATCATCGGAACTCCTAACTTATGCTACTCAAGATCAAGGTCGTATGTGTTAAAAAATATGCACGTTTTAATTTGTAGCAAATTTTTCAGCAAATTAATCAGATCTTCGCATGAATTGGCTCATAATTAACTATAAATGTATATACGAAGCAGGCGGCGGATCAAAATGTTGACAATATCATAATTAGTTTACAGGTCTTTCGAACGGTTAAAATACTTGTTTACTAGAAGTACTGCTTTATTCTAAAAACAAATTTTCACAAATAAACGCGGGTATTTATCGACTTTACGGTCATCGTCAGGCTGTTCTATTTGACAATAATGAAAAAACCCAACAGCAGTGTATGCTGTCATAAAAACTAAGGGTTCTGCAAATTAATGGCTCAGTACAATAATTGTACGCMGCTTACTGGAAATTCCGTTTGTTCATTAAGTATATTATTATTTGTTCTTTTAGAATGATTCACTATTTCTAACGATTTTAACAAATCCAGTGTTCTTTATTTTTGGGAACTTTTGTGTCCGGCTTCTAAAGAATAATTTGCCATATCATTGTGTAATATACTTTTTTAATGCTCTATAATGTTCTAGATAACGTTTTTCAAAACTGAGTCCTCTCTGCCCTATATAGGTACACATTATTAAACTCGAAACAAGTTATTATAATAATCTCCTGACTTCTTTACTAGTCGAGATCTATCTTTAGCTTTAGAAAGAATTCCTTATAACTTATTATGAGGTTTATAAGCAAATTTTATTTTATGATTTTAATGTTGAAATGTAGTACTGACTTTTTCTGTTCAGAAATACATATAAAAATAGATCGTTAGTTTTTGTCAATAAGTATATGAATTAGCTTTTTTGGAAACCATTCTGTAAAGCAATTGTGATTATATTTAATGGAAGGCAAAACGTACGTACGTAAATTGCATGATTTAACAAGTTCCAAGATTGGTTTATCAAAAACGTAGATTAAAAGTATTAAAACGCCATTCAAAGTTGAACAATTTCAAAACACCCGCGTAAAAATGTGGCGTTATAATCGAACACAGAGTGCACATATGGTCAGCGATCCAAGTTTTCACAGTCTAAAATATTTATGTATACTGTTGTATCCTTCATTTTCTTTACTTTTTAAAACCTTAATCGCCTACAATGGACGTGGCCTTTTGAAAAGCACGTATTGATAATATTCATTTTGTGTAGAACTTAACTATAACCAATTTGTATTTAGACAACCTGAAGTTTATAGGCTTTAAAATCAGCAACATAAAAGCTAATAGATTGTGCATGCAAATGGTAACAGGAGCTACAGAATTTCACAATGAGTATAAATTATTTTAGTAGTAAACAAATAAACGACCCAGGCTGCAGCCGATGGGCCCGCAAAACAAAGTAGCCAGCATCGCTGTCCGAGTGAAAAATGATCATTTGCTTTGACTTAATATGGCGAATGGCGGTTGACGAGCCTGGTATCTCCCGCTGTCAGTTAACTGGACGATTTGAAAAACCGAAAAAAAATCAAGCGCAATCTAGAGTAAAGAAGACAGTTCCAAAAAGCGTCCCAGTTGCACACAGGACTTTAAATGATTATTTTTGTTCTTTTAAATAAAAATGTTAATGTTAATAATAATTCCTGGTAGTGCCCGCACAACTAGTTTAGCGATCCACGAACCCTAAATACGATCCTGACTGTACACAAACTACAGAACAGCCAACGAAGATTTTGACTATGCCTAAAACATTTCTTCCATCTTTAACAAAAACTTTCTGTCACATCTTGTCTATACTATATTAAATACTAAAACTAGAAACCGCAGTAAACTTGATCCATCGAAAAACGGTTCATCCATGATAATTCCATATTATATTGGGACTCTAAAACCTCAAGCACTGGACGAATCTTTACTAGCTTCTTTGGATACTCTGCTGCAAAATATAGTATGGCCGGTGACATTCCATTCCTTAAATTAATAGTATTTCACCTACCACCATGAAGCCTACACCATCGCATGATCACATGTGATGGCTTTTTTGTAGTTGGCGAGTAGGTTCAGTACATGCTTTGTATTAATCGAAATGATCAAACAATCTCCAAGCACTATACCTACTCAGTAATTCACAGTGAAGGTGAATTTGTCTTCCAGCTGAGTATGCTGAATGTTAAACCAATACGCCATGTGAGGACATGCGGCGCTCCTTCCTCCACGGCTCCATGATAGTGAACAAATCTCCGACTCTTGGTATAGTCTAGATTTCTTGTCGAATACCTATTACGTGGAGAAGTATGATTGATAATGAAAGAGATTCAATTAATGTGATATCTAATTTCATTGTAACAGACCAGGAAATTTGGCTCTTAAATCGTAAATCTAAAACGCAAACTTCAATGGTTTCCTGATTTAAAAATTTCTTTCACCAACTACGTCAGATTAATTACCTAAAATAAACATGAAATGCTGACGAATTAATATAACGTTTTAACATAGCAATTGGTGATTTCTTGACCCTCCTAAGACACGTACAATGATGTAAGTCGCCATGAAAATAGCCAACAATTTTTCTCAGTTTAAAAGTAAACGCTTGTCTGGGAGCTCCTTATCTGCAAAAAGCAGCCATAAATTACGCGCATAGTGAGAAATGATGTTGTGACAGCGTCTCAATGCTGCGATACAAAAATGCATGTTAAATACGCGTATTAGTAAATGTGTTATTTATGTGCAATTTGCGTCACGTATAGTAAAAGTGATGTCGTCGTATCGAGAGGATGTAATAATAACTTGGCCGAAAATTCAAACAACAAAAAATTGGCTGACCTTGAATGTGCTTGATATAAAATTAAGGTACTGAGCGATAGAGATTATATGAGGTTTTTTATGTTCTTGTGAGATATATTAATCACCTCACGGTCTAAATGAACAATTTGTATACTTACGTATTTAAATTCTAAATCAACAGTTCTTAATGTGGCAGTTGCACATATTATGCTGATTGAGAGAAATAAGAACAACCAATAAAACTTGTTTTGTGTAAATAAATTTTAAGACAAAAATCGATCAATTTTTCTTCCTTAGCGATGCACTCAATAGTGTTTATATCATCTCATTTTTTAAGATTTTTTAAATTTTGTTAAATAGAGGAAAATTGATGACTGCAGTGCCATATCTTTCTTTGGTTTGTTAGCACATCAATTTAACAATTACAATTAATAGAAGGCTTATAGTTAGTTTGTGATAGACGCCGTAGAAGATCATCAGCGAAGAATCTTCTTCGCTTAGATTTTTCTTAGACTTGATTCTAATGAACAGCTTTACTCTTATGAGGACGCTTGCAGACAAGTAGTTTACGGAAGACCTGCTGGGATGAGGACCGTTACTGCCGAATAGCAATCTTGTTTGTTGTTTGTTTGAACGCAACAAGTTAATTTATTGCCTAATATACCAAAATCTTCAGATTTTTCACTTATCAAAAATGTTAGAGCTACTTCTTGATGCAGTACAAGTAAGCTGGAATGAGACATCTCAGGAAGAAATTGATTATTTGATTAAGTTTACGAGCAGACAGGACACAATGTCTGCATAAAGCAAAGTGGAGGCTCCACTCATAATTTTTTTTTCTGTTGTTACTGTCCTATTCGCGTTTGTTCTTTAAAAGTTTACTTGATTTACCCAAGAAACTTGTACAGCAAATTTTATTCAAATACAACTGGTGTTCGTAAACAACTGTGTTAAGATAGGCAACATTTTTTGATGGGCTCGCCCTGAGACTGCTTCTTTTTGCTAGGACAAGAAGTGAAACATATGCTGATTAAAAATATTACTATTTACCGATAGAATATTTAAACGACGCTATGTGTTGTATTGAAGGTATTACATTCTATTAGGTAAAAGGCACTATTGAAGTCTACCATTAGTGGCAACTTGGTAACTTACTGGCATTTGAGACAACTTTTTTTTACAATTTTGACAATATAGCAATACCCATAATTATTACAATGAATACCGAATCTGTTTATGTAGAATATCCATAGGTGTTCACAAGCATGACTGGTTGGTTATTCAAATTAAATCTGTCAACAAAATGATTTCTTAGTTCTTCGCGCCACCGCTGGCTACTCGTGGGTGGCGTTTCCAGCGGCGACGTCGCTTCTTTTGGTTCATAAGACGCTTCGTGATGCAAATACCACTATTTAACAAGCACTTGAATTAACCGAGGGAGAATAATTTTCTCTCGCGTTTTCTTCGTTTTTCCGCTTCACGGTGGGCTGACGCAGACCGCAGACAGAAACTATAATACAGTTCTCCTTTTAATATCGCCGGGAGAACTGGTTCTCGCGATTTTTTCAGGAATATAAGTAACTGCAACTAGTTTATATTTTACGTTAATACCTGCAAGGTCTTGAATTATTGTCACTACACTGTTATTAAATTTGGCATGTTTGTTATGTTAAGGTAATAAATTGTTTACACGAAACGCATTGCAATTTATAAAGGGGTTAACGTATTTATTGAATTATCTCGTTGTTAGCGGACATCTGAGAAGTGAACTGCCTGTACCAGCCTGATTATACTCCTACCAAGGCAGTCAGCTTTGCAGATTTTGAATGAAACACGGTCACTTCGAGTTGTCTACTACCACTACTTCCCAATTAATAAACATTTTTTGTTGCCATAATTACTGACATTAGAAAACTGTGACCAAATATAATGGCTCGGGACAAAATAGTCCTGACAAAATAGGCCACCGACAAAATAACATGTGACAAGATAGTCTCCGACAAAATAGCTTAATGACAATAAGCCCATTAATAAAAATTTATGCAATTAATAACGACTGAAAAATATTCTTAACGTTTAAAAAAAATGTCCCACTGACAGTATTTTAGAGGTTCGAAACTTAAAAAAATAATGAGTAATTAAATTGATTTACATACAGTTTGATTCAGATCTAATCTAAACGCTGAAAAAAAAGATTGATGAAATCTGACGATTGTCATTATACTGTAGATGGTCCTGCAGTTATCAGATGTTACCCACATAAATATGTAGGTTAGGTTAATGAAACTTCTATGTAATTATTAGCAATTTTTTTATTATGAAAACGAATTAATTCCAAAAATTGCTAGACTTTATATGGTTTAAACTTTATTCGACTAAAAATACTATTTAAAAAAATCTGATAAAATTTCTGCTCTTTTATTATACGCCAAAGATTTCAATGGGTTAAAAAAATGTGAATTTAAACATATATAATTTTTTTATTTCAAATATTTTTTTCAAATGTAATAATATGCAATCGTGMCTCGCAGCACTTTGTAATTTAGTTACTTTTMCGGTCATCAAGTCGTTAAATAACTTGACTCTTCATTATTACACATTCTACTCTGCATGTAGCTGGGCAGACCGCAAAATAAAGCCACTTCTCACTAATTCCCTCCGAATAATTCTCACTTATGTGAATTCCTTTACTACTACTACCGACTAGGCCCGTAGATCATCAAAGTAACAATATGAGATACAGCCATAGATTAATAGTCAAATTCAATTTAAAAAAATTAAAACAAATACACAAGCTTACTGTACTTTATCATAATTGCTAAACCTGATTTGAAGAATTGATTAGTCAACCAACCTTCCCCTAGTAATCATATATTTCACAATAAGCAATGCTGATATATGGGAGACTATCTACTAATCCTAAATCTAATCACTAAACAAAACACTTGAAACGGTCATTTACTAGTGTTGTGACTGACATGCACTAATATAGAGCACAATCTTAATTTGACAATAATTTTTTCCGCAACTGTTTTAATGGTATTTATACAAAATACAACACTTGATGACCAGTAGTGACCTAATGAAATTCTTGGTGGTCAAACTATTATTATTTGTTCCCAAAAAATGCAGACCATTATTGGTAGTTTTTTTTAGGGATTTAGAGATTATTTTGAAATAAAAATTTTGTTTTAAAATTACAAACAGTTCTATACGGTGGCTAAACTAAAGGAAATGTAGGTAAAAAAGAAAGTCTGATAAAATGGGATATGAGTATGTTTGTAACAAATACACACCAAAATACCTAAAAAAATTCCAATCATGTTTATCATTGGAGTACAGAAGAGAAACATGTGGTTCGCACAAGCAACAGGTGGTAAGAAAAAACAAATTCATTTTGCTTTTCATAAATTTGTTCTTTAATCAGTAATAGACACCTAACCAAGTATTTTCATTAAAATTAAGGTAGATAGGATCGTTAGCATGTTAAAGATAAAAAAGCTACTTACAACTAAGGGAGTTTTGCACTTTACAGATCTTATAAAGACTACATTTAAACAACAAAAAGAAGTCAAAAGTTTTTTATTGTCATCATTCTGAGAGCTAACGCTGCTGAAGTATTTTATGTACGTTAGAGCACAACTCCTATCTAATATGTTTTTCTTTTTTTTATTAAACAATTGTTTAATTGCAAAGTTCAAAGTTCAAAAGTGTTTTATACCGTTTGCATGATCGATGTCAAATTTAGTGTTTCGAAGTAAAAAAAATTAGCTTGCATTCGCATAGTAGTTGTAAAGCATCAAAGTGTTAATAGGTAATCTGGAATAAAAAAAATTGCTTTTGTAATTTCATCCACAGTATTACATATAATTAGAAGCATTTAACTTCCTGCTCACCTGTACTCCTCAAAATGGCGATTTAAGTGAGGTACTTCCCACTTAACTGTGGGTATGGATATTCAGTCGCAATATATTACAATATTGTAGCATTATAAACTTATCATTACCATTATTATTAATGCGCTAAATGATAATCCTAATATGTGTTGATGGATGCTGTTAAAATTTATATTTTAGAGTGAAAACAGGAGAACTGTATATTAAGCATAAGAACAATAGATATTCTGTTAAAACAGGAGATCTGGTGTATTTTGAAGTCACAATCTGTTTCAGGAGCCGACTTTAGCTTTAAACTTAAAAAAAATAGGGGATGATATTTTTTGTACATTCAACAGATTTATACAATAAAAAGAATCATTAAAATAGCGTATTAAGGAAAGCTGATTTGTTACTTAAGCATTAAACAAAAAAAGGAAAGCAAACTGTTTGTATAGAAAACGTAAGGCAAGGAATGTCTACAAATAAATTAAAACAACCCTTAATAAAAAGCAAGGAATCAAGCGCAAATATCATTATTAAAAAAAACAGCATCGCTGGCATGTTTGTTCGAAATGGAAATGAAGAGCGATAATGAAGATTGAAGACTAATGAATGGGCGCTAAATTATTAAATAATGTCTACACGACATAACTTACTCTCGTTAGAAATACGCAGTTCCCACATTACCAGCACGTTTTGGTACAATGGGACATAATAAACAGATAACTACAATTATTAAGTGTAAGCCTATTAAAATAAAATGCACACTTGAGACTATACACTAGTATAGAAAAAATTTCAAGTGTGAAGTATTTCACCTACATTTCTTATATATGCCTATCGGTACTTTATGTTTTCGAATACAGTGAATTTCGGGACGGCTAGTCGCAAGAAAACGTTTCTTGTCCTGCCCGCAGTGAAAGTACTACTCTTCGCATCTCCCCAGTCAGATGGAACTGGAGCAGACGTGCACAGGCGATTCTATTTCCTTAACCAGATACAATTAAAATGCCACAAGTTCAATCCAGATGGGCCTCAGGATATATTAGTCATGTTATATTAAGCTTGGCGAGTTGTCAATGCCGCAGACCGAGACGGGGCACACCTTTCCCCGATATCCCAAACGCATCGCTTACCTACCTTACCGCTTATTATCTTGACCAAGATTGTCGTCGCCGAGGTGAAGTCGACACATATTACGGCCGATAAATGACGGCGCTTTTCGCAAAAGAAAATGTCGGTCCCCCCCGCGAAGTGAGATTTTCTCCTGATTACCTGCGCATCCTCTGCCAAGAATAACACCGGGTGACTTCATCTGTGTTTCGGACGCGATGTGAATTTTCAATTTCGCGGATTGTGTCATAACTTTAAATGTGCATATCCACGTGGTGTTACATCCTGTGTCACACGTAAAACGGATGGTGTTTATGTCTATTTTTTGTTTTCCTCCCGGTTTGCGTACATGCGGATGGTGGCGACAAAAATAGAGAAAATACATGGCGACATGACGTGATGATGAAACATGGCGAAAATAAGCGAGGCTGATGTGCACAGAACAAAACGGGGTGGGAAGGACGAGGCGATCGCCTCGGAACACGAAATCGGGACAACACTTCAACCTTAGGTGTGTTATTTAAAGGCGCAATACTGAAAGTTCTCATAAGAATACTATTCAGATACAAGGAGTTTCTGCAGGAACGAAATCTATATAATATATCTATATACGCTACAGAGTAGGTGCCGTTTCTAGAAAAACAGTCTACTTTTACAGACATTTGAAATKGTACATAAACGACACATTTGCTCTTGCTCCCATATAAATTACTTACCTATGTATATGAGGAAAACTATATCTGTGCTAAGTTGTCTGCATTGGGACTAAACGGTGCTGATGAGGCTTAATAAGCCGAAACAGCTGACCACGGTTATTCTGATACAGGCAGCATGGCACAGACATTTTGTCGATTTTTATCAATTCTTCTTCCAGTTAATTTTTTACGACGGCAACTAAAATATAAACATTTTTTTGTTTGGTTGTCAGGCCAGATGTCGTATCGGAGAGGTGAATTTCGTATGGTGGAAGGAGTACCTAAATATGGTGGGAGTGCTTATTTCATAATCCACAAGTAACTTGATTTCAGGGAGGTCTCAGCTCGATGGCTTGCTCACCTCTATCTCTAGATCAAAAACAGAAATGTGCGCCTAGGGTTTGCCAAATGCCTTTGGCTCATTACGGGAATGAAGGAAAATGGTTACTTAACCGTGTAGTTGCACTATAGGCCTCAATCAAAGGAAGCGGGTATGGAAAAACGACCCATAGACGAAAAGGGCACCACTGAAGAAAAAAAACAAGACTGCCAGCTAGAAAAGTTCTGTCGGCCACAATCAATGTAAAATAATAAAGTAAAAACTGCTTATTGCGTCAAAAAACGTCGTTTTTCCACCAGGAACGTCGTTGTGTCACACCCTGAGGCCACAAATCAGTCCAAATTAGAGGAATTGCACTGGGAGCAGATTGATATTCCTCCCCCTCGAACGTACAGTTGAGAATTCTCGTCATATGACTACAGCTAGAAGAAGTTTTGGAAGGTGAGACACCGGTATAAAGAACTTGCCATATCGGTAACTGAAAATTCCACTATATAAAAGTGATACCTATAACAAAAATTAGAGACAGATGTGTATCGGCCATGCATGTTCTCGCCAACAATCATTCGATCGAATGAGATGGTGTTAAAATATTGGATATAGCTCGGGATATATAAACTAACACAAATACAATATTTTATAGACATACGATAAAAATAAGACCAGCATTACCGTAAATAAGAAATCAGACACCCAATAAATAGCCTCAAATTCTGTACCTACGTAACATGTTTCATTTAGTTTGTTGCTCGATCATACGTTTATTGTAGACGCTCTGACGAAGACAAAGAAAAAGGAGTAATTCTCATATTATTGTACCTAAATCGAAAATATTTAAGCATAATTAAAAAAGCTCGCTTGGGTTAAATCCGAAGTAAACTGGGTAAGTTAGGCCATAACGGCTGACACATCGTTCCTCAAAATTTTTGTTAGAGTTGTCCTACAGGAACATGGAGTATCCATGTCCAAGGGTATTTATATAAAACAATTCTGAAAGTTCATCATCTAATATATGAACAGTAAACACCTCGATGTTGTGTATAAAAAATCGATCTAAAGTGCATCTGATCCAATATACTTGGTGTAATATGCTATAATATATGTATGTAAAGTAATTTTCCATACATCTGATGAAAATCAAAAACCAATAAATTTAAGACGCCAAGAATAATCGGTATTTTGACACAACGCACACGATTTACGTATTTTTATTACACATTTTCTCTAAAGTACATTAATATGTCAACCGATGCTTTCGTGCCAAAAATAAGAAAACCTGAATGAAACATTTAAACACGATTTTTTGTCAGCTTGCCCTGTTTCCAAATAACCAATTAACTTCTACACGTTCGGCTGTATTTACGGATCGCTACACCGTTTACAGTTTATCTCGAAACACACCAGGTAGGACCTTATAGTATTTATTTATATAAATTAATCTAATCTCGCACTTATGTTCAAGTGCCCCTATTATGTTACTCTGGTGTTGTTACCTGTCTACGTTCTTCATTCAATTATTGGAGTTTTGTAACTAAATTCTGGGTACTATGAACTCCTTTTGAGACAGATAATTATTACGAAGGACTAATCAACATTTGAAACATCTGCCGAATAGTAAAACACATCAAGACGCTATATCAAATTATTTGATTTCAGCTTAGCATTGATTTATTTTTAAACGCAAATAAATATGGATGGCAAGCCATCGTTGTGAAAAGCAGTACGCTTTATATAAGAGCGTTAGCTGTTCAAAAAAATTGAAAACTACCTTAACACAGCCTTGCTGGATTACTAAAAGTGGAATAGAATGCTGATATTTTGTAATATTACAGTATCTAGTGAATTTAGGTGGCGATGTCATGTAGCAGTCCCCGTTAAAGCGTCTAGACAGCTTTGTCATCTCAATCTGTTGCAATTTTGTTACCAAATATTACGTCATTGCATATGTTGTGGAGGTAAACCAGCTTTGTGGATGCTGCCCTGCTGTCTGCACTACACAGTACCTTACGAAATCGTATTTAAGTGAATGGTTAATTAAAAGAATATATACCAAAGCATTCTCAATATATTAAGAAAACTAACTAGGCTATTAACCATAAAAGAAGCCATGTCCGGGAAATGTAATTTCGTTGAGCTGGGTTCTCGATCATATTGAGTTTTTGATACATAAATTTAAAAAAACAACACTTCAGTGGCCGTCGTTTTGCAGAAGGCGAACAATTAAATGGAATACCAGCAACGATAATGTTTTGCGGAATAACATACCCGCAAAACATATCGTAAAAGCGCAAAAGAGTTAAGGAAGTTAAATTACGAAAAGCTTTTTTCTTTTTTAATAATTTTTTGCTCGTAGGCACATAAAACTAACGCACAAAAGAGCTGAGATCTACGTATTTACCGAGACGACTCACATATAGAGGTTAATATTGTACCATTACATACTTTCTTGACAGTAAAAATAGTTTATCAACTTATAAAGAAGCAAACAGACGTTAGAACTTAGTTTCACTTCCGAATAAGAAAAATTGTAATAGCAAGCCGCAACCCATGGAAAGTGTAAGTAACCATTAATGTGAGAAGTCACTTTTGCGCCACTTTCTACGAGGAAGTGCGTTGCTTACACTTGGAAGCAACAAAAATAACCGTTTTAATGCGTATAAGAAATCGGAGTTATTGATTCAAAATGTAAACGTGCCACTCATAAAAATCGTTGAGAACTCTTGCCAACTTTCGATGCAAACTTCGTAAAATCTCGATTCTGTTTATACCGAATATACATTATAGCAGACTTCCAAAGGACTGGAACGGAATATGTTATCTCGTAAATAATCCGCGCGCTTTGCGAACAAAAACAAGTGTGATAAATGTTTTTACCCAACCATTACGGCTGGGAATGAAAAAGTGATAGTTATCGTAAACCAGAAATACGGATCGATGAGTAATTGCAAAAAATTCACGGAAGGAGCCTTCCGAGTTTGTCTGGCGCACTAAAATTCTAATTATAGGGAGGAAATAAATAACGTTCAAAAGTTAGTATAACTGGATGAACAATGTTGCCAGATTTCAATAATATTGCTACTACTAGTACTTTTCTCAAATTACTGGTACTGTGAGTTATCAATTCCTCATTTGCAAGTATATTTTTAAATCTCGACTTAAGTAGAGTGTCAAGCGTGTACATAATTCACTTTCCATAGTAATAAATAATGACGAAAACTTTCGGTACTGAGTCTTGGATACTCCCCATTCAAAAATACCTAGCAATCTTACTGGAATCAGACGCTTGGCAACGGTGTCAGTATGCGAATTGTCTGGTGTTGGTTTCTAGTATATTTGCATGGACATTACGAGACCGTTGACTTCAGCAGTCGCTGTAATACTGACATTATTATAGAGAGTGACCGAACTTGTACGCCGTGGCGCCAGGCGCATATTCAAATCAAATTAAGATCAAACACACTTAATTAATCCTCCTTGATAATGGAATTGTTTATTTTCGCCTTGGCGAGGTTAACTCGCAAATAAAAGATGTACCAAAGGGAAAACTGTGAGCATTGATGCAAATTTGCACGTGCCTAAGTGAGAATGCATTTCCTAACTACGGCGTTTTTAATATAATAATATGTACGGGCAGATATTCCCATTTACGCAGAAATAAAGTACTTTCGGAGTTAACAAATTTAACTGTGCGGACAATGTACCAACATTCAATTATTTCGCAAATTCCAAGGTTAAATCGCAGTTTTATTTTAAACTGTGATTTCTTAACATGATGACTATAAAAATGATAACCGAGAACTCTTTATATTTGGTAAGATTTATCCTCAAATGATTACCCCGTTTAGTAACGTCAAAACGTCTATTTTGTTTATAATACGCGTTGTTCTATTTGGATGGAAAGTCACAGGAACAATCTTACTCCCGAATGATGTTTCGCCTCAGTGGGTCTATATGCTGGAGTACCCCAGGGTTCAATCTTAGGACCACTAACGTTGCTCTAGAATTCTCTAGAAATGTGGAGTCTTCGTCTCTGAAAAGAGCGTTTTGCAAATTGAAGTCTATTTATAGTAACCGCCACATGCTAAAGCGGTATTATAAAAATTTAAATATTGCAGTACTGTTTATGGCCGCTGTATTGATAGGTAACATTTGTGAAAGCCGTACACAAGGAATACACAATTTATGTCTTCGGCTCTGCTTCAGAATTCGCTCCGGCAAGTTTTCCGAGTCTGGATGGTTAGATATTAGTAGGTAATATTTCTATGCTGCAGAACACCACATTTATCTCTAGAAAAACATTAATACTACACTTTGATATGTCAATATAAGAGTTAATAGTATAGTCAGCCTTCCTGTACAGCAGTCTTTGTTCCAGTGACCATATTCTCATTATACATATAAAATAAAATATAGAACAAAATTCCGTCTAGTTTCAAACGGGTATTGGATGCTAGTTTTGGAAAGAGACCTTTGCAAAGAGAAGTTCAGGATAGCAGAATCGTCCTTTTTCCTTGCTCATGTTTTTTTCTCGTAACCTTAAATTCGTTTTTGTGTAATTTTATAAAAAGCGGCCGTGCTCTACAGTTTCCGGAGGTTCCAGATCCTTTGACCTCAGAATATGGTACGAGAAATAAATGCGAACGCTGACTTTATTCACTGCGCGCACGTATCCTACTATGAATATATCATCAGCCTCKCAGGTGTTAACAATGAAGAATTCTTTCCCGATGAGCACTATGTTTTTTGCACTTACCGCGCGTTTGATCTCGTCGATATTTCAAGGGGAGGTGGAGTTATTTTGGCTGTTCAGTTTTCGCTTCGTTTATGATAATTTACTCATGTTCAACACCGTTGCATCTAAAACTAATAGGCCTTCAACTCAACCCACTACTGTGGTCTTCAAGCAATGCGGGGACGTTGATTTCTGAATTCTTTGTGCCGCCTTTTGTAACTGCTGCCAAACTACAATATGCAGGGCGATAGTACTGAAGGTTGCTGATAAATGTCAGCCCACAGCTCCGAAAAGTGAGCTTTCTGCAACCTTAAAGTTAATTATTCCACAAAACACTACAGAATATGTTAAAAATACACACTCCTAGGTATTTTTTCATATCAAAGTATATCAAATAATTCAAAAATCGACAGATGACAAGTATACGTTACTTTCCTAAGAGGGGGCAAATAGATTTAATCGATAATTTCCATAAACGCCCTGGATGCATGAATTATTTATAGAAACCCTGTACATAGCACATCTTGCCACACTTAAGTCTTTGATAACAATATTCCATCGGAATAATAAATTTAATGTTTAAGTATACGAGCTTATATACGTACCTATGCCTCGACATACCCCCAGAAGTTTCAACGGTGTCTATGAAGTTGGAATTGCTTGCAATACACGAAGCCTTTTATCAGGCGAAAGTTGTGATCACTGGTTATTTAAAAAAAAACTAAATAGTCATGGGCGGGTAGACACTACACATGTACCAACTTTACTAAAACCGTTTGACCAACGTATTAATGAAGTTAGATGCAATCAGTGTCCACGGTGCCTCAGGGCTCAAATTTGGGTCCGTTATTGTTTCCGTTTATCAACTGTTAAAAAATGTTCTTCGTTAATGTCTGCAGATAAACTTAAATTATTTTAGTAACTTCATTCACGAAATGTCTAAGTGTAAGAGAAATGCAATGTGCTAAATGTAAAGTTATTTTTTATACTGACAAGATTAATCCCATTAATTATTTTATGAATGCTCAAGTGAAATTTCTGAGGAATTAGCTTGTAAGTTCCTCATGATTTACGATTAAATGTCCTTTCAATATTATGTGGCGAAACTAATTTTTACTGTAATTCTTGTGACATTAATGTTCAGTCGCGTAAGGAGCTGCTAAAAACTTTGTATGTGCAGCAGTTATATGTAGATTTGGAATGTTGGTGGTTAATTTTATTGTTTAAATATAATTGTTGTCAGTTCGGTGTCCTGCTACTGCTGCTACCGTTGTAATCAGGACGTATAAGGTTTGGACAGTATTATGTAGCTACTAGAATAAGTAAGTATAAATGTTAAAATATGCATGTCTCCAAAATGCCACAAATTGCAAAGCTTTTAAATATATTCGCACTACAAATTATCTACTACTTTTTTGTAGATGAGCGAATTTAAAGCAAGTAGCTTTTCATTTTTTCAAAATGCGTCTTTAATACACAATAATAGGAAAGATAACCAGTTAATATATGCAGGGTTGAATGAATGTTATGTTCCCTACAGAATTTCTGCTAATTTATACTGAAAACAATTTCTGTTTGCTTATGATAAACAAAAATATTTACTTTTAGCACTTGTACTCTTTTTGGGGTGGCCTATTTTTTCAGTTTCGAGAAATACATTCAAGTACCTACTAAACTATGACTAATAAATGAGACAGTTGAAATTTGACACCTGTAGATATATAGATGTAAAAACAAATATTTAACGTTAGTGGAATTACTAAGGCATATTTAGTGCCTTTCTGGAACTTGCCCCTGTTTGCTCATGAATAACAGACAAACAATACTCGTGTACCTCCATACTTAAGAACTATAATTATAAATAAGAATTTACAGTCTGCGTAATTTAATTAATTTCTCTATTCATCTTGCAAACAGTTTATTAGCCAAGTATTTATCAATCTACTCAAACTTCACATATTATTGCCTATCAGGCTGACAATGCTATCTAATATTTGAAAGATAAATTCACTTGACTCAAGTCACAGCATTTTCAATTTCATTACATATTTTTAGAAACATACGAAGACATATAGTTAATTTCATTGGCCAATTATGATTGCTTATAAGGATACAGTTATTTTTATATACTAGTCGATATATATTGTTATTCATAGCAAATTTGTGATTATCGTTCAGGTGTGTATTCATATGGCATTTGGCCCACCTACACCACCAGTAATGCCAAACGTACTCCGTGTAGACATATAACACACCTCTGAACCATCACAGGTGTTTTAAATAAATATGACACATACACGTGCTTTTGTTGGATACCTACTCTACCTTTTAACTTAATCAATCTAATTATTACTGTTTCATAATCACTTATGCATGAATAGAATTATGTCGTTAGTTCCCAAATCTGTTTTATTCATATTTGACTAAAGTCACGTACACACCATTTGCGTACATATGGACTCTGCAAAACCACGCGCTTAACTTTATAAAGTATATTTTTCTATTTCCGAAAATGCCGTAGTGCAGCCATGCTTTATAAACATTATGACCAAATGTGCTCAGCTTGCACAATATTTCCCCTAAGTATGTTTATATTAATTTCTAACCCTCCGCTTGTCGCGGACCATACGCACGCAAGTGGTTGCATCCCCCACTTCCTATGCGAAGTGACTTAATCTAAGTGATCCCCTGAAACGGGGCCATTGTAAAAGTATCTGCCATAACATACAAATCACTCTCTGTAACTTATACCTGTTAATTATCGTGTCGCGATATTCAGTAATAAAGTTTTAGTTGGTTACTTGTGGACTTTTTACTTGCTCGTCTAACACCGTTCGCGCTACATCCTGACGTAACTCGTGTTTGGTAAAACACGTATAAATAATTACCTGGTGTCACAACAACTTTTTGGTGTCAGAAGTGGGATATTGTGCTACGAATTCGAAAAAGGACTTCCGTGGGTCTAGAAGAATTCGGCGAGTTTCAACTCCTTAAGCCACATACCTGCGAGCAGCAGTAAGAGAAGTACCCCCAAGTACCTGGAGAAAGTGGGTCGCCTGATCGACACATCCACCGACAACCCGGGACAACCAACTGTAAGTACGATATTTCTCTTTATCGACAATAATTACTGAGTACTTAGTTGTACGTCAGCGACACGAACAGGTTCTATTTCAAAATCCTTCCGTAACCCTTTTACAATCATTCAGTACTTCGCGATGGCCAGCACTTCTGAAAATCCCTTAAATATTAGTTCGACGGAAGATTTAACAGCGTTAGAAAATGCAACACAAAATTCTAATTCCAATCATGCTTCCGAAAGACAACCAGAATTCAGACTAGAATTCCTTTGTTCATTAATTCCAAGATCATTTGATGGCAAAAGACAAGAGATAAACGAATTTATCACGAATTGCGATAATGCAAATAAATTAGCCACAGCATCCCAAAAACACCCTTTACTGGTATATATTATTTCTAAATTAACTGGTCCAGTAAGGACTCAACTTCATGGAAAATCCTATTCCAATTGGTCTGAACTCAGGCAAATTCTAAACAATATTTATTTGGATAAAAAGCACTACGTTCAACTCATGGAGGAGCTAAATACCTTACGTCAGTCTAATGAGTCTGTAACATCATTTCACGACAAAATCGAACAATTGAGTAATCGGATAATAAATTCTTTAGTTATAAAAGATCAAAAGGAGGAAATAGGCAAAATTGAAACAATCAAAGAATTAGCTCTAAGCAGATTTGTGTATCATTCTACACCTGACATTTCACGGTTTTTGCGTTCCCAAAATATCGAAAATTTATCAGATGCCTTAACGAAAGCGGTCGAAGAAGAACGCGCACTAAAAATTTGCCATAGCGAATCCAAACGATCACAAGTTAAATTTTGTAACAATTGTAAACGGAATGGTCATTTAACGAAAGACTGTTTCAAGAATACCTCTTTTAAATCCTTCAAACCGCAACAAGTACTTATCAATCAGCCTAGTTCTACCAATAACCAACATCAAAATCAAAAATTTTGCAGATATTGCAGATCTGTTGGTCACCTCATTCAAGACTGTAGAAAACGTGAATATGCTAACAAAAGAAAGGGTCAAAGCCAAAACTTTAGTCAAAATACTAACCCAAGCAATTCGACAAATCTCGTTAATTTAAACTCCATTCCACCACAGGTGAACGCCGAACCTGTGGAAGTGGACGTTTCACAGGCGTAAAGTCTAAATCAAATCAAAATCCTAGTCTACTTACAAATAACTCTGAATCTAATTCAATTCAATTAAAACAAAGTCCAAATCAAAATTTTAATGACGTGCTACGTACCACGTCCGAATTAAATCATATCTCACCTGAAACTAAAATGTTTCAGTCTAGCTTAAATCAAAAGCCAAATTCATACCCTAGTACTAATCAAGTACTCCAGTTTGATGTCCTCTTAAATAATGATAATGTATCTTATATTTGCACAAAATATCAAGACATCGAATTCAAATTCCTAATCGATACTGGCGCTAGCGTATCTCTCATCAAACTAGAGAAGCTCAAACAAACAAAATCCAAATTCAATCCTTCTGAAGCTCTTACCTTAAATGGTCTCAGCGCCAATGCTCCTGTTCAAACAATCGGCAGCATTAAAATGCCATTACAATTTCACTCGAAATCATTGAATGTAAAATTGCATATAGTAAAACAGGAGTCCAACATTCCATTTGATGGAATCATCGGCAATGATATTCTCAAAGAGGAAGCAGCCGAAATCAATTATGATAAGGGCACTCTAAAATTCAAATCAATCCCTTTCACAATTCCCATACACCTTAATACAAATCCTAACTCATCTTCATCATATTTCCTACAACCTAGATCCGAAACGGTTGTGGAAATCGATATAGCAAATCCTGAACTATCAGAAGGTGTATGTCCTGAGGTTGAATTGTCCAGTGGTGTATATTTAGCCAAAGCTTTAGTCCAAGTCAATAAATCAAATAATAAAGCTCTCACCACGGTCCTTAATACGAATAATTTCAAAATCAAGGTGAAAAATATTAAAGTTCGCTTAGAACCTTTTCACTCAGATCAGTCATTTATATTTAATCTCAATCCTGATCAATCTAACAATGACTCTTCTATCAAAGCAGATCGCATTAAATTATTGAAGGAAAATCTCCGCCTTGATCATTTAAATCCAGAAGAACGAAAATCTGTACTGGATATATGCTTAAACTACAATGATATATTTTTCCTTCCAAACGACAAGCTGACTAGTACAAAAGCGATTCAGCACGAAATCAAAGTTACCGATCCTACCCCTGTTCATTCTAAATTATATAGATTTCCAGAGGCTCATAAGGAAGAGGTAAACAAACAAATTCGAAAAATGTTAGATCAGGGTATCATAAGACCTTCTTCGTCACCTTATTGTAGCCCCCTGTGGGTTGTACCTAAAAAATCCGATGCGTCAGGACAAAAGAAATGGCGTATTGTCATCGATTACCGAAAATTAAACCAAATCACAGTAGGTGATGCCTACCCTCTGCCTCAGATCGAATTTATTCTTGATCAGTTAGGTCATTCAACTTATTTTACAACCTTAGACCTCGCGAGCGGATTTCATCAAATAGAAATGAAACCCGACGATATCGAAAAAACTGCTTTTTCGTGTGGATTTAACCATTTTGAATACCTACGTATGCCTTTTGGCCTTAGAAATTCACCTTGTACCTTTCAGAGGTTAATGAACACAGTGTTAACCGGTTTACAAGGTCTAGAATGCTTCGTTTACTTAGACGATATTGTCATTTATGCAAGTTCCATTGAAGAACATTCCAAAAAACTAAATTCAATTTTTTCTAGACTTCGAGAAAACACCTTATTGTTACAGCCAGACAAATGCGAATTTATGCGCCGGGAAGTCGCATATTTAGGGCACATCATAAGCGATAAAGGTGTCATGCCCAATCCTGAAAAAGTTAAAGCCGTCTCTGATTATCCAGTTCCAACTAACATTAAACAGATCAAACAATTCCTAGGTCTTGTTGGTTATTATAGAAGATTTATTAAAGACTTTTCATTTATCGCAAAGCCAATGACCTCTCTGCTAAAAAAAGATGTTCCTTTCGTTTGGACAGACGATCACCAAAAATCATTTCAAAAGTTCAAAGATATTTTAATCTCTGAACCAATCCTACAATACCCAAATTTTAATGAAACTTTTGTATTAACAACAGATGCTTCTAATGTAGCAATCAGTGGTATTCTTTCACAAGGAGAAATTGGGAAAGACCTACCTGTAGCATATGCCTCTAGAACCTTAAATAAGCGGAAATCAACTACTCAACCACCGAAAAAGAACTATTAGCTATAGTGTGGTCAGTAAATCACTATCGACCTTACTTATTCGGTAGGAAATTCATAATCGTCACCGATCATCGTCCACTCACATGGTTATTTAGTTGCAAAAATCCTAGTAGTCGCCTCCTCAGATGGAGATTGAAATTAGAGGAATATGAATATGAAATCAGATATAAACCAGGCCGAATTAACTCAAACGCCGACGCATTGTCCAGGAACCCTGTGCTCAATTTCAAAATCGATAATTGTGAAACATATGAAAATTTTGTTAAATATCATTACGAAAATACTGAACTTTCGAATATCGAAGTAATTAAGGAAAACGTAATGTCAAAATTCCCTAATTGTTTTATATACTCTAAGGATTTGGACGAAACCAATCCTTACTATAATAATTTATTTTCTACCTTTGACAACTGCACTTCTTTGAGAAGGCAGGACTCTTCTAAGCTACGGTGCGGGCACAATGGATCGAAAGGTCTAAGTGCAGCGCCCCGCCCCTTTTGCAGGGTCGCACCGCAGAAGATAGAATAGAATAGAATACCTTTGACAAAGACTGTATCCCAGGAGATATAAATTTGTATGATCCTATCATTTTAGAAAACTCCAACAAACAATGTTCAGTTCTTCTAATAAGTAAATTAAATCACTTTGATTCGCTGACATACAAGGACCTATTCTACTCATTTAAATCACTAAAAACTGTCCTAATAAATAAACGGATAAATACTCTTTTTATTAAGAATCCAATAGAAGAACATCCTAACTTAAAACAAGACATGTTCAATGAACTGCTAGACTTCATTTTTACCAAAAATAATATAAAAATCATTGTAGTAAACAAACCTAAAATGAAGCCAAAGACGAAAACGAAATTCGTAAGATACTGCAAGACAACCACAGCTCTTCTATTTCTGGTCATGCAGGGTATTTAAGAACTTACAAGAAAATAAAGGAAAATTATAAATGGTCCAACATGAAACGAGATATTAAAAATTTCATTAAATCTTGCCCTTCATGTCAGATAAATAAAACCAATTTTAAACCAAACAAAGCACTATGGAAATAACTACAACGAGCGAACGTCCTTTCCAACGGCTAGCTATTGATATTGTGGGACCATTACCCATAACAGTTAATGGGAATAGATTTATTCTAACCACACAGGACGACCTCACGAAATACTCCTTTGCCAGATCTATCCCCAATCATGAAGCATCTACAGTAGCAAATTTCTAGTACAATTCATTCACAATGTTTGGCATACCCGAAACAATCCTTTCGGATCAATCCACCGATTTTACTTCCTCCGTAATAAAAGAAATGAATAAGCTTTTTAAAATTAAACACGTATTTAGTAGTCCGTATCACCCCCAAACAAATGGAGCTCTCGAAAGGAGCCACCCTCACTTTAAAGGATTACCTAAAACATTACATAAACCAAAACCAGAACGACTGGGATGAATATGTTGAACTAGCCATGTTTACATACAATACTCATATTCATAATCTACAGGTTTCACACCTTATGAATTAATTTTGGCCACAAAGCTTATGTTCCAAATTCTTTGACCTCTCCACCACAATTTAGATATAGTTATGATGACTACTATTCAAACTTGCAGCTAAAATTCAATAAATCTTACGAGATTGCTCGTCAAAATCTTTTGAAATCAAAAGAAAAATCAAAAGCATACTATGATAGAAACATGAGACACGCAGAATATAAAGTGAATGATTTGGCATATGTAATCAATAACAGTCATAAACCTGGATTAAGCAAAAAGCTTCGCCTAATTTTAAAGGCCCTTATAAGATAGTTGCTGTGAATGATAACAATACAGTAAGTTTGCAGATTAAAGCTAATAAAATCGTTAATTACCACACCAACTTACTGAAACCTTTTGTTTCAGATAATGGATTTCAGACTGAACAGTAGTCTTTTTCCCTACCTGTTATTCCTCATCATTCCTTTAACTCACGTTCATACCAATGACCTACCGTACTCCATTCAACCCTTAGATAATCAAGCTGGATTGTTTTATCACGAATTTAGGTCTGCTAAAATTTCACATGATTACTATACACTACTTTCGGACACTAATATTTCTTTCTACCATCACACCTTAGACAGTATTAAACGTTTGTTTGACACGTCCCTGGTTATGTGTTTCAAAGGTGAGCGATGCCTTAGCGTGCAAGGACACAATGAAACTTTGTAAATCACAAATTCTTATGATAGAATCAAAATTCGATACAATTGCCCATTTGGTTGGTCGAAAATCAACTATCAGTACTGATCAGCATAACAGAAAACGCCGTGGCATTTTCAACGGTGTATCTTACGTATTTAACTGGTTATTTGGCACTCCAGATGCAAGTGATGCAAAATATTATTCCGAATCGATTAAAAACCTTATTGAGAAAAATCACGATGTACAAATGTTAATGAAACAACAAATTCACGTAAATCTCTAGCGCAATTAAAAATTATAATGGAATCGGCACAAACATTACGTTTGAACGAAGATAAATTAAATGCCAATATCAAGAAGTTTAATATTTTTAGTAAATCTACAGCAAATCATTTGGAATCTCTTTCTCGAACCCAAATAATAACCGAATATCTAATGCTCTTGTCCCAAATGATCCAGGAATTAAATGAAGAATACGATACTCTTATTTCAGCGATATTGTTTTCGAAACAAAATACTTTACATCCGTCAATTATTACCCCAAAGGATTTAAGAAACGAGTTAATGCAAATTAAATTAGCTTCTGATTGTCAATTTCCAATTCCGCTTAATGATTACAATAATATTTACAAATATTTTAGTATTTCTGAATTGTCCGTAATTTACGATCATGAACTTCTCATTGTAGCAATCAAAATTCCTTTAGTTCATGAAAGAACTTATAATTTATATAAAATTATACCCTTACCTGCTCAGCATTACAATTCCAGCATTTATTCATTTATAAATCCCTCGTATCCGTATCTCCTACTAAGTACAACTAAGACTCACTACAGTCGATTAAGGGACATTTCGTCTTGCAAGAAGATAACCGAAGAGGACTACATCTGCTACAATCCTTCTACGTACCTATCAGCGGAAAGGCCCGTATGCGAGGTCACCCTAAAAACTCGCATTTCCGACAGCATTCCAGAGGACTGTCCTACACATACAATCAAAGCAAATTTCGAAATTTGGCACCCTCTCTCATCAAACTCTTGGTTATTCGTAACCACTCATAGAACTGCTGCTTCTATCACCTGCGAGAACAAAAAGTCTGATAAAATATTGGACATTGTTCTATCTGGCACTGGTATCTTCAAAATGAATTCCAAATGTAAATGTTACACCTACTCCACGTATTAACAGCAACTTCAAATGACACCAGAATCTATAATAACTATATTCCAAACTTTTCCATCACCAGCGACGAGTGTTGCATCAAAAAGCACAAGTTCCTAAGCCATCAAGCAAAT